>JBBBDQ010001642.1:2295000-2615000 GCA_037127315.1 Ascarosepion bandense | reverse complement strand
TTTAGTAATGACAGGTTGCCTGTCAAAAGGAGAAAGGCGCAGAGTAGCCTATGGACCATTCCCGACAGATCTAGTTCACGCCCCTCACTGAAAGAGATTTTCCTAATTACAGCAACTCTATAGATTTAAACACTTATTTCAATTGCTAAGGTTTAATATTATGCGTGGTAACTTATAAATTGAATAGTCCTCGGTTCGAGTCTCAGTTAAGAACTTGACGATTTTATCCAATAGTAATTTCATGCTTATTGTTCTAATTCAATTTTCTCTGTGGTACTTGGACTTCATAAATTTAAGCGCAGCATTACATTGGCGACAAGGGCTCATCGTTTTACAGTTGAAATGATTAGATATAACCGTAAGTTCTATGCTAACAAGTTCTACGCGAACATTCTTGTTTGTGGAACTATCTTCCGTTCTTTTGCTTTCCAGCTAACTTTGAGCTTTAAAAATTTAAAAGCAACGACAATTGTTATCCTCTTTCTTAATTCTTTTATTGTTCTCTCTCCCTATCAATATTTCATCTCGTTTTTTTTTTTATCCTCTGTAACCTCTTGAGCCAATCCAATTATTGATCAAATAGCTGGACAGATTGGGTTCTGTAGCTTTGGCAAACAGAGTACGGCAGAAAGTAATAACAACGTATTACGAAAAAAAAATTTCTTCTAAGTCAATCATGTCTTTTTCAAGACATGAACAGCCAAGCGTGTATCATATATGGCACTTAACTGAACACCTTGCGTCTTCTTGGCCTTACTGCCTTACTTGAGATTACATCTAGAATAGTATACCAAAATTTCCCACTTCTGTTAAATTGTCGTTCACTAATGTGAAAACTCCTCTTCAGAATGCTCCACGAGGTTTTAATCGGATGAAAGACAGGCGAAACAGACAACCAAATCATTAAAGATCTTTAAAATCCACTTTCTTCAAATATTTATTAGTTTATTTTGCAGGATGTGTTAAAGCATTGTCGGTAATGAAAACACCACTTGCAACTTACTGATCTTTCAATACCTGCAGCTGGGCAATATCCGTTACCAGTGTTTCAATTGACTGGCTTCTCGACGGGAGCACGACATTCTTAGGTAAAATGAAAGGTTGTAAAAAAAAAGATCAATCTACATTCATTCAGTGGCTCATTTCATTGGATTTCCTTTGTGTGGTGGAGACTTACCTCGCCGAAGCAAAAGAAGGCGGTTTGTCTGCACGTGCGTTCGTAGGCGTAATGGAACCGCGAGGCGAGCTCATGCAAGGCAGTTTTTCGAATGACACGGCGCATGCGTCATTGGTGAAAGTGAGGCTCTCCGAGAGTGGGAAATTACGAGACCAAAAAACACATAAAAAGAGCCTACTTCTGTTCGCTTTTGGCTGGGGAGCGACAATGACCAAAATAAGACCAGTTTAGACTAGTTCTGAACCTATCCACTGCGGTGGATAGGTAATATTTGACCAGTACCTGGGCGTACGCGTTCAGGTTCCCCACATTAAAAACGACCTTGTGTCACATCTCTCTCAAGTGGGGGAGAAGAGTAAATAATACTTCGCTGTTGAAGACTCGAGAAGGCTACACCGGTGTTCGGGAGACAGTGTTTTGCTTACGGTGCGCAGGAAACGGAGTCCCTAGTGAAGCAGCGTTCGGGTTCTACGAGAAGCAGCTGGGGGAACAGTTCCAAGTGGTTATTAATTCGTCTACGAACTACACTCTGAGAAGAGACAAATACCCACACTTTGTGGTTGACATTTAAGTGGTCAGCCTCACGTTTGCCACTTGGCATCCATTGATTTTTTTTTTTATATGCCCTCGATTTCACAAGCCATATAGAGACATAATTTTGGTTAATGTTCCCTTAATACGGGATAGATTCAGTCAGTTAAGTGCTAAACGTGATACATGCTTGGGCGATCATGTCTCGTGAAAGACATGACTGACTGGGGGGGCGAAGATTTTTCTGGAGTAGGTTGCCATTAATTTCTGGTAAACTGGCAGCTAACCAAGGCAATCTGTCCTTCTATTTAACACATAGTGAGAACCGGCATATTAATATCTCTCCCTACGGTATTTGCGCGTAAGTGAAAGCAACGAACTCGACTGGAATTCGAACTCGTATCTCTGATTTCTCGTTCCGATCTGATATCTATTGCTGTATTCAGCGAAGTAAAAGTTTTCAATGTCTTGATCATGCTTAAATATTGTATTTGTCCAGAATCTTCAACGAACGTCTGCATGGTTTGATGGTGTCTGTCGAAAAATTATTACAATTTCTAGTATTGTTTTAACTTTTTCAAGCTCTGGAGTTATCAAATATTTCTTTTTGATCGTAAAATCAGTATTTCGACCCAATTTAATGTTTCATATTCTTAATATAGCTGTTAATTTACGCACTGCTTTCGTTAACTGTTCAGCTCATAAAATACTGTGGGAAATGATTTTTGAATATATTTTGCAGATGATTATATACCTTCCTTTATTTGTAATGTTTTCTGAATAAAAAATATTGATTTTTTTTTCCTTGATATTTTAGAAGCGAGGCGTTGTTCCTAATATGAATACTATATCAAATTCTTAAATATATACTTAAAGAGTAATCTGTACTCTATTTATTTACTAATGTGTAACACTGATGTTGCCCTTTTGCCAATCCCCTAATAGTAAGCAGTTTTTAATGGCACAAGCGAAGTTTTAAAATTGATACTTGTAAGTAAAAACAGATAACTACTTAAGTTAAGGATCAATTTGACCCTGTATTTATATTATGGGCATGTGCGTTGTGGTGCAGTGGATATCGACTCGGGGGTGCCGAGTTCGAATTCCAGTTGACTTCCTTGCATTCATTTACGCACAAATACCCTTGGGAAGAGTATTAATCCGTTTCTTCCCTCTAGTTATGGGTTAAATAACAGGACAGATTGGGTTCTATAGCTTTACGGCAACCAGTCTACCGCAGAAAGCAATGGCAATCTACTGCGGGATAATCTTCTGCCCAGTCAGTCATGTCTCTTCCGAGACATGATCGTCTAAAGCGTATATCACGTATGACACTCAACTGACGGATTTATATCATGAACCGAACCCCTACTTCTAAAATGATACAAAAATCAATATTTTTTTCTATTTTGATAAACGTGGCATCTTTAGGAATATCTAATGCATACAAATTTACAATAATTATTGTGCGAAAATGAATTCCATTTATTTACGATCGAACCAGTTAAGTAGTCTTTTAATTTCAAACATCGAAATTTAAAATTTCGAAATTAAGGACATTTCTTAAAAATGGCTGATTTACTTTAATATCTGTACAGAACGAACTCGCTTTCGCTCTAACTGCTCCGATAATTGTTGACAAAAATTCAGCAAACAAATCTCGAGATACAAATAAGTATTTATTTTATATATCGATAAAAGCTGAAATGATTAGTACGAAATAAGTACGTGTTTTTGAATATATATCAGTGTATGTGCGTAGATATGTACATAATACGTATTTTCTCAAACACTCGTGTGTGTCTAGATATTTGAATGAATAAGCCTTTGCGTTTGTTTGTATGAGTATATTTTACTTGAGTGTGATATATTCTATATGCCTGTGCATGTGTGTTTATTCTGTATCAAGTACGTGAACGGATTTTTCTCCTAGAAGCTTTTGAAGTTAATTGATCCTTGAAGGAAAATCCAGTGTCACCTGTTTGTGAAGTAATCAGAAAAGATGTCGGAAGAAATGGCAGGAGTGCTTTTCACTTTGCCGACAAGCAACGTTAACAAGAGTTTGTAAAATGGCGCCGACAATAACGTCCTCCTCTACTTCCGATGCTCAGGCCAAATGCTTTCTGCTCCCCCCCGCCTTTTTAATCTGCTGTTCGTTCTTGTTGGCATCCTTCTGGGAATTTTATTCCATCTTCGGTAATTAAAGTTTGTTCTTCAAGTTCTTTATCTGTAAGTGGAACTATCGAGTTTTCTACCATAAAATAAGCATGTCCCATATGTCCCTTTTCTGTGCCCCTGGCTGCCTAATAAACCCAAATTGTAAAGGTACCTTGATCTGGAAGTGGCAGGTTGACTGAAAAGTTTCGCTCATGCAAAATCTTATTTAAAGTATGAAGATGTAAGCAAACAAAATTATTTTACTTATGTTACTAGCAGTATAGCCCGGCGTTGCTCGGGTGTAATGAAAGCTTTAAAACTGATCCCTGTTCCTGGAGCTCAGACTCTTTGGACGTTGGCACGAAAGACTGAAATGCAATAGTTGTTTCCAGTTAAAGTGAAACCGTAGACTGAAAAAAAATGAATGGATGTAAATCAAATTTTGATTTCCTCGTATCGATATCAAATAAGTATTTTTCGTCGTAAACTGAATTTTGAAGGCTAAATAAGTCCTCTGAGTAAATGGTATCATGGCTGAGTCTAAGAACTACAATTATACCTGCTTATAGTCAAACCCGAAACAAAAACTAAAATAAAAGGGCTGAAAAAATACATACAGGCAGATAAACACACACACACACACAAACATCTTGCCTTATATATATATATATATATATATATATATATTATCGATTTTCTGCACTATTCTAAGAACTGCAACCTTGAAACTTCTGAATATCGTTTCTTATGTCTTTGTCTATGAGTGTATCAAATTTGATTAAAATCGGACCACTCTTTCTATAAGGCGATTTTTTCGATTATTGATTTTCGATATTTATCGGGGGTACCTCGACACAAAACCTAGCTAAGAACAACTTATAGTACAACTGTGTAAACTTTCAAGAAAATCGGTTCAACTGTTTCGGAGTCTATAGGTAACGGACACACACAGACAAAGTTCCATTTATAAATAACTTTATAATAAACATATCACCACTGACAAGAACTCACGTTATTCGAAAACTAAATATCCATGTGATAACTTCACGTTGCCTCGTACTCCATGTATATTTGGCACCAAAATCTACAATCAAAAGCATAACCTTTTTACAAAAGATAGTTATTCCAAGTTACAGTATTTGAAATTCTCTCACACTTCTCCATATAGAATATGTTACTTGCCCAGAAACTGTAACTGTCTCTTCCTGGTGTTAAGCATGAGTTACCTTTTCGTTGGCATCCTATCCAAAACCTTGTTGCTCACATGTTCAGTCCACGGTATCCTCAACATCCTTCTGTAGAACCACATTTCTGTCGCTTTGTGTCTTTTTTATCTTTGAAGATATTTGAAAGGCAGATAATTACGTAAAGGCTCAGCTGTCTTTTCTTTGTTTCCAAGAATTTTTTTCCTGCCTCTCATTACTCTGCTTTTGGAATACGTTTTTGGTCATCGCAATACGTCTTCGGATCTCAGTGTCACACTTTCTGTCCTCTGTTAGAACACTTCCCAGGTATTATATGGATATTGTATGTGTGTGTTTAAGTAAAAAGTCTTCAGTTATACATGTTTGGTTAAATACCATCGAATGTGCTTTAACTTTTTTAACGTTTCTGTTTTTTTTTACAAATATACTTTAGGTTTATATTTAAAAATAGACATAGGAAAATATATTTTCAAATGGTTGCCAGCAAAAAACAAAGTAATTATGGTGATATATAACAAAACTTTGTGTGTCTCCATCGCAATCTTTCTCTCTCTCTATCTATCACACACACACACATATATATATATATATCACAATTTATACCAAACGGGTGAAAAAAAGGAACCGCTGATACCATAATCCTATTAACTATTCTGTAGTTCAAACTACCACCATAATAATTGCATTTATTGTTATTATCATTACACCACCATTACTAATCACTACTACCGCTTTACAATAACTATTTGCTGCGACAACTGTTAATATCATCAAATATTACTATCACCTTATTAGTCCGCAGTCATCATTAACGTAAATTGCTCATCTCTGCCGTAGTAAAATTAATATCACCACACACAAATACTAACAAGCATTACAAATTAGAATTTCTACCATTTAGATATGCGCAACCACAAAAAAAACAAGCTAATAACCGACTTTAAATTAAAAAAATAACAATACAGCCTTAAATAAAATAGCAATTTTTACCTATCATAGTTTCACGCAGACCCCATCATACGTACAAATCGACAATTGTCCGCGCGTTGACATCGCTACACTATTCGACACATATACATATATATGCCGAGCCCCGCACGATTCGGTGAGCGGACGCGCGTGCTTGTGTATGTGTATTTGCGCACGTCAATGGGTGTACAAATGTGTATATATGTCTGCGTCTGTCATGACGACAGATTTTCCTCCCACTTCCATAAAAATACACGAATATACGCAGCCCTACATATAGCCAATTTTTAAAAAAGAAATTAGTTTGTCTGATGATCGCAAGAGCGTGAAATCCAGGGTTACAAACTCACTCACACACACTATATATATATATATATATATATATATATATATATATATAACGTAGCACACTTGATATACAATCCAGGTAAATTCCGATAGAGATATAGAGATGAACTCAATGTTAAATTCATTTATTTAATTTAACAGAGTAATACAATTTTTTGGTGAAGCCCAAACCGTTGCCTTGGATATCTCTAAAGCATTCGACAGAGTTTGGCATGCTGGCCTTCTATGCAAACTGCGGAGCTATGGTATAGCTGGACAATTGTTTGAACTAATCCAGTCATTCCTATCTAACCGCACATTGAAAGTGGTATTAAACGGACATGCCTCCCAGAACTACCATACGAACGCGGGTGTCCCTCAAGGCTCTATCCTAGGTCCTACGCTCTTTCTGATCTACATTAATGATCTCCCTGATACCATAAGATCCCAAGTAGGTATGTACGCCGATGACACCACAGTTTATTCTCGCCTCGATCAAAAATCTGGTGTGGGCGACAAAGGTAACCTTGCAGTCGAACTTGGAAAGGACCTCCAATCCATAGTGGACTGAGGTAAGAAATGGTTCGTAAATTTTAATGCTTTTAAAACGAAGCTACTATCAATTAATCATCACAGACAATCGCAGCAACCTCCTATTAGCATAGACCAGCTTGCCTCCCAGAGAGTAAAACACTGCGCCTCCTTGGTCTCACACTTTCAGCGGACCTCAAATGGAATGACTATATCGAATCCATTGCTAAATCCGTTGCTAAGTCGGTTCTTTGTTCAGGACCGGGAGGTTTTTTCCGTCTGAATCTATCCTACACATTTATAAATCAACCATTCGCCCGTGCATTGAATACTGTTGCCTTATCTGGTCGGGTGCCCCTGCTATTCTCTTTGGGCTTCTCGACAAGGTACAGCGGAGGGACTGTAATGTGATCGATACCGACTTAGCAGACCGCCTGCAGTCTCTCTCTCACCGGTGCGACGTGGCTTCCCTGTGTCTATTCTATAAATACTTTCACGGATTCTGCTCCGATGAACTTAGATCACTGGTGCCCCCTAGGTTCGAATTTGCACGAGATACTAGATTAGCAACTAGATCCCACCCTTTTACAGTGAAACCAATAAAATGCAACCGCAACTTCTACTCCAACAGTTTCTTTTCTCGCACTTCCCGACTGTGGAATTCCCTTCCACATGACTGCTTCCCCGATGGCTACAATTTCCACGAGTTTAAATGTAAGGTCAATAGACACCTCCTAACAAACTAACCCACTTCCATTCTTTCAAACACTCTTCCCATCCTCCCAACTATCTATCACCCCGCTACTGACATTTCCTATATCTAACCACTCTTTCTATTTACCTTCCCCCATGTAGCCCCAAGCGCAATAGTGGCAGTGGAATGCCTTGCTTGGGGTGAAATGATTTTTAAAAAAAAGTATACATACATATACACACACACACACACACACATATATATATATATATATATATATATATATATATATAGTTTTAGTGCAAAGAATTTGTCAATTTAACTCAGTAGCTCCATACCAGGACATGAACCAGTTAAAATGACAATTTTTTTCATTAAAACTATCAGTGGCCTATCTTCACCCCGATATCGAGCAACGTACGATAAAAATCTTGCTTTATAAAATACTTTTTACCAGTAAAACTACTGAAGAAACAGCATTTTTGGCGCTAAACATTATCATAACGCAGCACCACACACACAGGTCTTTTAGAGTTTGGTTTTCATTCATGAGACTTGGATTCTTATCTCCCCATAGTCGATTTGTCAGGAGTCTTGATGACATGGGACTAGGTAGGTGATCCTAGCGAATGGTACCATTGGAAAGCAAAACACGTTTTGGTCTAATACTCGTAAGTGAAATCGGGTTGACAGATTTGTTTGGTAGTCGTCAATATTTGTGCTAGCAAAAATTCGTAAGTCATCGTGATCGAAGGCATAAGCGCACTGGCGTTCTTCAAGCTACTAATCGTGACAGGTGATGCCCTCTCGCTCACTAATACAGTAATGTGCCTGAGAAGGAGTCTGCAACAGAAATTTGAAACAACCCTAACAACCAAGGATATTCAGACATCGCACACACACATCTATATATATATATATTGAGCACTCTAGAAGAATGGTAGACTTGGAAAAACAGTAGTTACTCTGGCATATACGCATCGCTCATTCAGCAATGAATTAGAACACTCTCAGCTATTGGGCGTGTATAATGATAATATACACGCTAAAAAAGTCTGCCTTCTTCTACCGAGCGCCCATAGCCCCGGAGGTAGAATCGCCGACTGACACCATTTCGGTCAGGTTTCAATCCTGGGTTAAAAGCAATCGGAGTCTAACTGTACTAATGAGCTGTGATACAGCGAAACAGATCTGTCTACGGATGACTATATATATATATATCAATATCATCTTGATAAAAAATCTGCCGAGGCTAAAAAAGCAAACCTCGATGCCAGGCTCGAAAAGGACCTCCAATCGGTGGTGGACTATGGTAAGAAATGACTAGTGAATTTCAATGCTTCCAAAACGAAGCTGCTATCTATTAACCACCACAGACAATCGCTCCTACCCCCCATTAGCATGGATCAGTCTAGTCTCTCTGAAATAAAACACTGCACCTCCTCGGGTTAACTCTCACAACAGACCTCAAGTGGAATGACTATATAGAATCCATAGCTAAATCCGCTGCTAAGAAGGTCGCTTCTCTGTGCAGGGCCAGGAAGTTTCTCCCGTCCGAAACAATCCTCCACATATACAAATCTACCATCCGACCGTGCATTGAATACTGCTGCCATATCTATTCGGGTGCTCCTGCTATCCATTTAGAGGTCCTTGACAAAATCCAACGGAGAATCTGTAATGTGATCGATCCCGACTTGGCAGCTCAGATACAGTCACTTTCTCACCGGCGCAATGTGGCTTCCCTGTGTCCCTTCTACTAATACTTCCATGGCTTCTTCTCTGATGACTTTAGCTCACTGGTACCCCCCATACATAAAATTGATCGAACCACAAGATTAGCAACTAGGTCACATACTTTTACTGTAAAACCAATAAATTGTAAACGCAAATTCTACTCCTTCAGCTTCTTTTCTCGCACTTCCCGCCTGTGGAATTCACTTCCGTTTACTCGCTTTCCCGACAGCTACAATCTCCAAGGATTTAAATGTAAAATCAATAGTCATCTGCTATATCACTAACCTGCATCCTCTCTCTCTCTCTCTCTCTCTCATGCTCCTTTCTTCGTCCACTCCACTCTCATCGGTATTCTCATCCTTCTCCTACCCTCTTCCTAACACCCCCTGTAACCTGTCACTCTTTCTCATAACTTAGCTCCTATGTAACCCCCTGCTCAACAGTGACAGTAAAATTCCCTGCTTGGGGCGACACGATTATTAAAAAAATATATGTATTAGTATTAGTAGGTCAAAGAATCTGAACAAAAGTGAAGCAAGAAGACAGTTATGTTTTTTACTGACAACGCGTTTACTAATAAATCGGTAGTTAGACGTGAAGACGCCTATAATGAAGGTGAAACATGTTGTAAATATATGATAGGCTCTCTCGTCGATTTCGACCTATGAGAGTCCAATTCGTTTAGAACATAAAACATCAAATGTTATGTTTGTGTCTTATATGCGCTATAAAGGGTGCATTGGATTTGTATTACAGGCTACAGAGGGACTTCCGTTTGGGAATCAGAAGCCTCCGAATTCTTGATATTTATGGCGAGTGTAAGCCTTCAAACCAGCTTTGGCTAGACTGACTCATTCCTTCATACTAGAAGAGGAGCCTCCTCCTAAATGTCCTTGTGGAAACTAATACACAGCAAAACATATACTGATAGAATGCACAAACCTTACACCCGTTCGAAGAAAGTTCAATAATATTAAGAGTACAAAGGAACTATTTACAAAAATTGATCCAAGTCATAAAATAAGCTTCCTGAAAAGAATTAGTCACTTATCAAGGATGTAGAACGATGTGAAATCAATATATGCTACATTTTGAACATTGTGCAAACAAATTGCCTATACTAAATGGAAATCCTCGTCTTACACAGTAATAGCTGGAATTAGTTTGCAGTGTGCAAGGAAATAATCTCTAGCTTATATAGATTGAAGACATTTACAAGTCCTATGTATTTAGTATATATATATATATATATATATATATATATATATATATATATATATATATAATATATATATATAAACTAAATTTGGCATTAAATGACCCACAGTGGTTGATCTAAACTTATTTATAAATGGAACTTTGTTTGTGTGTGACCGTTACCTATAGACTCCGAAACGGCTGAACTGATTTTCTTGAAAATTTACATAGTTGTATTATAAGCATCTGCGAGTGTTCTTAGCTAGGTTTTGTGTCGAAGTATCCCTGATAACTATCGACAATCGAAGAAATCGGGTTATAGAAAGAGTGGTCTGATTTTAATCAAATTTGATACACTCATAAAGACATAAGAAACGATATTCAGAAGTTTCAAGGTTGAAGTTCTTACAATAGTGCAGAAAATCGATAATATATATATATATATATATATATATATATATATATAAAAGGCAAGATGTTTGTGTGTATGTGTATTTTTATCTGCCTGGATGTCTGTATTTTTTTCAGCCCTTTTATTATAGTTTTTGCTTCGGGTTTGATTCTAAGTAGGTATAATTGTAGTATAATTGTAGTTCTTAGTCACATGATACCATTTATTCAGAGGACTTATTTAGCCTTCAAAATTCAGTTTACGACGAAAAAAAAACTTATTTGATATCGATACCAAGAAATCAAAATTTGACTTACGTCTATTCATTTTTCTTTCAGTCTACGGTTTCGCTTTAACTAGAAACAACTATTGCTTTTTAGTCTTTCGTGCTAACGTCCAAATAGTCTGAGCTCCAGGACCATGGCTTAGTTTTAAAGCTTTCATTACACCCGAGATACGCCGGGCTATGCTATTAGTGTGTATATATATATATCGTGTCACGCTCATGGAGAGAGAAACAATAGCGAGAAAGCGTCGACTCAGTTCATTCAGTCAGTTAAGTGCCATGCGTGATACACGCTTGGGCGATCGTCTCTTTTGAGACCTGACTGACTGGGCAGAAGTTTATCCTGCAGTAGGTTGACATTACTTGCTGCGGTAGACTGGTTGTTAGCCAAGCTGTAGAAACCAATCTGTCCATCTATTTAACCCGTAACTGGAGGGAAGAGATGGATTAATACCTTTCTCAAGGGTATTTGCGCGTAAGTGAATTCCAGGATTTTAAATGGAATTCGAACTCGGCTCCTTGATCTTTCGTTCCGAGCCGATATTCACTGCACCACAACGCGAGACACAAGTGAGGCAGCGTCGGCTCGGTTCATTCACTTTACTAACAGCTATTAAATCCTTTGCTGCATGTTTCCTTATTTTATTTTTTGCAATAATAATAATAATATTGTCGAGTAGTGAAGAATATATATATTCCTTCTATTATAATATACTATCATCATAGCCCGGCGTTGCCCGTGCAACTCAAAACATTTTTAATTAGGTGATTAATGCAGCGTGTTGCGATTTTCGAGCGCTTGTAGTCGCCACCTCACTTTAAAATTCAGTTATATAAAAAAAAAATAATTATATAAGTAATTGTTTTTTAAAAATTGTTCAAAAATTCCATTAAAAATCTATTTTCTTTTTCTTTTTTTTTGCGTAAACGTGAGTTGATATTTTGTGTGACATTGTAAACAACATTGCGTTTGTTTTTGTTTCAAAATTACGGGGAAAAATATTTACTTTTTTGCTGACTAAATGAATTTCAGAAATGTTTGAAGAATATTTAAAAATGTAGACATTTAATTTTAGAGGAAAAAGTTACATTAATGCCACACGAATTACAGAGAGTTGATTTCCTGCATTAAATATTTAGCAAAAAAAAAAAAGCTTTTTTTAAATTTTATTTTCTGAAATATGAAATACTAAATCTAAAACAAAAAGACTTAAATAATTAAATTAACCATTGGCACTTTTATTTTTACATATTTTGCTTGAAAAAACATTTTTTTAATTATTTCTTTTGTTTTAAAATTACGGGGAAAAATATTCACATTTCTTTTTTTGTTGACCAAATGAATTTTTAAAACGTCGAAATAAAAATTAAATATAAAGGCTCTTTTTCTCTTTTTTTTTTTTTTTTTTTTTTAGTCGCGTTTGACACGTGTGATTTGATTTCTGTGACGTAATTCAGCAACCATCTTAGATCTTAGATGTTTTACAGAGCAAATGTAAACAATCTGCTCCATTGGCCAAAAGTGCGAAAGGAAAAATTGCTGAACTTAAACTCAAAACGTATGTGTCGACCTGGCTTCCCTGTAGATATTTGTCCTTAGAAAGTTTGAATGGCGTAGCTTAAAAAAAATGTAGGCGTACATAGGGAACAGTCACACATAGACTCACAGATTGCCTTTTATATATATATAGATGATAAAGGGCGTTGTGTGTGTATGGGTGTGTGTATTCATTCTCTCCTATCACGCCCAGGGAAATAACGTGTGAGGAAACAGCTAATAATCCTCTCAAATATTTTGCCGTCATTTTTTAGGGCAGGGTTGCACTTAAATACAATAATGAATCATTAACAGTGCCTCTTTAGCCACGGTTTCTTTATAACGGCTCCTGAGTAAACTAAAATCTATTCTTTTAACAAGGACTATTCTTGAGGTGTCGTGGTAATTACCATCACAGTAAAGATCTCTGACCAACTGTGATCGAATTTCAGCTGCAGCATTTTTCACTTCACACTTTGGCAAAAGCATACATTCATTTCCTCTTGCACTGTTCCATCGACAAATATCATGACAAAAAATGCCTTGTTACGACAGGTGACCGAACACTTTTTTTAATCGTTTCACCCCGAGCAAGGCATTCCACTGCCACTATAGCGCAGGGGGTTACATAGAGTCGGGGAAGTGATGGGAAAGGATGGTTAGATATAGGAACTGTCAGAAGGAGGGTGATAGACGGGTAATAGTAGCGAGAATGAGGGTTGGTTAGATGGTGAGTGTTTGAGAGAATAGATGCAAGTTAGTGTGTTAGGAGGTGTCTATTGACCTTACATTTAAACTCCTGGAGATTGTAGCCGTCGGGGAAGCAGGCATGTGGAAGCGCGAGAAAAGAAGCTGTTGAAATTATGGTTACATCTTATCTGTTTCACTGTAAAAGAGTGGGACCTAATCTAGTATCTCGTGTAAATTCGTACCTAGGCGGCACCAATGACGTAAGTTTATCAGAGCAGAGGCAGTGAAAGTAATTGTAGAAGAGGCACAGGGAAGCCACGTCACGCCGGTGAGAGAGTGGTTGCAGCCGGCAAATACCATCTAGTCTCAACGACTAAAATCTGTTACCTCCAATATCAACTTTGACATTGACAAATTTATGTGTTCTTATATGCTAAGGCTAGATTTTTACTTGAGGTTACAATAATAGGGAACCTAATTAGGATTGAACTCTCTACTTCGTCGTCATTATCATCAGTCCATCGACTGCTTCAATCGTCGTGGAAACCTAAGGGCCGAAGAAACAGACTTTAATCTTTCTTCTTCACGATCCTTTCAGAAGGCTTCCAGATAGCTTGGTGGCGTCCATATCCTCTCCAAGATCTTATGAAAAAGTTTTTCATATCTGAATTATATATATCGGCATAAATAGTAAAAATCCTTCAAGTTCTGAGTACTTTTTCTTTATTTGCTATTCAATTTGCTCAAGATCAGCAGAAACTTTTACTTTTAAATAACTGGAAACCTCTTCTATTGGCCTATATATTTTATTTCAAGTATTGTAGTTATTTACACTTTTTACGTTGGTCGTCATCTTACCATATTCACGACGTTTCGGCTGTTTTACGCTCTAGCTTCTTCAGATGATTGTAATTTGGAACTGAAATTTTTATTTTATTCACCGGGATAGATTTTTGTAATCTAACGAATTCGGTGACTTCAGCCAAAGAGTTGTGAGGCCTGCTAAAACAGAGGTGAACACAAACCTCGATAGTTGAGTCAAAGGAGGATATGTGATGCTGTGACATCTGGAAGAGACATGACTCGTAGAACTAGAACAATCTATCCAGGTGAATGAAATAAAGGCTTCAATTCGCAGATCTCGTTTACTGGATTTTACATTAAACTCTAAAAATATCAAATCTAACAGGCATTCCGTGACTTGGAATTTCACTTAGCCTGACTGTTAAGTGGTGGAATTTCACTTAGCCTGACTGTTAAGTGGTGGAATTTCACTTAGCCTGACTGTTAAGTGGTGGAATTTCACTTAGCCTGACTGTTAAGTGGTGGAATTTCACTTAGCCTGACTGTTAAGTGGTGGAATTTCACTTAGCCTGACTGTTAAGTGGTGGAATTTCACTTAGCCTGACTGTTAAGTGGTGGAATTTCACTTAGCCTGACTGTTAAGTGGTGGAATTTCACTTAGCCTGACTGTTAAGTGGTGGAATTTCACTTAGCCTGACTGTTAAGTGGTGGAATTTCACTTAGCCTGACTGTTAAGTGGTGGAATTTCACTTAGCCTGACTGTTAAGTGGTGGAATTTCACTTAGCCTGACTGTTAAGTGGTGGAATTTCACTTAGCCTGACTGTTAAGTGGTGGAATTTCACTTAGCCTGACTGTTAAGTGGTGGAATTTCACTTAGCCTGACTGTTAAGTGGTGGAATTTCACTTAGCCTGACTGTTAAGTGGTGGAATTTCACTTAGCCTGACTGTTAAGTGGTGGAATTTCACTTAGCCTGACTGTTAAGTGGTGGAATTTCACTTTGTCTATTATTATAACTTTCTCGACGATAAATGACGCAGGGAAAATGGTATTAAATGCACCAACAATAATTTGATAAATTGCGATTCATTTTAAGGAGGTGGCATATTAGACGGTACGATTTTGTATACTTTGAAGTTGGGTAATACACATCCTTATTAGTGCTTCATGTGTAGATTAAAATCTGTTTCGCCGACGAAAATAAAATTGATCAAATCTGAATTTATAAGGAATAACGAAAATTCACTTCTTGCATTAAAAATAGAATCAATTTTTGCCTTCGGGAATTTAAACTAAATGCTTTAGTTTTAAATTCATTAATGATAATAGCATTGAGTCTTTCGGGTGACTGATTCAGACTCTTTCTTTTAAACTTTTTGAATATTTATTTTCGTGTCAAACTATGATCACCATTCAACATGTTTTTGATTAATTCTTTGACACTGCGATCTCTTTCTTCAT
The DNA here is from genome assembly GCA_037127315.1 of Ascarosepion bandense. Classification (NCBI taxonomy): domain Eukaryota; kingdom Metazoa; phylum Mollusca; class Cephalopoda; order Sepiida; family Sepiidae; genus Ascarosepion; species Ascarosepion bandense. Next base: position 2,599,307 of record JBBBDQ010001642.1, on the reverse strand, counting down.
TATTTCTGAACTTATTTTTTTCTTATTTTCCAAACAAATTATCTATGTAATTATGAGTTTGGTGAGAGTTTTAATCACTCTTATTGCTAAAATGGACATTCCTCCCGGCCAACGCTCCTCCTTAAATGCAACACGCCCACTATAAACTGGTGACCGCCGACGTGGGTCGATTCAGTATAATTCAGTCCAGCAATCGTTGGAAATGGGACTCAGCATTTCTTTTTCGTCTATCAACAAGAACTACTATTCAACGTCGTTAGCCTCCAACTATTTCCACAGGACTCTATAGATTTCCTTTAGTAACTTTAGTTAAAAGAAGTCAAGGGTGCAAGATGAATCAGTGCAGTAAAGCGATTAACAGCAAAAGCAACGTATAGTTTCGTTATTCTAAATATTCATATTTTTTGTAGGAAATAATTATCTCGTTACTTTGAATAAAAGTAAATATTCATTAAATTTTTTCTTTCTTTTTCTTTTAAATAACTCTCTCTTTTTGAATCGAAGTATTTTTAATTGAAGTAGAGATATGTAGAGGAATCTTTCTTCTTTTATGTGCCCTGTTCTTTCAGGACGTGGACGATCATGGCTTTCCACATCTCCCTGTCCCTGGAGGCTCTTAGCACGCTTTCTCCTGTTGCACCATACAACCCTCGTTCCGTCATCCACCTGATTAGGTCCTTCAAATATGTTATCCACGCAACACCCATACTGTCATCCACCTGCTCAAGCCCATAAATCTAGAATATAAATGTAACGAAACTAGCATGGCCACAAAATGAGAGATCAGTTTATATAGTGATTATAATATAGATTTGATCCCCCATTTTATATCCACATTATTTCTTATAAACAGTTGGTATATATATTCTTCTATGTGCCCTGTTCTTTCAGGACGTGGACGATCCTGGCTTTCCACATCTCCCTGTCCCTGGTGGCTCTTAGCACGCTTTCTCCTGTTGCACCATACAACCCTCGTTCCGTCATCCACCTGATCAGGTCATTCAAATATGTTATCCGCTGCCTTCCTCTGTCTCTTTTTCCCTCTATCTGGCCTGTTAATATCAGATTCTCTAAGTTCTCCTTCCTCATTGCATGTCCCAGGAACTTTAGTTGTCTCTTCCTGATGCTCAGTATTAATTTCCTTTTCGTTTCCATCATTTCCAAAACCTCGTCGTTGCTCACATGCTCGGTTCATGATATACGCAGCATCCTTCTGTAGAACCACACTTCAGCTGCTTCAAGTTTTTCCCTCATCTTCGAAGATATTGTCCAACATTCACTGTCATGTTGAAGGACTGACATCACATAGCAATCCAGTACTCTCTTCCTTGTTTCTAGTGAAATTGTCCTGTTTCTTAATACTTTACTCAACTTCTGGAATGCCTTCTTTCGCCTTGCCAATTCGCCTTCGGATCTAAATCTCGCACCTTCCGTCTTCTGTTAGAACACTTCCTAGATATTTAAATTTCTCTACCTGCTTTATTTTAGAGTCCCTCACCTATAATTGGCATTTTGGGCTGCCCTTTTTGCTGATGACCATGCATTTGGTTCTCTTGCAGTTTATTTGAAGTCCTTTCTTGTCACTCTCTTCAGCTACCTTCTGTAGGAGGTCTTGTAGTTTCCTTTCGTTGTCTGCTGTCAGTACTGTATCGTCTGCGTACCTTATGAGTGGATAAAACGAAGAATAAGCCATCTTCAAACAAAGCTTTACAAATTTTAAATCAACCTTTACTATTGAAAATTTGTTTGCTTTCAACAATAAAGAAATCAATTTCAAAGATTCTTTGCGAAACAGCTTCACACAAATCCTGTATTTGTCTTTACTGTATTTGTCTTTACTGTATTTGTCTTTACTCACCGAATCAATTAAGAGTAATGCATTGTAAACGAGGTGGGAAATAACTTGTCAATCATCAAGAAACGAAGACTTGCCTTGTTGACAAAGTAGAGCCTCACAATTTTGATATATGAAGTTTTTCTTCAGAAAAAATCCAAAATATTTCTGACTCTATTTGTTGATATTTTTTCTCTTTTTTACTTCATAGGTAAACCAGAATGCAATGGAGTCGGCAAGTGTGACTTTTTGACTGGTGAAAACAAAGCTCGGTGTGTTAATTGTAGCCACCCGTTTTCCGGCGACAATTGCGAACTAAGGTGTGAGCATGGAACACCCGAAAGACTCGCGAATGGTATCTGGTTGTGCCGGTGTCATTCTTGTTTCAGTGGTTTGTCATGCAACCAGAAATGCTCAAATAAGGGACGCTGCCTCAATAACACATGCGATTGTGGCTGTGGAGGTTTACGTGGACAGTTCTGTGAAATTCAAGGCTGCCCCGGGTGTGGACAAGATTGCAGTGGTCACGGACAATGTAACCGTGTCACTGGTCAATGCTTATGTAAGGACGGCTGGACGGGTGCTGATTGTGCTACTCTGAACTGTAAAGATGATTGTAACAACCGTGGAGTTTGCATAGCAGGAACATCGCTACCGAAATGTAAATGCCAGAGTCACTATTTTGGTGATTCGTGTCAGTTTAAATGCGAAAATGGCACAGTAAAAAATCACGGTATTTTCAGCAAAGAAAAATGTATTTGCGATCCGTGCTACCACGGGTTTGCTTGTGAAACGAAGTGTTCCGGAAAAGGTCAGTGTATGAATGGCCATTGTGATTGTGGGTTTGAAGGCGGCCGGGGTAAATTCTGCGAACTGCCAGGTTGTCCAGGCTCTAATAACATTGATTGCTCAGGACACGGAACATGCATCTCGGCCACGAAGACTTGTATTTGCAACCAGGGCTGGAAAGGGCGTGGTTGCCACCTGCCGGATTGCACCAGTGATTGTTATGCGAGAGGTGTCTGCGATGCCACAATGAAAATACCCACTTGCAAAAATTGTACAGCCGGCTGGATTGGTGATGCTTGTGACACAGTATGTCGAGGAGTGCAGACCCCTATGAACAGCGGTATATGCAAATGCCCCAATGACTGCATCCATGGTGTCAGTTGCACACAAACGTGTAATAATCATGGAACATGTAAAAATGGTATCTGCAACTGTAATGATCGATTCGGTGTGAACCCTGGTTGGTGGGGTAAACATTGTACAAGACGTGACTGCCCCGGTAAAGATAACCCTTGCAGTAACCATGGTCAGTGCAACAAAGCTACATTAAAATGCGTTTGTGACCCAGGATGGTATGGAGATGGATGTCATATTCCTGACTGCCCAGGGGTACCGGACTGCAGTAACCATGGCTCGTGCGATGGCAGTCAAACAATACCCGTATGCCAGTGTAACTCCGGTTGGATGGGGCGTCAATGCGAATTACGTTGCACGTATGGACAACCACAAAAGAATTTCACCTGCATTTGTAACAACTGCTATACCGGAACAGGGTGTGATCGCCTTTGCAATGGACACGGAAAATGCGTACTAGGCAAATGCCAGTGTGATAGTGGATGGTGGGGTAAGTATTTAATTTTTCTATTCTTCAAACTTAACAATTTTTATTCACATCAGCTAAATCAACGCAAATTATTCTTTTTTAATATTTATTTCAAAAAATTAGAGTAAACAGTTTTTAAAAAGTTCATTGTGATGCTGCCAGATCATTCTACAAATATGTTGTCTGAAATTCTTTTAATTAGGCCCAAAATTTAATCAACTAGGGGGTTTATTTTTAATTGCTTGCAAAACAAAATAATATACCAAGCCACCGTAAAATCAGTAATGAACAAAAAATATACATCGAAGTAACTAGGGCATCCTGGAAAGATAGAAACTATCCACACAAAACAACCTTTACAAATAGTAAATACAAGAACGGTACAACTCTTACTAAACATATATGGGAAATATAAACACAAACCCCAAAATATCCTGAAAACAGCATCAGCCAACAACAATAAATTCAAAAACTTTATCTGGAGACGAAAATATCTATAATTATCTTCCCAGATAAAAGAAATAGGTACTGATTATTTTTTTTTTACTATCTCAAAATGCTAACACGAAAACAAATTTCTATTACGTTACTTAAAAATCCGATACTAAAAACAAAGACCTTGTAAGATAACATTATGAAAATTGCATTTATATGCACTATCTACAATCCAGATAATGTAATGACTCTGATTGCGGTTGTTTCTAAGTATCTCCAAAGTTACATTGGCTGCTTCATCCGTCAAACAAGATGACAAGCATAATGCTTCCATACATAAAGTGCGTCAACACCGACGTCGCATGCCCAACGTGTAAACTGACAATAAAATCTCTGGTAGTGAACACGATGCTTACTGCAGCCTATCTTAATTCCCCAAGACAAAACATATTCATGTTAACACCTTCAATTACTGAAGACCCAAAGCCATGAGAGCCGTGCCTGGAATAGAAAAGTTTTCCAGTTTTTTATTTTTTCGATTTTTTTCCTTTTCTCTTGTTTTTTTATTCTCTCTTTTTTTCTTCCATAGTTTTCTTTTTGATCGTTCTTTTCTGCTTTTTCTTTTCATTGTTTTTTTCTTTTTTCCCTTTTCTATATTATTATTATTATTTTTATTATTATTATTATTATTTTTATTATTATTTTTTTTATTATTATTATTTTTATTATTATTATTATTATTTTTATTATTTTTATTTTTATTATTTTTATTATTTTTATTATTAGTATTATAATAATAAAAACCTGTGCTATTCAAACCTATTTCTTGACTCTGTAAAAAAAAAAAAAATGTTCCCACTGGCGTTTTTGATCGGTGTTAGCGCCCAAGTAAAAGATGACTTTTAATGTTGATTTTCAAGGCAAAACAAACCCTCACAGCTTTGATGACTGTCCAGTTTGATATTTTGACTTCGTGTTAGATAAAGCAATCTTAACTCTCATGCTACGCGACTATGTGTCACCGACAAGAGATGTTAATGGCTTGAACCAAAGTAATTTCGAATACTGTATTGCATCGCAATCACCTTAACTGTAAACATTAGCACTACACACTTTTTCTCGTCTTTATTTTCCTATATTTGCCCACAGTTTAATATGCAACTAAAAAAAAACTTCTTAAACATTTCAGGAGAAAAATGTGAACAAAAAGGTTGTCCGGGAGTTGGATCAAGTTGTTCTGCTCATGGCTATTGCGATGAAACAAATCAGCTTTGCTACTGTAATCAGCACTGGAAAGGGTCTGGCTGTAACTTACCGAACTGCCCTGGTGACCCTGACGATTGTAACAACAAAGGTAAGAAAACACAATGAATGCCTCTCGACATTAACAATCTGTTGTGGAGGAATATCCTGTCTTACCCAGGAATGGGTGTGGCCCGGGTTATCAAAGACTGGGACTAGAACCAACTACAGAGTGATCGAGTGTGCTCGTGACTATACGAGAGTCTTCGTCATTACACGGGAGTGATCGAGATTATTCGTCATTATACGAGAGATCGAGAGCCATCGGTCTTAGACGAGAGTTAGACGTCACTAGACAGAAGCCTTCTTCTCAAGACGGACGCATAGTCCTATACAGAGACATTGCCTTCTTAATTTGTTATTCGTGTTAACTGTTCGTTGGTATACTTGTAATTGGTTTATTGTACTGAGGTATAATAAATCTCTATTTATATATCCTCAGTGTTAAGAGATATTTCCTGCACTATTATTTTTCTGTTTATCCCCTCCCGGGATATAACACAATCAACAAACTTCTTCGCTTATAAACATTCATGATGACAGAAAAAATAAATTTCTTGCGAATTGTTTAAAACGTATCATTTTTAAATATTATTATTCACTCAATAAAAGTGCCACTCAAGGTAGGGTTTTACTGAATGGTGGGACAGATTACAGTTGACTATATACTTAAAGAAATTAAAGATAGTAGTGATTGGAGAAGCATCCTCGCTGTAACAGTTTTGCTGCCTAAGTCTTCTTCATATAAACGAATACGTTGTACCGAGCAAAACCGTCACTCATGGCCTAGAAAACCTCAGTTGCATTCCTCGAAGAAAAGTAAGAACCAAAAAACTATCTACCCAAAAGTGGCAGCCTACTCAACGAATACTTGCAGAATCTGGTATTGGTTTCACATCGAGACTCTAATAAATGGCTGATGCTTGACCCACTCGGGTTAACGTTCTCGGCTGACACGAAGGGGAAAGACTATATTACATCCACTACTAGGTCAGCTACTAAGAAGGTTAGTTCACTGTGTCGTGTGAGGAATTTTTTCTCGCCAGAGTCTCTTACCTGACTCATCCATGCTTAAAATATTGCTGCGACATATGGTCCGGTGCTCCTACTATTTATCTAGAGCTCCTAGATGAAATCCAAAATAGAATCGGCCATGATCTAACATCACAGCTTCAGTCACTTTTCCCGCAAGAGTATGGTTACTTCCAATTTCTATAAATACTATCATCATAATTGTTCGAATGATCTCTTCGCTATGGTATGTTCGAAATTAAGAGCAGTACCAGACTAATGTTGAGATTTCATCAATTTCCAGATCAACCTTAATCTGAAACAAATTAAATGCAATGTCAATCGCTATCTACTGTCTTTCTGATTATATTTCTTTTATTCTTGCTTCTTAGCAATGTTTTTATGTCTAATTTTTCCACGTTCCGTAACTTCTTGTGTTTCGGTAGCTATACTGTCTTGCATTGGGTAAATTTGATTTTTTAAAAAAGTAGATTTCTGCATTAAAAAACCTTCAACTCCACTTTTTACACTGAATATATAGTTATGACCGTGTAATCTTCTGTGTTCAGGTATCAGCCTCGGAGAATTTTACTGATGGGATAAGGGGGGGGGCCGGATGACGAATAATTGCACTTATAAAAAATAAATTGCTATTGTCTAAATTGCATAAAAATCAATAAGACTAATGTGTATACGTTTATTACCATTAAATGTTATTACAACGAATAATGGTGGATTAGGCAGCAGCCAAATGCTGAAAACACAGGACTGGTCTTGTACCACCGGATCAACAAAACCTGCTGATATATAACGACGTCATGAGTGTATATACCGCAGTTGGTTTCCTTGATTCCAGCACAAGCAGGCCTGCCATCTGAAACAATATGGATGCCAGAATGAATATATCCCGCAAGCGGCTCTTTCTGAGTCTCCTGTCGCCGATCCGTCATCTCAACTAAATCGCACTTTCCCGAACCCCGGAATAACCATTGGCCAGGGCGCCATTGGTCATGGTGATATTTACAATTAATAATAATAATAATAATAATATAAAACTTTACTCCGTTCAAGTAAAGTCGAATCATGAGAGGTTATTTTAGGCAGCTTATGTGAAGGAATACCCTCACCCATTATCCGAAATTTGTTAATTGTAACATCACTAAAATCTGAACTTTAGTGATGTTACCAAAGGACATCTAACAAATTAGTAGAAAGTAATAAAATTCATTCAGCGTTCGCTGATAGATGATAAATGAAATCTCCGAACTCTATACGATTATCTCTGAAATGTACGCGCGCTTTACACAAAACGAGCATCACCAATGAGGAAAAGAGTGGCTTCTATGTGAACACAATGAAAATAAAATTAAACCGGTAATCTTGTTAATTTCGTAACCAAAACCACACTTGGTTGAGCTTTAGTATCTATCTACTAAGAGCAGGTCGTTTTCTACCAAGATGCACTGTATGCAGACGAATATAATCCCCATGAAACATCCCCAGCGTCAGCAGTTGAATAGCGAAAATTCTGATACGCAAAGCCAACTAACTTCTGCTTACCCGTTTTTCGGCTCACTTTATAACATTCTGTAGCTTTAGGGATTTGAAAAAGATAATGATAAAAAAGATACTGCAAATATTTTTCGTTTTGAAAGAATTGTCATTTTATCTTGAGGTTATCTCATTGAAAAACCATTAGTACTGAATCTTTACTTAGGTTTGTACCTCAAGTCACAAGATGAAGGTTCCCCGATCACGCGAATTTTAGCCTGTTCAACTCTAAGGCTAACCGTTATCTTCTAATATCCCATAAGTCTGCCTCCTACTCTGAAACCTTCTACCTCGAGTGGTTCTTAAGCCTTGTACAGGGTGAACACTATCGTAAAAAATAGCTAGGTTTAGCATCAATTCCATTTTGTTTTGCATATGATTTACACACACATTAGTAAAAAGTAATAAAATTCATTCAGCATATTTCATTTAAAAATGGTAATGTTTTATTTGAATTACTAAATCTTGTTGGGCTATAATTTTACGTTGATTTATAGAGCAATTTATTCTTTTCAAGGTTTGCTGGGTTTATTAAATTTATTCTTTGTGTTGAAATCAACATAAAAAATAAATTCAATAATCCACAATGTTTTGGGCGACACATCAGCGGTTAACAACACTTTTTTTTTTTTTTTCTTTATATCAAAAGCTATATCGTATATTTTACATATTGTCTCAAGTCAGGCTTACGGGCACCACATTAAAGTACTGGTTCCCGTGCAATCATCGTAGTTAAGCATCTTCAAACCTGAGCCGTTTCTAGATGGGTAACTACTTGTGAATATCAGGTGATATAAGATGTGCGGGTGGTGTAACAATGGCTTGGAATTCTTAATTGGCGAGCCAAGTTTCAATTCTAGTTGGATTCGTTTTATCTATTTATGCGCAAATACTCTTGGGAAATGTATGGATCTACGTTTAAACCCCTTCTATGGGTTAATTAGTAAGACTTGTATCATTAAAATCGTTATCCTCTAAATAAAAATAAGATAAAAATGTATACAAAATATTCAGACATCAGCATTTCTTTAATGCTGAGTTCTAAATATTTTGTACACATATTAGAGATTTATATGCCGCTAAACAACAGCAGCCAACCAACATTTTTTCAAATCAATGATTTTATTAGCATAGCTGCATAAACGTCCATACCTGCAACATAGACTAAATGTTTGATCTGTTAGAGTTGAAAAACCACAAATGGACCCCAGCAGACGGCTAAGCATGGAAAACGAACAGCCATTTTGTAAATGAAAAAATCTTGCTGATTTGCGCTATGTTTCAAGTCGAACTAACTCGGATAATGACAGATTTTATGAATGAATAAGATTAAAATGAATTTGTTGTTTGGGGGGTTTGTTTGTTTGTTGTTGTTTTTTGGGGGGGGTGTTTTGTTTCTATCAATGTTTTCTTTTGTAATCAGCATGATTTCTGACGAATCAGAAAATTCTAAACTGAAAAATGTCAAGCGGCGCGTCGTACTTTGAAGATATCAGACTTATTTCCGCTACAATATACTTTTTCTACTTTTGTATAAAATAGTCTCCTCCTCATGTTTCTTTACGAATTTTACATCTAAATGAGGTTATAAATTAATCGATCGAACTGCTGTAACAATAATAAAAAACAACACAATGAGCTCAGTCAGTTAAGTACCATACGTGATACACGCTTTGGGTGATCATGTCTCGAAAAAGACATGACTAACTGGACAGAAAATTATCCCGCAGTAGATTGCCAGTGCTATCTATGGTAGACTACTTGCCAGCCAAGGCTATAGAACCCAGTTTGTTCTATTATTTAACCCATAACTGTAGGGAAGTGACGGATTAATGCCTTTCCCAACTGGAATTTGAACTCAGCTCCTCGATTTACCCAAAAAAACATCTTCGAATGAAAACTATTTTCAAAATTATAAAATGTACGTGAGCAATTTATTTCTTTTTCTTTTGTTTGTCTTTTTTAAATTCTATATTTGTCTTTTGTAATAAACAAAACAAATTTCGCTAAGAACATATTTTTCTTTTATTTAATTTAGGTGTGTGTGATGTGGTCAATTATTTCCCACCTCGCTGTGTGAACTGCGTGAACTCGATGGGGGCTTCTTGTGAACTTCCTTGCGTCCATGGCAAGGAAAATCCCCCCTTTAGCAGCCAATGCCAATGCGATCCCTGTTTCTCAGATCCTGGTTGCCAAACTGAATGTACCAGTCAAGGCAAGTGCAGTGTCCAGAAAACGTGCACTTGTGACTCTGGATTTAAAGGAACTTTGTGTGAAACGCCTAACTGTCCAGGTAAACTTGATTATTTCAATTTGTCCTACGACCCTTTATCAACTCTATTCACATATTTTTCAATCTCATAACATGAACTGTTAGAGAATGATAGTAATTTCTTAATATACTGATGATTTAAATTTATCAAAGGGCCCTGATTTTAATTAATATAAATACGAAGACCCCGGAATTTTAATTTCTCGAACAAAATTAACTGTGGGTAATAAAATATCTTTTTACCAAAATTTTCTAAATAATTAAAAAATAATTACATATATGAATAAGTCCTGAAAATGTAATTAAAATCTAACGATTATTTGATTCTTGCAAGAACTTTCGATCCAATGTTTTATTTTTAACACAGTCAGTCAGTTAAGTGCCATACGTGATACACGCTTGGGCGATCATGTCTCGAAAGAGACATGACTGACTGGGCAGAAGATTATCCCGCAGTAGGTTGCCATTGCTTTCTGCGGTAGACTGGTTGCCGACCAAGGCTATAGAACCCAATCTGTCCTTCTATTTAACCCATAACTGGAAGGAAGAGACGGATTAATACCTTTCCCAAGGGTATTTGCGCGTAAGTGAATACAATGGATTCAACTGGAATTCGAACTTGGCTCCCCGGTTTCTCGTTGCAAGCCGATATCCACTGTACCACAACTCAAAAACGGTAAAATTCCCATACTAATTTTTCGGCCCATCCACTGACACAAGAAAAACTAAGTTTTTAGCCAAAATTTTGAACGTACTGGAAAGGATGACAAAATCTAATAGAAAATACGTTGATCTTTCCTCTTTAATAATATTTTGTCGATAAAACTTTGTTTTTATCAAGTTTGAGGCCTTTTTCATCATGGCATGTTCTCTTTAGAACATTTTAGAGGTAACTAGTTAACAGCTTTAACATTATTATTAATTATGATGTTATTTTATCAGATTCCTTCCTTAAAGTCTGATAATTTATAATGGAAATCACGGGACAAGTTCCCTCAATACTCGGGCATCTTGGTGAATTGAACTAGGCTATGATTTGAAGGAATTCGGTTCTTCTACGAATTTCAATTTTTGCAAAGTTATTCGTTCCAGTAATGGTGATAGGACATCTAATGGCCTTTCTTATATTCTACTGCTGTTTTTTCTACTTCTCTGACGAAGTAGATATTTTTTTACAGTGACGTTCTAGGTTTACGGCCATATCTCGCTGAAACACGAGTTCCCGTACGATCATCGAAGTTAAACAAATCTGGTCAGTACCAGGATGGCTGACCAGTTGGGAATACCAGATGTAAGCATGGAGGTGCAAATGATGTAACGGCTCGGAGGTGGAAATCAAGTAGCCGAATTCCACGTTTAGTTGACTTCCGAATTTGACTGGAGGTGAAACACAGCTATCCGACTTCTAATTCCTAGACGTTATATCCCATACGTGCAAATATCCTTGGGAAAGGAAATCCTCTCTCGACAGCTATTGATCAACTAATAAAAGTTGTATCAATAAATTATCATCTAAAATGAAAATTTTCAAATTGAGAAGTATTTTCTGGCTTGAAACAACCCTGTAATATGATGATGAGCCGTAAAAAACAAACAATTCAATCAATATAATGTTCTAGAACAGCCATGTCTGCGATCTGACAAGTGTTCTTTTCATTATTTATGCTAACTCAAACACCCTGAATTGATTGATCTGGTAGAAGTATCAACTCCAAAGGATTCAGTCAGTCAGTTAAGTGATACACGCTTAGGCGATCATGTCTAGAAAGAGACATGACTGGGAAGAATAGTTTCCTGCAGTAGGTTGTCATTACTTCCTGCAGTAGACTGGTTGCCAACCAGGACTATAGAACCCAATCTGTCCTGTAATTTAACCCACAGGTGGAGGTAGAAAAGTCAGATTAATATCTTTCCCAAGGATATTTCTGCGTAAGTTTGTAGCGGATAAGAAATTATTAAAATCAACCGTCTTCACTTTTACAAAAAATCACAATGACGTATGAAATCCTGGTTTTTCCCAAATAGAAAAAGGATTGACCATCTGCTTAAAGAAAAAGTCTAACCCAGAATTCGCAAATAGGTGTTAAAATATTTTTTGACCATTGTTAGCGACTTGCAGGATCAAAAAGGACTTCGCGAGTAAGTGCGAAAAATCTACATTACAATAAAAGGACTTCATCAACGTCAATCAGTAAGAGAATCAGATGGGAGCCGTGAGATAAACATCTAAAATGTAACTTCAAGCGACTCAGACATCGTCCTCTTTCTCTTTCTCTTTATCTCTTTCAATAATTACTACGACGAATATTTTGTACGAACTCTTGATACCTTAACTTTCTCATTGCACATTAATTTCTACGAATTATTGTTATTCCTTTCTTTAATAAATTACTAATTTTAACATATAAACAACCTTCTGATGATAATTCTGCATAAAACTTGTAAGCTGTAGGGAGTTCGGTTATGTTTGACACAAGGTCGAATTAAAGAAACATAAACCAGCTTCCTACGCTACAAGTTAGTGCAAGGAATTCAACTGGAATTCGAACTCGGCACGCCGATTTCTTGTTCCGATAACCACTACACCACAACGCATATCACATTTATACATCTTAAATTCACTCAGATTTTGATTTGTACCGAAGAAATCTAAGGTGTCTTCACAATTTCCAGTGGATCACCGCTTTTACCTAAATTTTATAATCTTCAGTTAATTTTCTCCATTCCTATTATGAAATGATGACTATAATTGTTTTTAAACGAAGTTTCTCTATTTTGTTGTTTTTTTTTCTTCTTCCTAAATTCAGTATCCTCATAATTTGGTTGATATTGTTATATTGTTATTGGTTGATATTGTTATTCCACTGTGCTTCGTCTATATTCTCTTACAGCGATCTGACTGCATTTCATGTTGATTTAGTTATTTTCCCCAAGTGTAATGACGGTACTTGTATTTATTCTGTGTTTGCATAAGAGATTCTCTCTCTAATTCTTCTGTTTATTATTGTCAAAGGTGAGCCGGACTGCCAAAATCGAGGAATCTGTACACGAAAACAAAATCAGTCAGTGTGTATTTGCAACCCAGGATTTGAAGGTGCTGATTGTTCGACTCTAGTTTGTCCAGGCACTCCTTCTTGCACTGGAAATGGTAAGAGATTTTTTTTTTCCTTGGAGAAGAAATTCTCAATTCCTCGTTATTTTACTATTTTAGTATCGGGCATTTCCCAACTATCGATTGGCACGCTTCAGAAGCCACAAGAAAATGAGAACAAAAGCAAATTTGCTAATGGAATCGTAATATCAACCGTTTCCTTACAAGAAAACATTTGACATTCATAGACCTATTAGCCCGTTGTTTGGAAGCTATAAAATCTTTTTCTTAAAACCGTTTTCATGAAAGTTTCTCAATTCTATTGTTATTCCTCTTTCTTGTATTTATCGAATTTTCTTTCCAAACTTTTTTGTCTGTTGTAATGTGGAACATCAACATCTTGATAGTTATTATTTTCTCTTCAGATTACATTTACTATCCATTTTTGCTGTTGCTAGTCCAAACTGATGTTTTCTGACTTGAAAAAATGCTTTGTTTTTTTTATTTTGTAACTATTAGATTTGAAGAAACAGAGTCCTCACTAAAACCTACAGACTTCATTCGCTCTAAGCTACTTTTAACCATTGATCTAAAAAAGCGGTTGTATACAACTGATAGTTTGCATATTTCTAAACGCGTTTGGCACCATTTATGGCATCTATATGAAAGTTACTATCAGACAAGTCTTGTTAAAAACAAGACTTGAATTTCTTAATTTGATTTCGTAGCAATTTTCAGTTTTGGACGAAATTACACCTATCGGAATTTATTCTATGTTAGATTTCCTTTTCTCATTTTAATTGTAATATAGTTGCTGTAAGAAAACTGGTATTTCAGAAACAGAACTTGAGTGTTTCTTGAGCGAAGTACATGAAGATATTTTTCCTCCAATTTGAAATCTATTTTTAAAAGCAAGAAGAAAAACGAAGATATTTTAAATGCATAATTTCTGGAGGAAAAAAAAACTTTGTATTTTGGTTAAATATTTGATAGTGATTGTAGTTAAACATCTTGGATATAAATGGCTATAAATGTTCATAAATTCTTGACTTTTATTTACTGTTCATTTAATTAATTTTCAAAGAACCAACGTTAGTATGACACAAGGCTACAAGGGGGCATCTAGTAAACTTTAATAATGTTTCACGAAAATGATTTAATCCAGCCTCGATATGTCCTTTAGATGTCAGTCAGTCATTTAAGTGCCATACGTGATACACGCTTGGGCGATCGTTTCTTTCGATCCATGACTGACTAGAGAGATTTTCCCGCAGTAGGTTGCTATTTCTATCTGCGGTAGACTGGTTGCCAACCAAGTCTATATAACCTAATCTGTCTTGCTATTCAACCCATATATGAAGGGAAAAGAGATATATTAATACTTTTTGTGCGTAAGTGAATGTGAGAAATTCAAATGGAATTCGAACTCGGCTCTCCGATTTCTCATTCCGAGCCGATATCTATTGCGCCAAAATACACAAGCTAAAATTGCCAGGGCATGCAGTGAGGATTGATCTTTTTTTCATTCGTCATCATGATCAGTTTCATAACAAGATATGGTGATTTTCTGAGCGCATCTTAGATGTGGCACAAGACCACAAGTATGGGACACCCAGTGAGCATCGAACTCACTACTCAATTGTAATGATTCTAGCGAGACAAGCTTGCTAACCATCACACCACGCCGAGGTGCCCAATTTCATAACAATATTTTGTTGTTTAGTCGCTGCACTGCTGAACAGTTAACCAATTGAAATTGAGAGGAATTCATTCATGGATAACGCGTCTTGGTCAATTAACCCTCTTGGAGAGTAGTCTCAAAGTCAGACCACAACCAATATTTTCCATCTTGAAGACTCGTTTTTGTTCGGTACACGTATCGGTTGATTTCATTGAGGGAACTTTCCACTCTGACCGTTGACTTCAGTTTAGGAAACCCTACGTCCAGTAATACCATTTTATCCTCTCACTGATTGTATCCATAGCTCTAAAACCCAGTCTACCCCATTGAACTAGATGGCCATTGACCCGACTAATAGGTTAATTCTTTCTATCATAAGTCTTGTTTTTAATCCTAAAGTGTCTAATATTTGTCTTCAGGAGAAAAGCCTAGTGGATGAACCGGTTCAGTTGCTGATGACATGTCTATGCATCAGGTAGTACTAGATTACAAGGTACCAGTTGCACTCGTAAAGTGACTTCACATATACTTCATAAATAATAGTCAGCAAAATTTCTAACCACTGCTTCACGACAATATGACTTTAATATTTATCGTATTTAAGTTACTTTGTCAGAAGTAGTGAGAATCGAACTCGTTTCATTAGTTATGCTTTATTGGAAGGGGATTAAGTGATCGATTTCTTTTCTACGGTTTATCAATGCTTTGAAAGTTGTATAAATCCAGAAAATAGTTTAAAATCATATTTTTGGCGATAATAATGGTTTAGCAATACAAGTCTTACTAATTAATCCATAACTTGGGGGAAAATTAGTGGATTTCTACCTTACCTAAGAGTATTTGCGCGTAAGTGAATATAAAAGACCCAAATGAAATTGAAACTTGGCTCTCCAATTAAAATTACCGAGCCATTATCTATTACACCACCTTACAGCACCTGGCATTCCCGAAGAATCACCCATCTAGGTACTGACCAGGCTTAACATTACTTAACTCCAATTTCCAATTCCAAGCCTTTATCCATTACACTATCTGCACATCCAAGCTTACAGCACCTGTGATTCACAAGCAGTCACCCATCTAGGTACTGACCAAGCTGGACATTGTTTAACCGGTGATCGCATGGGAATTTTTCATTATTCCTGCACAGCTAAATGCATTTCCTATTTAATATGCTTAATTGGACTGGCACAAATCTGTAGTCTCTTGGGGATCAAACCCGCTTTATTAGTTTACGAGTTTGCTAACTATTGTTTCATGGTGATGTGGTCCTGTCATGTTTATATCATTATTTTATTTTATGTATGGTGTGTCATTACGATCCGAGAATCAAATTTTATCAAGATTTCGGAAGCACTGAAGCAAACGAAAGCTGCTGTATATTCTACTTTCCACTTACCGTTCTAACGAGTAGTGTATCGTCTACAGGTTATTTCGGCCTCATCCTTTGGATTCTGGGTAATCTCATAAGGACTATATATTTTACGGCCACCTTTTGAGTTGATTTTATTTATTTGCATTTTATTCGTTTATTTCTATTTATCTAATGATTCAATATTGTCGGATGTTCGTGTAGCGTAACGGCTATTGGCACTAAAAATGGAGTCAGTGACTTGAGTTTAAATCCCTATCTATTCGTTTATACAATGATTTATCCGTACGTTTATACTCGCACATATATACTTGACAAAGGCATGAATCTATTCTTCCCTATGGTTAAATGGAACAGTAGATTGGAATCTCTAGTATTTTAATAAAACTGTTATGAATACAAAGCAGTTGAACAGGCAATGGAAAACGGCCTTCCACTTTTTCCCAGGAAATCATTGCTTTCGCAGATAATACAGAAAAGTAATTTTTTAAAAGAAACGATCGCTTGCATCCTGAAGGAAGAAAGGGCAGACCTGAAGAAGACTACGACCACCTTTAAATTTGTTGTTTTACAATTTTTTTTTTTTTTTACTTGTTTCAATGTAGTCTTATCGGTTTTTACATAGTTTTCGATTTTTAAAAAAATTTGAAAAAATTTCAATATTTAAACAAATTTTGGGGGGAGTGCTCACTTTCTCATACAACGTTATAGTAAATCGATCCTCCATTTTGTAACCACTCGCGTTGGGGTCGCATTTTTTTTTTTGTTTTTTTGTGGGGGTCGAGTTGTTGCTTTCGTTTTTGTCTTTTTCAAGTTTTCTTCACTTCTTACGATAGCATCTTCCTCGGAAACTCCAAAAATTACTTTATTCAAAAAATTTCGCAAAGGATTCAGTAGTTGAATATGTGCAAGCAAAAAAGTTAATTGCACAGGATCGATTTACTATAAGGTTGTATGAAAAACTGATCCCCCTCTAAATTGCTTAAATGTTGAAATTTTTTTTTAAAAATTTGTCAATCGGAAAGTTTAGGGTTTAATCGATAAGATTGCACTGAAAAAAGTGAAAAAGAAAAAATGATAATCAACCAATTTACAGGTGGTGGTAATGTTGTATCGGCGTGTGGTTCCAAAATGGAGGATCGATTTACTATAACGTTGTATAAAAAACTGAGCTCCCCTAAAATTGTTGAAACATTGAAATTTTTCCAATTTTTTTTTTTTTTTTTGTCAATCGGAAAGTTTAGTTTGTAATCGGTAAGATTGCACTGAAAAAAGTAAAAAAAAACAGGTCCACCGAAGAAAGGTTTATATATATATATATATATATATATATATATATGTTTGTCAGCACGCTGGAACTGGCTTGAGAATAATGCCCTATCACTGTTATCTTGAGTGATTAGTTATCGTTCCTGTACAATCCGCTTACCTTATCACCAAGCGATCTCGTTTCTGTCATACCTTTTTCTCAAAATATCAAGTTGGCTTCTTTATTCTGATTTGGGTGTTATTTCTTTTATATGTTCACCTGATAAGGTTTCCAAAAATTTCAAATAAATTCTTCTGATATTCTAGCTTTTTAGTTTGTTTACAGATAAGGTAATTTCAGTCAAATTAATTAACGATTTGATAAGATTACTTGGAGAGTATGCTGATCTACATTTAAACACCAATTCGCCATCTAATCCCTATATCTGAAAACATTTTCTTGTCCTTTTTGCCATAGGCATACTGTCTGTTTTATATTCCTAATATATTTGAAAAGTATTTTTCTCATTTTGATTCATTCGGAGCCTCACATAAGTAGATGTTTACATATGGTCTTAACTCTTCAAAAGTTTTTCGTTGCAGCTCGTTCTCTTGTACTTTGAGTTTTAAAGAAACATTGTCCTCAAATGATGGTCGTTCGCATCTTCGCTTTAACTTCAAAGAGCTCATATAACGCTCTACATGTGCTAACTTCCGTTGTTTTATTATTATTATTATTATTATTATTATTATTATTATGCAATCAGGGGCTTACATTGAAAGGAAAGAATAACAAAAAGGTACAGGAGATGTCGAAGAGAGAATAAGAAAAGATGGGAATCGAGGAGAGAGAAGATGGTATTTAAACTTTTGGAGATTGTAGCTAACAGGATGCGAGTATACGGAAGGGAGTTCCACAGGCTGAAAGTGCGAGAAAAGAAGCTGTTAAAGTAGATAGTGGCAGTTATATTTCATTATTTTGACGATAAAAGAATGAAACATTATTGCTAAGCTAGTGACACGTACAAGTTTATATTGTCGGGGCATCAAGGAAAGAAGCTCATCAGAGCAGAAGACGTGAAAATATTTGTAGAAAAGACAGAGGGAAGCCACATTCCGTCGGTGAGAGAGTAACTGAAGTTGAGCTGCCAAATCGGAATAGATAACATTGCAGATCCTCTTTTGGATTCTGCCGAGAACTCTGAGATGAGGAAACTTCAAAGAGCTTATATAACGCTCTACATGTGCTAACTTCCGTTGTTTTTTTATTATTGTGTAATCAGGGGCTTACATTGTTTCCCCATCTGGTCGGGTGCAAGAGCAACCCGATCAGATGGGGCAACAATATTCATTGAAAGGACGAATGGTAGATTTATAAAAATGCAAGATGGATTCTGATGAGAAAGACTTCCTGGTCCGACACAGTGATTGAACCATTTTAGCGTTAAATGTAGCTATTGATTCGATATAATCGTTCCACTTAAGACTGGGAGATTGAGGCCGAGGAGGCGCAGTATGTTTCGAGGAGACTAGCGTAATCCATACTGATGGAGGGTAGGAAAATTTCTTTATAGTTATTAAGGAGAGCAGCTTTGTTTTGTTTTTGTTTTTTTTTTTTAATCATGTTATCCCCAAGTAAGGCATTCCACTGCCACTATAGCGCAGGGGGTTACACAGGGCGATAGACGAGTTAGGATGTACATAGGGGGAGAGTTGGAGAGAATGGGTGTGGGTTAGTGTGTTAGGTGTCTATTGACCTTACATTTAAACTCCTGGAGGTTATAGCCGTCGGGGAAGCAAGCATGGAAGCATTAAAATTTACGAGCCATTTCTTACACCCCCCCAATCCATCACAAATCGGAGGTCCTTTGAAAAAGCAGAAGTAGGTTTACTTTCTCAGCTTTGATTTCATCTGAATGTTTTAAGTGCGCAGTTAATGCAACCCGATTTGCATTTTAAAAAATAATTTGATAATTCTCTCTTTTTACAGGCAACTGCACACTCTTGAACGGACATACTAATCCTCCACAATGTATTTGCAAGCATGGTTTTGATGGTGATGCATGTGACTCTTGCCTTCCGAGGTTTGTAGGACAACAATGTGACCAATGCCAAGCTGGATACATCGGATTCAAGACTGATTGTTCGGTACTTTGTCTACATGGGTATGCAACAGAAAAAGGTATGTTGTCTTTTACCCGCTTCTCTGGATCACAATACACCTGGATATCTAATGTAATAATTTTAAGGGTTTTTCCTCTTTCTCACACACACACACACACACACACACACACACACACAGAGCTAAAATACTCGTAAGGATGTGCGTTGTGGTGCAGTGGACATCGACTCTGAACGACAAATCAGGGTGCCGAGTTCGGATTCCAACTGAATTTCTTGCATTCACTTGCGCACAAATACCCTTAGGGAAAGATATTAATCCGTCTCTTCCCTCCAGTTTTGGGTTAAATAATAGGACAAATTGGGTTCTATAAGCTTAGCTGACAACCAGTTTACCGCAGAAAGCATTAGCAACCTACTGCGGTATAATCTTCTGCCCAGTCAGTCATGTCTCTTTTGAGACATGATCGCCCAAATAGTGTATCAAGTATGGCACTTAACTGACTGACACCGCGAAAAGAGATATGACGTAGATCGCAATTGGGACATGAGTATGATATCTTAAACTCGAACTCCAAGAGATTTTTTCCCGTAAAACAAAACGAAAAAATGTGTCAATGTTGTATACTTTTCTGTAATCATTTAACCCCAAGCAAGTAAGTTTTACTGGCACTGGTGTGCAAGGGGTTACATGTGTAGAAAGTGATGAGAAAGAGGGAGAAGTTATAGGGCGTGTCAGGAAGTGGGTGAGTGAAGAATGAGAATACTGGTGTGATGAGAGTAGAGTGGACGGAGAAAAGAACATGAGGTAAAGGATGCTAGTCAGAGAGATAGATGACAATGGACCTTACATTTAAATTCTTGGAGATTTTAGCTGTCGGGGAAGCAAGTATATGGAAGGGAATTTCACAGATGGGAAGTGCGAGTAAAGAAGCTGGTAGAGTAGAAGTTGCGGTTACATTTTATTGGTTTCACTGTAAAAGGTTGGACTTAGTTGCTAGTCTAGTTGCTCAAGTAAATTCATGCAGAGGCGGCACCAGTGAGCTAAGTTCATCGGAGCAGAAGTCGTGAAAATGTTTGTAGAAGAGACATAGAGAAGCCACATTACGCCGGTGATAAAGTGACTGCAGCTGAGCTACCAATTCGGGATCGATCTCCATTGGATTTTGTCAAAAAACCCGAGGTGAAAAGCAGGGGTACCCGACCGGATGTGGCAGCAGTATTCAATACACGGGTGGATGATATATATATACAGTAATAGTATGTTTCTATCCTCTTAAAAACGTGAACACTATTGAAGTAAGGGGAGGAGTAGAGTAATTATACTGACTAGAAGTTGTTGCTCTCTGTCTTCTTCACTTTCTACGGGCAGGAGGAACCCAGATGGGGCTCCGCCAAAGAGTAGAGCAGTGGTTCCCAACCTTTTGGCACTCGCGACCTCTTACCTAAAATTTTGAAACAAATGCGACCCCCTACTTAGGGCTTACTATCAGCAGATTAATTTTTTTTCATTTTCTGTGAAGGACAGGGAAAAAAACATCTAAAAAAAATGTTTTAAAATTCTGTAATTATTTATTACCAAATTAAAGCACATTGGTCCAACCTGAATTCATAAAAAGAACATACGTTTCTTAAAATTATATTATCATAGGTTTAAAAAGCTATCCAACCCAGCTAGTGAGATGCCTGATGTTACATTTCAGCAGCAAGCATTGAAATTTGTGCCCGAGTGTTTGTTAGAGCCAGTCTCATGTCATCTCCAACATCAAATCTATTTGGAACGCATTCATTGTTATTTCTATAAGATTGGAAAAATTTTAAGACTTCTTTTAAAGAGATTTGGCAAGGGAACAGTTTAGTTCCCGCTTGCTGAAGTTGGATAGTGCTGAAAAGAAGAGGTATATAGAAGAGTAAGACACACAAGACTAGGATAATATATGCATTAATTTTTTTTTTTAAGGTTTAGAAATAACAATCTTCAAAACGTTTGTCATAAATATCACTTTGCGCCTAAACAAAAAATATGTAAGAGGTTGGAAAATGTAATTGATGAAATACAATTAATGTTATCCCAAGCTACTTCTAACAAGGTTACACGCTCCCCTGCCAAGGCGTCGCGACCCTCCTGCCAAAGCTTCGTGACCCCCAGGGGATCGCGAACCACTTGTTGGGAACCCTGGACTAGAGCCTTGTCTGGGGAAAATCAGAAATAGATCTGAACTGGCCTTGTGCAGGGTCAACGGGATATTTTTAGCCGAGCTTATAGGATTTGAATCTCCACTTTAATTGACCTTGTGTCGCATCCGCCCAAGTGGGAAGGTGGTAAATACAGAGTAGAGTGATTATACCGACCAGCATTTTACTAGCAGTGTATCTATTTTATGCAGCATGCGAGTCTTGTATTTGTTGATATACTATTATTCCCAACCTCCGTTTTGGTGATTGCTTACGCAGTAATCTTTTAGGGTTACAACAGTAAATAAACACACGACATATAGAAGAACAGTTACTGAACATAACTAAGAAGATGTAATATTTAATAATAGTTATACAAAATAACAAGTGAATTTGTTTATATTAATGTTGCCTTTTTTTTTTTTTTCTTATCGAATTAACGTTGACGGTGAAGCAATTTTATAGCTTTGACAGTCTCTTTGGTTTTTACACTTTATCACATGCTTGCTGCCAGTTCTCTGGTGAGACTTCAACTACAATGTTTTTTCTTCTTGGAGAGCTCCTTTTTTTTTTTTTTAATCGCTATCACCCCATGCAAAGCAGTAAATCTACTAAGACACAAGGGATTACAAGGTGTGGAAGAATTAGGAACAAAAACATCAATAAGGAGCAGGAAGTGTAGAATAATCAGGAGGACAGTAGACAGCAACTGAAATTGCATTTAAAATTTTGTAGATTAAAGTTGGCTGGAAAGCATGGAATTTAAAGGGAGGTCCACAATCGAGAAGTTCGATAAAAAAAAAGCTAACATAGAACTTATGGTTACATTTAGTCAGCTCAACTGCAAGATGCTAAGATCTTGACGCCAGTCTAGTCAGTCAGTTAAGTGCCATACGTGATACACTGCTTGGGCGATCATGTCTCGAAAGAGACATGACTGACTGGGCAGGAGATTATCCCGCAGTAGGTTGCCATTGCTTTCTGCGGTAGACTGGTTATTGACCAAGGCTATAGAAATCAATCTATTCTATTATTTGACTCATAGCTAGAGGAGGAAGAGATGTATTATATTATTAAGTAGTAATTAGTGGGGTATCAGTTTATTACTTCATAACAATAAAAAATCGATCCCCCACTTTATGCGTAGCAGAAGCTTTAATCATGTTTTCAACGATTATATTCAGCCAGTCAGTTAAGTGCCATACGTGATACACGTTTGGGCGATCATGTCTCGAAAGAGACATGACTGACTGGGCAGAAGATTATCCAGCAGTAGGTTGCCATTGCTTTCTGCGGTAGATTGGTTGCCAGCCAAGGCTATAGTACCCAATCTGTCCTGCTATTTAACCCATAACTGGAAGTAAGAGACGGATTAATACCTTTCCCAAGGGTATTTGCACGTAAGTGAATACAATGGATTCAACTGGAATTCGAAATCGGCTCCCCGGTTTCTCGTTGCAAGCCGATATCCACTGTACCACAACGCCAGTCTAGTATTTTACTTAAATTCAATAGTTCATGTACCATAGTGAAGAACACATCCGAACAATTACTACAATATAGAAAAGACCCACATGACCAACCCTAAGGTTTATGGGGAAGTGACTGAATCTAAGCCACCAGATCAGGACCAATAATATTGCTGATTCTTCTTTGGATTTTATCAAGGGGCTCAATGTAAATGACTGGAGCGCCAGACCATATATTGCACATATTAACCCTCTAGGGCCATTCGTATCATATTTGATACAGTATGAAAACAAGCCTTGAAAGAAATATTTTCCTGAAAAATTTTTTAAGAGAAATATTTTATAAATTTCAAATGAAAGCAGTACTGACTGCTCAGTCAATGAATACCAAATGTTTCCTTATAGGGAAATACCAAATGTTTCCTTATAGGGAAATACCAAATGTTTCCTTATAGGGAAATACTGTATCAAATATGATACGAATGGCCCTAGAGGGTTAAACATGGACGAATCGTAGGCTTAAAGATATGTAAGATATATTCTGGAGAGAAAAATTACCTCACACGATAGAGTAAATCGACTTTCTTAACAGTTGTGCTAGCAATGGATTCAATATAGTCTTTCCTCCTGAATACCTTAGTTTGAGAAGAACATTTTGATGGTAAAGCTTGGGTTGCTGTTGATATTTTGTGTATTTATAGTTGTAGTGGTAAGCTGTCAAAACTCAGTCAAGCTTTGTGAAACTTTTAAAATCATTTAACCTCAAGCAAAGCAATGATACTAAGGCGCAATGGGTTTGTAGGAGTGGAAGCGAATGAAAAAAATATTAGTGGGGAGAAAGGATAATAGAAGAAAAGTGTATAGAAAGACAGGAGAACGACTGGCGTTGCATTTAGTTTTTGAAAATTGTAGTTGGCAGAGAAGCAAGAAACACGAAGGGATTTCCACAGGCGAGAAATGCAGTAAATTAAATTATTAGAATAGAACAGACGCTTGCATCTAGCTGTTTCGATAGTAAAACGGTGCGATCCCGAACACGATGAACGGGTGTCTCTCGAGGAGGTCCGGTGTCTTGAGAGAAGGATGGGCCTCAAACTCAAACTCGACATCGTGAAAATCCTATATAAAACCCATCGCTAAAGATATAGTAAAATGAGCGGCTCTCTGGACCGCTACAGTAAATACTTGACTCTTTGTTATCCTCTAACTTTATGAAGGCTAGATCAGGCCGAAAATGGAGTCATACGTGTCATATGTGTTACACGCTTTTGGCGATCATGTCTCGAAAGCGACATGACTGACTGGGTTAGGCTGGTTGCCAGCGAAGGCTATAGAACCCAGTCGTTCTCTTATTTAACTGGAGGGAAGGGACGGATTAATACATTTCCCAATGGTATTTATGCGTAAGGGATTCAACTAGAATTCAAACTCGGCTCCCCGATTTGTCGTTCTTAGTCGCTATCCACTGCACCACAACGCACATCCGAAAATAGAATACTGTTGCCTTATTTGGGCGGTAGTTATCCGTCCTGTAATATGGCAGTGAATGCTGGACAATATCATCAAAGATGAAGGAAAAACATGAAGCAACTGAAATGTGGTTTTACAGAAGGATGCTGCGAATCTCATGGATCGAGCATGTGAGCAATGATGAGGTCTTGGAAAGGATGGAAACAAAAAGGAAATTAATACTGAACACCAGGAAGAGACAGCTGAGTTTCCTGGGACACGCAATGAGGAAGGAGGGCCTGGAGAACCTGATACGAACAGGCCAGATAGAGAGAAAAAGAGACAGGGGAAAGCAACGGATAAGATATTTGAAGGATCTAATCAGGTGGATGACAGAACGAGGATTGCACGGTGTAACAGGAGAAGGCGTGCTCAGAGCCACCAGGGATAGGGAGACGTGGAAAGCCATGATCGCCTACGTCCTGAAGGAACAGGGCACATAGAAGAAGTTATCCAGACCTCACTTTCCAGTCCTCAAACAGTTCAAAAGCGTCTCCGCGCTCTTGCTTGAGAAGGATTAATTCCTACCCTCGAACCTCCCTCTTAGAGGCGGTATGTGGCAAGTCTCTTACTGCTCCATTGCTACAACCATAAAAAGTGTTCGGACGAATTGCGTCACCTGGTTCCACCATGTCAGATCTTCACGGCTAGGACCTGTTGTGCCATTTACATAGTAGCAAACCACACACACTTCCTCCGTATTCTTTCGGCGAGGAGTAAGCTTCACTCAAACAGCTTCTTCTCACGAACCACTGCCCTATGGAACAAACTCCCTAGAGGATATTTCCCAGATCACAACAATCTTGACCTGTTCAAGTCTAGAGTCAACAATTACTTTAATATCTATAAAAAAAATACTCCTTAACATATCGCTTTATCTTGTTTGACCACGGGACTTGCATGTGTAAACCCTAGAGTAAAAAAAAGAAAACTAGCTGCCTATGTGACGGTACCATCATCATTCATCATCATTCTGCGGCCTCGACCGAGATAGAACTCAGTACACCCTTTCAGTATTCCCTATTTGTCATAGCTCCGGTAAGGTCTTCCTTGGCGATAGATGTATCTCTGTGTATCCTGTCTGGAAAGGTTAATTTACGAGAACGATTGTGAGATGATGGGTGCCTCCATAATACAAACGATAAAACAAGTTCATCTGTGGTACCTGCACAATGCCCAGCAAACTGGACACGTCTCTTTTGAACTAAGGTTGATACTCTTGGTAGGTCTCTATATATCATTTCTAGCGTTGAGTGGTTTCGCCATGAAAGATCAAGTACTCTTCTGAGAAGACGAGTGTAACATCCATCTAAACGGCGCTGTTGTTTTGCTGAAAGAGTCCAAGTTTCAGATCCATAGAGTAAGATTGGTTCAATAAGTGCGCGCAAAACTTGGATTTCGATCTTACGATCAAGATTGGATTTCCAGATCTTATCCATTTTGTTACAAGAATCCATGCTATGCCTTTTCTGATATCAGTCTTTTTCAGAATTCTTGATGTGACGGTACACAATTTCGTGCAGTCGATGTGTCAAAAACTATTGCCTTGAAAGTATGTGTAAAAAGACAGAGAAACCACGTTATGTTGGTGATGATTTTTTTAAAAAATGGAATGCATGAATACAAATGACATTTTGCCAATGTCATCATTCACGTGTGTCAATGTTTGTTATCAGCGACACCAATCATGCACAGTACATGCTTTATTGTAATTAATAGCATAATGATATTGTAATTAATAGCAGAATGAAAACTCAATAGATTTCAGCACCTGCATCGCCTGTTTTATAGATTTTATAAATTGGTTTTTACAAAAAGATTTTTAGCGCCTCTATCGCTTGTTGCATAGATTTTTTTACAAATAAGTCAAATCTAGTCTTGACAATCGGTGCATACGTTTTACAATTATCAACTTTAAAATTAGCATAATTCTGAACAAATTAGATTAAAATAGCAAAATGTCAAGATTTTTATTTTGCCTGAAATAAATAAAGTGGTACTTTCTGCATATATTTGTGTTTTTTTTTTGTTTTTTTTTTTTACTTTAAAAAGATTTGTAATTAGTGACTCCATAAAAAGTATGT
Organism: Ascarosepion bandense; assembly: GCA_037127315.1. Taxonomy (NCBI): domain Eukaryota; kingdom Metazoa; phylum Mollusca; class Cephalopoda; order Sepiida; family Sepiidae; genus Ascarosepion; species Ascarosepion bandense. The sequence goes on along the minus strand of JBBBDQ010001642.1, from coordinate 2,572,540 downwards.
CATTAAAATATAGTATTTTTCCTTTCTTAACGATCATATTACCAAGAGATGACTTCTTTCTGTTATTTAAAAATCTTTCTGTCTTCCAATTCTTAGGTGGAGTAAAATAAAATAAAATTCAAATTGGCAGGACGACTTTGGTGATATATTAAAGCAGTAACAAAGCGATCTGAGAAATAAAATGTCTTTTTAATTTAATGAAACCTTTCGTCACTGCTGGCCCTCGGGTACGTTTTCGATATGTGATCCTCTTTAGAGACATTTCGATCGAAAAGCAACTTAACAACAAAGAATATCACTTTTTCTTTTCTCTAACATTTTTTGACATTATTAAATTTTCTGATAAAGGCCCTTCTGCATTTGTACTGGGAAGCATTGTGACATAGAACGGACAGTGCGACACTGAGTTTAGAAGACGCATTGGTATGGCTAAGGATGTATTTCAAAAGTTAACCAGAGTGCCGAGAGACAGGAAAATCGCATTGGAAACAAAGAAAAGTGCTGGACTGCTATGTGATATCTGTCCTTCTGTATGGCAACGAATGTTAGACGATGCCGTCAAGGATGAAGAAGGGGCTTGAGGCAGCAGAAATGTGGTTCTACAGAAGGATGTTGAGGATACCAGGGAGCGAGCACCTGAGCAATGACGAAGTGTTGGAGATAATACAAACCAGAAGAAAAAGAGACAGATACCGTTTTTGTAACACGTAATAAGGTAGGATGGTTTGGAGAATCTAATACTCACAGGACGGATAGAAGAGAGATACTTCATAGACTTAAGCAAACGGATGGCAGAGCGGAGTTTGGGAGCCATAATAAAAGCAAAGCTATTCAGAGTGACAAGAGACAGTCGATTTTAATTGGATATTTTAGAGTTGATTTTAAACCAGGCAGTAGATTCATTTAAAGTATCTTACACGTCAGTGAATCAGCATTACAGTTTATGAATGTGATTTTAAAAGTATATTTTTGCGAGAATCGGAAGAAAAAAAGATAAAAATTATGAATAAAAACGTATAATACCGATTTTTTATTGGGTCCCAACTTCAGAAAAATCTTTGTATCATAGGTCAGTTTGCATATGTTACTTATTCAATTGGCGAATTTTCACCGCTATGATCACCATGCTTCGCCATTGCTTCATGCTAACATTCAAAGCTGAATAGCGCAATGACCCACAGGTCCATTTTGCGCCATTGTTGTTGAGGTTACTCCGTCCCTTCTTTCAGAGTTTGAAATTAACTTCTTCTAGCCTTTTCCGAAAGAGGGATGACCTGAAAGTAGTTTAAATTCAGAGTTTGTCTCTTGTCACTAGAAGAAGCAGCGACAAATGATAGTCCATGATCGCTTACGTCCCGAAGGGACACGCCACATGAAAAAGAATAATAATATATATATTTAAGTAAATATTAAGTTGCAGGAACTCAATTCAAAATTGATTTTAATCAATAAATATCCTCATCTTTGCTATATTTCAACGTTTCACTGGAATTTTTATTTTTTAGAAGAATGTTTTCACCAGGGGAGTGCGTTGTGGATATCAAATCGGAACGACAAATCGGGGTGCCGAGTTCGAATTCCAGTTGAAATCCCCGCATTCACTTACGCACAAATAATGGTGGGAAAGGTATTAACCCGTCTCTTCCCTCCAGTTATGGGTTAATAATAGGAAAGATTGAGTTCTATAGCCTTGACTGGCAACCTACTGCGGGATAAATCTTATGGCACTTAACTGTCTGACCGATAGCATTTTCATCGAAAATTGAAACTGCGGGTTAGGTCGAATGATGAAAGTGATGTGATAATTAAATGGCAGCCCAAAAGCCTGCCGAACTTAAAAAGTGAACTGGTTTTTACTTTCCTTTACTCTTTGACCATTTCTTGTACATTTCGATATTAAAATGGACGCCTCGCCAAGATGCGAATAATTGACATTATTGATGTTTTTACAGCGTTCCTCTTATCTAATTTAAGTCTGAAAAAGAAGTCACATTTCACGAAAGTTAAAAATGATTTCTTTACATAAAAAGCCCGCAAAAATCTTTGAAACAAGATTGCGTTTTGCCTTATATGGAATATACCGTATACACTCCAGTGAAAGTCGATTTTAATTGGATATTTTAGAGTTGATTTTAAAGCAGGCAGTAGATTCATTTAAAGTATCTTACACGTCAGTGAATCAGCATTACAGTTTATGAATGTGATTTTAAAAGTACATTTTGCGAAAATCGGAAGAAAAAAAGATAAAAATTATGAATAAAAACGTATAATACCGATTTTTTTATTGGATCCCAACTTCAGAAAAATCTTTGTATCATAGGTCAGTTTGCATATGTTACTTATTCAATTGGCGAATTTTCACCGCTGTGATCACAATGCTTCTCCATTGCTTCATGCTAACATTCAAAGCTGAATAGCGCAATGACCCACAGGTCCATTTTGCGCCATTGTTGTTGAGGTTACTCCGTCCCTTCTTTCAGAATTTGAAATTAACTTCTTCTAGCCTTTTCCGAAAGAGGGATGACCTGAAAGTAGCTTGAATTAAGAGTTTGCTTCTTCTAGGCTGGTTGCTACTCAAGTCTATAGGATAAACTCTTTGCTGGCATTTTATCTATAAATGGATGGGGAGAGTTGTATTAATATCTTTCCCAAGAGTATTTTCACGTAAGTGAGTTTTACAAACTCTATTGGGATTCGAACTCAGCTCTCTGATTCCTCAGTCGAGCTGCTAACCATTAATCTACTGTACCGCCACATCATTGTTTTACATTCGTTTTCATACTAGCATGGTTTGGGTGAAGTTTTCTTGATGGCTCCGTAATTAAACCATCATAAAATATTAGAGCTAGTTTTACTTCTGTATGCTCTTACTAACACCATCCAGTTTAAAAAACTGGAAACCCAGTGCTTTATTTAGACACCATTTTTAGGAAGAATATCTACCAAGGTTAAAGAGTTCATCCTACCCTCTTCTACACGGACTAAGTGTAGAGGTTTTTATGTCAGAGATTTCCTTCTTTGAGACAAGTTGCCATCCCAAGCTAAAGACATTTACTCGGCTTAACTTTTCTTTTTCTCTTAAATGACCCTAGTTTGGGGGTTAAGTATTTGCTCATAGCTAGGAGCCTAACAGGTGCTACCATCCCGGGTTAGGATGGGCCTGGGAACAACAGCAATTAACAGCAATTACCTCCATATAAACAAAACAAAAAGGAAATAAAACCCTTTTTGCTTTTGCCATTTTTGAGCATATAAAATTGATAAAAGTAGAAAATGTTTTTCTGTCTAAATTTCTAGGGTGAGAAGTTATAATAATTTAAACTATTTTGAAATTTTTGAGAAAATAAAAACAAAAAGGATACTCATATTTAACACCAGGAAGAGACAATTGACAATTAGGAAAGTCAACTTAAAAATTTGACACTCGCAAACCCTATTGGAAGCAAGAGAGCCTAAGGCAAACGGCACATAGCATAACTAAGGAGCTTGTGTAAATAGTAGAACAAGATTTAGGAGAGATAATAAAAGGATAAGATTTACTAAAAGGTAGAGGAGGGTTAGGGAGTCATGATCATCTACGTCCGTACTTAAAGAACGTGGTACATAGAAGAATATGTAAACCGTTGTCTTCATCTTTTTGATGTCATCACATTTCAGTTGTCGTGACCTCTGGCCTTGATCAGTTGATTGTTAATGAACATGGCACAACAGCCAAAATGTTGTGATAAAACAACAAACATGAGGATAAGAGTTCGTCTGTAAATAATGTAAATAACACTCAAAGGTTGACCATTTAGAATTGCACTGACTAATTGCAGTTTTATATTCTAAGTTCTCGAAAAAAAACAGATGCGGTTTAAAAAAAAGTCTTGCTAACTATATTGTATTTTGTGGCCGAGTGGTAAAGCAGCCCAGATCAAACGGTGGTTTTTGTGGCCGAATGGTAAAGCAGCCCAGATCAAACGGTGGTTTTTGTGGCCGAATGGTAAAGCAACCCAGATCAAACGGTGTTTTTGTGGCCGAGAGGTAAAGAAGCCCAGAACAAACGGTGTTTTTGTGTCCGAGAGGTAAAGAAGCCCAGAACAAACTGTGGTTTCCCCTTACAAAGGGGGATGCTGGTTCAAATTCTGTCGGAGAACACATTTTCTTCACTAGGATTTCGCGAAGGCGCAAGCCAATAGACGTAATACCTAATGGTGATAAATAAAGTGGGTGTCTATTTAAACTAAAAAGTGTCCAGTATAATAACATGTGACATAGTATAGATTTCTCATTCGGCCGGTGGGTTGAATCGCCGGGACTAGGCACCCCTAAAAGCTGAGACAAAGAAAAAGGATACTATCTTTTGATCTTAACCCCAAGAGGGTTCGCTCAATATTTAGCCACTACCAAACAAAATTAGATTAATTTTATGTTTAAGACTTTAGTCCATTGTGCTTAATGGTTTATTCTAACATTGAGTTAGAACCAGAATTAGGATTTATTTAGAAAATATTATGCAAGAATGGTTATCTTTTAGATGTTATTCATACTAATATTGGTGTCAAGATTGCACAGTTCCATAAAGGAAAATATCGGTTCCCGATTTAAGATATCGTAGGTTAGAGAACATGTTATGAAATTTACTAAACAAATATCTGCCTGTGTCAATCATTGCTATTTTGTAGCCAATTCTTATAGAGTTTTCTCATCTCAGTCAACGTTATAATCTACTCATAAAAATGGTCTTTCCTGTCTTTCAAACTATTTCCACTATCTATGAATATAATTTTTAATGCTAGATTTTTTCTCTCCCCTGAAATTTGGCGAGTATGTTTTAAATATTTTTGTAATTAATTTCTTTTTCCTTTGTTTTGTTAACATTCTGCACACGCACACACCATATTGTCAATATACTACAATGACAATTCTGACAGCTGATGCTTTGTCTGTGCTTAGATATTCTAATTAAAATCTTATTTCTGAAGGTGCCATCGAACGTTGCCCCCAGAAATTGTTTCTTCTCGATACACAGGAAATTAATCCTTTCGTCTATTGTCATAATGAACATTGCATCTTCTGTGCTGTTAGTTAAAAGGTTTACTAAAAATTAAGAGTCCTTTCTTATATTTATAACACTTTTATACTAGAATTCATCCAATACATGGCTCGAGAGTCACTAAAGGTAGTATGTTATTTTTAAACGAATGTTGATGAAGGCGTGTCAAAGGAGGATAGATGACTGATTTTTTTTTCCATCTCTGTAATAAATTTCTTAATATTGCTTTTCTAGAGTAATATTGCTTGCATTGTATTCTATATTAAAATAGTAATTTGGTGAACTTTATAAAAGTCACATCCCAGCAATTCATTCTTTCTAGCAATGAATCGGTAAAAATGCATTTAAATTGGAAAACTGTTTTTTTTGTTTTTGTTTTTTTTGCTTTTTATTGTTTTGTTTTTTCAAATATTCACATTTTTTAATAGGTGGATCTACATGTAAATGCTTTGATGATGACGTAAATGGCCACTGGACAGGTGCAAGCTGCAATGAATGCCAACTTGGTTGGAAACTTCCTTCCTGCACGGAATGTGCCAAAGGTGAGTATATCGTTTAGTTAAAACACATTTTTCATATTATTCTTCACTCAGTACAAGACCTAAGAGCCACTCAAGATAGAGGATTAGTAACTGAAGTTGTCAAGTATGTATGGAAGAAGTAAGAGGTACATGTTATGGAGAGAGAGAGAAAAGGGGTTAGCAATTAACTCTAAACTTGATGTGGTTAAGCATAATTTGTTCATTTATATTATGAGAGAAGTGCTTATTCATTGTTCGTCACACACTGCCTGAGACTTTGCATTCGTGTATCAAATGTAAGTATCTGTCTGTTATGCGTTAGTTGTTAATGAGAAAACGCACACTGCCTTGACCGTACTGTTCCTCTTTAGATACTCAATGTTAAGACTTTAAAAGTCTTCAAAAAAATTAGATCAAAATGCATTGTGATTATTTTGGCAAATAGTAACTTTACTTGTGTACAATCTGCATCTTCCACTATCTTAACCCTGGAACACGGTCGTGATCACGTGTAACAAAAAATGTCGGTATCAAATAACCCACGACCGTGTTACAGTTAAACGCATTTTAATTTAATCTTTAGATTATTTCTCAACAACTTCTGTACTTTTTTGTTTGTTGTTGTTAAATTTTTTACATATACAAAACTGACTTGCTAGCCATTACTCTCTGGCAAGTTCCCTTCCTTTTTAGATAATATATATATATATATATATATATAGGAATAAATCTAAGTAAGAGCCAACAGACCTACCTAGGTTTCACCTAACGGTTCGTTAGGTGAAACCTAGGTAGGTCTGTTGGCTCTTAAATTTATTCTTATTTGTTGCTCTACTATTGTATTGAGCACTTTAGTGTTAGGGTTCTCATCTCGGGTTTTTTTTTTCTTTTCTACGAGTATTTTGACATGTTCAAGTACTTCGTTGGTTTCTTTTTTTATTTTCCCTTTTTTCCCTCCGTGTTTATTCTCGGTGGGTTTTTCGAGACGGATTTAAATATATTATTATTATTATTATTATTATTATGTAGTTATGAATTAATTGTACATTGCGACACGGAAATTTTTATGTTTCGAGATAGATTCTCATCATCAGGCAATGTTGCTGTTGGTTGTGCAGATGATTTACATTTAAATGACAAAAACCTTTGGTTTGCTGTGTATGTATGTGGGAAGATATAAAATTTACATGTGGGTTTCTATTGGCTTATCAGAATGGAGATTCATTTTGGGATTTGGCCACAAAGAATACATACTAACCAACCAAGGTTTTTGTCATTTAAAATTTAAATCATCTGCACAACCAACAGCAATATTGCCTGATTATGTAAATCTATCTCGAAACAGAAATTTCCGTGTCGCAATGTACAATTAATTCATAACTACATAATTATATTAAGCTCTATAATACTCATTATATTGAGCACTGTTCATATTAAAATAAATGCCAGAGCACTCAAAATAAAAAAAAAAACCTTGAGTCCTCTTCACCTGAAATTTATTTTTATATATATATATATATATATATATATATATATATATAGGAATGAAACCTGCCGGAGAGTGATGGTTAGCAAGTATAGGGTATGTATGAATGGAATAAAACTCTGTATCCAAAGAAACACTATACAAAATAGACCGAATCATATTTATTTAGAATTTATAATCAGTGTTATAACATCACTATAAAAGTAGCCATTTTGTTTTGACACTATTTGTGTCTTTGTGATTTGAAGAACTCGACTCATTTAAAGTTCCACGGAGTTTGAAGACTTAATTTTCAGCCTGAATCGGACGAAATGGACTTATATCTCAAATCAGTTAAAGTGAGATTTTGAAGTTCCATGGAACAAATTGATGAAGCCAAATGTATATCTTCAAAATTATCATTGCTTTTTTTTCCAGAGGCCCCCTTTATTTTTGACCCGATTAGCCCACCGCAGGAACTAGCCTAAAAGTTTGTATGGAATGAGGTTTTTAAGCTAGTTACTAACAAACGGCGTTTGCAACGTTAACAGTAATATTTAATTTGCATGAAAATCTTAAAAGTATATTTTAATAAATATTTCTTGTGTCGTTTACTTTTAATTATATTTTGAAAAATTGACCCATATAAACAATGTTTGCTTTGATACAATTTTATTTTTAAATTCTTGTTTGTTTGGAATTATTCACCTGTAATTTAGATATTAAATAGCGTTGATAATAAGCATTGTTGTCGCTTGCTATTTCACATTATTACAAATTAGTCGAATAAAACCTAAAAGAAATATTGAAATTATCTCAATAAAATCAAAATTTTTAATTAGATATTCTAAAAATATATACGTAAAATACCAAGTATGAATTAAATTTTCATAAAGATAAGAAAATTATTAAAATCATTTTAAGTGGTCAGCCCTGTGTAGCTGTGTTTAGAGTAGAAAACCCAAGCATAATGACAAAAATAAATTTTAAAAATAGACGTCTTGCTGAAAATATATATATAGAAAATTTCGAGAGGTATAAAAACTTATATCACAATTTCACTTTTCTTCGTTCGTCGAACGGGTATTAGGATCTGATTATAAACATGAAAAGTTATTATCTTCCCTGTGAGAGGCTGGAATCTTGTGAAAATAATTAACACAATTGATACCGAAAGAAAACCGTAGAAATAAAATTCGTTTTCTTCAGAAAATGATTTCATGGTTGTGTAGAAGCTTATTAGTCGAAGTCTCTATCGGATTGGTCAATCTAATTACAGCCGACACACAAACATATTGTGAGCTAAAAACACCTGTAACTACACCGGAGATACCGCTCACGTCGTCGATTTTATAAATTTCCGAAATCAGCTTCACTGAACCCGTTCTTCGCTGATGTAGTAGAGAATCATATCACGTGACAAAGAGGAAGAATAATGTGCTAATCGAATCGTTCTGTTTGTCGTTCAGAAAGTTCTAAGCACGGAACTTTTAGAATTAAATATGACAAAAGTCGCCAACGTAAATGTCAGAAGCACTTGTTCTAGAAGACTCCACTTTGTTGCAAGGGAATTCAAAGGAACTGTCACCAATCGCCTATCCACTTTTACCGACCAGCTTTTGCAGAAGAACATAGCTGAAAATTTAACGGACTTCTCTCTTTATCTCTCTATCACACACATACGCATATATATGCTTGTTTGTGATTCCACTCACTTATCCACACATACGGATACAGACATTTAGTTTAAACTTAAACATCTGAAATGAACATTATTTCCACTCAGCACTTTTCTTTATTAAACAAATTATAAATTACACTAACTTTGCCGGTTTTGTATCTTAGCTATTTTTAACCATAAAAAGCAAATTGTTGTTATTAGTATACTGTTAATCTGTGTACGCGTTTTTTAATTTATTTCAACAGGTCGACATTTTTAAAGGAATTTTGTGAGGAAACTCACGGTTAATCTAAACGGGCCTCTACATACACATTAATTTTGATCTTCCTTCAGTATCATCACCCCCAAATCGTCAAGGAACTTTTTCAGTTGCTTACCCAATCTCTCGTTGATTGTCATGTGCCATACTTACTAAATTCTCTATAAATAAAAAAAAAGAAAAGTAAAATAACTCTAATTACCTATGATTACTGATTATTCTCGGAGTGACTCTATTTTCGTAGATGATCCTGCACATGACAGTAAACTGCATCCAGCAGCAAGGCCTCTGATTGAGAGGTTGTGAGGAGCATGAACCACCTCTTAATTGCTGTTGCTCTCAGGTCCATCCTGACCCGGAGTGATAGCACCTGTTAGGGTCCTAGCTATGGGAAAATAGTTAACCCCCAAACTGGGGTCAAAACACCATTAAAGTATAAAAAATACACTTTTATAGAAATATATACATAAAATACTTTTATAGAAAAATATACATTTTTGAAGAAAATATTATTACCATAACACATTTTTGAAGGAAAAAATTATTCTCAGCAAAATATTTTTGAATACAAAACTAGAAGACATCTTCAGTATCTAAAATAAAAAGAATAAAAATAAAAAAATTCATTAAAATCTGACTAAATCAACCTTCTCACTATAACCGAACAATAAAAAGAAAAATACCTTAAACCCCCACCTTTTTGGCATTAAATAACCCACAGAGGTGTTGATATGCCGTTAAATAAAACTCAAACTATATTATCTTAGATTTTTTAAATTTTCATGAAAAATGTTGTTTTTTTTTTTAGCATTACCATTCTATTATGATAGAGTACAGAACAAGTCTTGTGGAGTTGATCCAAGTATTAATATTGTTATCCATTTCTTAACAGGAAAATCTATTTGACTTTTGTTTTTAGTTCCTTTGTAAATTTATGAACGCCAAAAACATCAAATGAACTTTAGTTCATTTGATGTTTTTGGCGTATCGCTTTTAATATCTTCAACTGATGACCTTAAAACCGTTGAGGTTGTAGCAAAAAAGGTGGGGAGCGAATGAAATTTCGTGTTTTTTGTGCTTTTAATTTTATAGATTTGCTTATCTAATTTTCCCTCTGCGCTAAGAAGGAAATGAAAATTATGTTGTTTCTCTCGATGGAAGACTGATTATTATCTTGTACCGAATGCAACGCAGCGTTTTCCATGTTTGTTTTTCAGTTTGGCGCATCTTGAAAGATACACTATCCAACAAAATATCTCACATTTAGACGAAATAAAGTTCACTATGGTTTATATATTTTCTGAGACGAATAATTTTCAATAATCTTGGAATTATTTCGAAATGTTGTTCTCATCTTGATTGATATAGATGTTATAATACACAACGTTTCGATCAAGTAACTTCGATGATCATCAGGTGTCCATAGATTGGCTGATGTGGATTATCTTGTTGACTATTTCGAAATATCCTGTGAAATCAATAATTGTTCTTTCATGTTGGAATTTGGTTCGTCTCTACCAAGTCCAAGGATCGAATTCATGATAATACTAACACACGTATAACCAACTACTATAGCCATTTATATCTATGAACACCTGTTGATGACCAGAGGGTACCTGGTCAAAACGCTGTGTCTATTATAACACCTATATCAACCAAGATGAGAATAAAAGTTCGAAATAATTCCAAGATTATTATAGTTCACTATGTCTTACTCCACAATCTTTCTCTCCTGAATCAATATTGGGGTCACTATAAATAGCAGGGCTGATAAGTTAGTCAAGTAATGCCTCTCAGTCAACATTTAAAAATCCCAAATTTAAAAATCCCATTTACAGACTTGAAAGCAGTATTTAAGTCTTACTTCCTCGACTAATAGTAAAATTCATGGAATACATACACAAACCACAAAACACATCATATAAAAGCCATTCTGACTGTACACGATCCCAGAAGATGATGTCATTCTTACAAGAATCAAAATCGGACACACCCACTCCTTGCTCTTAAAAGATAAAGTCCCTCCAAAATGGCCAAACTGTCAAACATTTGACTGCAAAAAGCCATTCTGTCTATACAAGATCCCTGCACTAGACACTCAAGATGATGTCACTCTTACGAGAATCAAAATCGGATACACCCACATAACCCACTCTTTCCTCTTAAAAAATAAAGACCCTCTAAAATGGCCAAACTGCCAGATACTTACTGTCAAACATTTAATTAATTGCAAAAAGCCATTCTGACTGTATAAGATCCAGCACTAGACACTCATGATGATGTCACTTTTACAAGAATCAAAATCGGATACACCCACATAACCCACTCCTTTCTCTTAAGAACGATGACTCTTTAAAATGACCAAACTGCTAAGTACTTGCTGTCAAAAACACTTTTTAATAAACTGTAAAAACCTGGCACCTTTACGAAAGCAGTTCTACAGTGTATCCAATATTAGAGCCCTCTTTGAGATTGTCGAACCCAAGGCGATTCTTGATTTCTTACAAGTAACAAAACTCTACATTAAAATATAAACAAAAAAGAACCAAATTAATAGCCAGCTACAAAATGCAACTAAAACCGCATTAAATTCCGGCACTTACATAATAACGGTTTATAAAAGAATTCGTCTGCAAAATGGATACAATAAAAACAAGTCTTAAAACTACCTGATTCAGCGCGAAATAACCCGGTGTGCCAGTAAAATATCTCTTAGATTCAAGAGATTAACACTTATTTTGCACTAGCAGTGTAGCCCGGCGTTGCTCGGATGTAATGAAAGCTTTAAACATAATCCATGGTCCTGGGGCTCAGACTCTTTAGACGTTAGCACGAAAAACTAAAAAGTTAAAGCGAAACCGTAGACTGAAAGAAAAATGAATGGATGTAAGTCACTTTCATTTCCTGGTATCGAAATCAAATAAGTTGTTTTCATCGTAAATTAAATTTTGAAGGCTAAATAAGTCCTCTGAGTAAATGGTATCATGGCTGAGACTAAGAACTACAATTATAACTACTTAGAGCCAAACCCGAAGCAAAAACTAAAATAAAAAGGCTGAAAAAAATACATACAGGCAGATAAACACACGCACACACAAACAACTTGCCTTTTATATATATATATATATATATATATATATATATATATATATATCGATTTTCTGCACTATTGTAAGAACTGCAACCTTGAAACTTCTGAATATCGTTTCTTGTGTCTTTGTCTATGAGTGTATCAAATTTGATTAAAATTGGACCACTCCTTCTATAACCCGATTTTTTCGATTGTCGATTTTCGGTATTTATCGGGGGTACCTCGACACAAAACCTAGCTAAGAACACTCGCAGACGCTTATAGTACAACTGTGTAAATTTTCAAGAAAATTGGTTCAGCCGTTTCGGAGTTTATAGGTAACGGATACACAAAGTTCCATTTATAAATAAGTTTAGATTAGAGAATTTCTAAGTATACAATTCATTCATGCTTTGAATATTGTTGCTAAATATAGTCTGATGCTTTTGCTTTATATTTAGATATTACTGATTCTTTGGATTTAATCAAAAATATTTTTAGTCCTGGCCTAGGGTTATGGCTACAATCACTTTGCCACCGCCGTAATGTAGCTTCCCTTTGCCTTTTCTATAAATACGAGGGTCATTCAATAAATAAAGTGAATTTTCCAGTATAAGAACTTCTAATACAGATAGCTTTTTTCCAGCGTCGTCTCCCAACAGTGTCAGACGTTTTTTTTTTTTGTCTGTGCACAAGCTTCTGTATTCCCTCAGCGTAAAACTCTTTGCACTGATGTCTCAGCCAATCGCTCACAGCACTTTTGACTTCATCGTCACTTTCAAACTTCGTGCCACTCGTGAACACTTTCAAGGGACCAAACAGCTAAAAGTCTGAAGGGGTAAGGTTTAGGTTTTAAGGGAGATGAGGCAGCAGTTCCCAGCCCAGCTCGTTGATGGTCTGCACCGTTTGGGCTGCTTTGTGAGGCCTTGCGTTGCAGGCAATGTCAACATGGACAATTTTGTGCGCTGTGCCAACAAATAGGCTCAAAGTTCTTGCAACGTCATCCACTGTCACCCTTCTGTCAGACTGAATGAGGTCACTGACGGATTCGATCACCTCAGAAGATCACCTTACTTCTGTAGGCCTCCCAGGCCTGTCTTCATCCTCAATACTGCTCAGCCCTTCTTTAAATAATTTAGATCACTTGCAGATATTTTTGGCTGAAACATATGACACTATACACAGTTGACATTTTCTTATGAATTTCAACTGGTTTGCACCCTTCAGCAACGAAAAAAACATGATAACTGCCTTCTGTTCAATCCTGCAGTATGCTTTTTGGTCAATCATCTTTGTTAATCTCCAAAACCCTCAAAGTTTGTTTGTTTTTTTTTGTTTTGTTTTTTTTTGTTTATTTTTTTTCAATCTGCAAAAGAATTAAATTATTTTGAAAAAGAAGTAAAAGAAAAAAAAATTTTTTAAAAGTAAGCTTCTATCTGTATTAGAAGTCCTTATACCGAAAAATTCACCTTATTTGTGGAATGACCCTCGTACCTTTATGGTAACAACTCGAATTAGCTCTTCTGTATGTGCCTGGACGTTATTAATTTAAGCGTTGTACTAGATTGACAAGATTTTATCCTTCTACAGTTGAGCTTGCTAGATGTAACCGTAAGTTTTATGCTAAAAGTTTCTTTTCTCAAACTTTTAGCTTTTAGTAACTTCTTTCGGTTTCCGGCTTTTTAGCCAACTTAGACCTTCAAAATTTAAATTTTGTCAATTGTTATCCGATTGCTTCTTGATTATTCATTTATTTTTCTCGCTTCTAAATAACTTTTTTTTTCTTTTTCTTATTCTTTCACATTCGGTAACTCTTTAAGCCTCAGTGGCTTTGATGCTTTGCATAGGGTAAAACGAATAAGTAAAATATTTCCATCTTCAGATGAAGATTCTTTATATTCCCGTCTTAATTTGGTGTAAACGAAAACTTGTTCATTTAAATGCTTACCAAGTCGTTTTACTCTATTCTCATTTCTTCCTCAGATTTTGTTGGACCTGGTGACTGTGCCATACGGTGCATACATGGCCAGGGTCAGTTTAAAGACAACAACGACGGTGAAGGAGGAACTCAACCGGTACTTCCTCACTTCCGGTGTGTAACCACCGATAAAGAAAACTTGCTGAGAGCCTGGTTCGGCTACGAAAACCTCAACTCTCACAATATCTACATCCCTGTCGGTAATGAGAACAACATCAAAGCGACCGTACCTGTCGACACACGGCATATAACATCGAAATTCTCACTTGGTTCAAAGAAATATGCATTTTACATTGGGTAAATTTACTATCGTTTCTTTGTTTTTGTTAGGAAAGAAGCTGATGGAGTATCCAGTGACAAACGAATCCATCGTAAGTTTTTATACTAACTAGCAGTATAACCCGGCGTTGCTCGGGTGTAATGAAAGCTTTAAAACTAATCCATGGTCCTGGAGCTCAGACTCATTGGACGTTGGCACGAAAGACTAAAAAGCAATAGCTGTTTCCAGTTAGAGCGAAACCGTAGACTGAAAGAAAAATGGATGTTTCTATTTTAAATAACCAGCAAAATATTGATAATTTGAAAATAATAAAAGTAATCCATTTTTCAGTCAGTAAAATGCCATACGTGATACACGCTTGGACGATCATGCCTCGAAAGAGACATGACTAATTGGATAGAAGATTTTTCCGCGGTAGGTTGCCATTACTTTCTACCGTAGACTGGATACCAACCGAAGCTACAGAACTGAATCTGTCCTATTATTTAACCTATAGCTGGAGGGAGAAGCGATAGATTAACCCTTTGTTGAATATTGGTTACAATTCTAGCCAATATGTAACAAAGGATTTAATATCTTTCCCACAAGTATTTTCACGTAAGTGAATTCAACTGGAATTCGAACTCGGCTCTCCGATTTCTCGTTCCGAGCCGATATCTGCTTCACCAGAAAAAACCTCCGAACGGTAAGAAGGAAGACTTGTTCGTTTATGTTTACCTTTAAAAATCATAAAAAAGAGAAGATTGACACGACCTAGAAAATAAGATATCCATATCCTATATATGGGTTGTGCACTTGAGGACGATATGAAATGAATCAGCCAAAACATGATGATAGCGGTAAAAGAAATGAACTAATCCGCTCGAACAATTCTTAAAATGAATACAGCTTTTTACCTGGAATCATTTTCAAAAATCAGACAGAACGTGGCTCCCCGCTGCAGTTTTAAATCTCAAGACTTCGTTTTATTTTTCTCCATAAAATAATAAGGAACGGCAGGTGGTGTAATGAAAGGCGAATTGGAAAACGAAATTGGCGAGTCAAGTTAGTTATATTCAATTTCACGCGAATATCATTGGAAACGGTATAAATCTAGCTATGTGTTAAATAGTATAGTAGGCTGGGCTCTTTAGCTTTGGATCGCAACCATTCTAGGAGGAAAACTCACAATTGAAAGCTCAGCGTAATGCATACTATGCAGCCATTGGCGAGTTAATGAAGTTCATAATGGTTCTATAATCTCACCTGTGAGATGATTTATTAATTATTATTTGGAAAAATTAATTTAAGACAAAACAAATATTTATATAAAGGTCAATAAAATAAATAAGACTAGTAAAATCCTGGATATTTTCCATGGTTTATTGACACGTTGCTATATGTAGCTTATTGCTTAGTTTAATTAGTACGTCAAATTAACAGAAAAATTAACCTATTACTTATTTTGCATATTAAATAGTAAATGTAATTTATTGAATATTCTTAAACTTCTCTATTTTTCAAGCTACTCCAGGTTTTTTCTTTTTTATATATTTTGACAGATCTCTCCCAAGAAATGGTACTATCAGCTGGTATCTAACATATTCCCCTTCAAACAAGGCTGTGAATGAATCAGTAAATCTACAAACAGCTTCTTATTGTCAAGATACGCCTAAAGTAAGTAGTTAAATCGCCCAGTAAATAGTTTGATCTTTATCAACATAGTCACTATTTTCAAGTTGTAATTGATTATTTTTAATTGATTGAAAATATATTTAGTAAGATGAATTTTTAATTATACAGCATAAAATAAAGAAATCAAAATTAGAGGTAAAATAATTCTGATACCTCTACTAAAGTCTGCTGCTGTGTATAAAAAATTGTTTTTAAATCCATTACTCCAAACCGAAATATTAAATATGTAAACGAGAAAAGTAACCCCTGAAAAAAAACTAGGAATAGAAATATTATCTCGCGTTAATTAAGAAACACTTTCCGAAAAAAAAAACCCCACTAAGTAAGATTTTTAATAAAAACACTGCTCATACAGCTGTAACTTAATTTGATAATCTAGAAAACATAATAAAAAATCGCAATAATATTTTTTAAAAATTTACCAAAATTAATAAAAACAACTGGATAACAAAAAATAACAATTTAAACAAGAAAAAATGTAATTGTAGAAACCTTATAGATTGCCCGTTAAAAAACGGTGCCTAACGGAATCAATCATCTTTCAATGCAAAATATCTTCAAAGAAAAATTCATATAGGGAGTACCGCTTCATTTAATAACAAATAGAAAAATAGAACATCCCTTTCGAAATATTATTGGTATCTAAAAGAAAGAAAAAATACCCACAATAAAGTAGAAAATTCTAAAAGATGCTGAAACATGTAAATTCTTAAATGAACCATGTTCATTATGCTTATACGAAAAACTATTTATTATTAAATCACTTTTGAATAAAAATCTATTAAATAGACGCAATGGGATAAATGTCATATGTAGACATTGCAAATTGTTCACATCAAAATGGGTAAAATCTAAATGAAATAACATGCATATAACCAACAAGTTCTGAAAGAGAATAATTATAAAAAAAAAGCTTTACAACAAATATATAGATATTAGAAAGATGGTGTAAGGATAGCAGAAAGTAAATCAGAAAAAAAAGGAAGAACAAAAATGTTATTTATAAATCAAAATTTCGAGCAAATTACAACTAGAAGACTAAAAATGATAAAGTGAAAAGGACAGCCTTGGTACTAAATGGGAATATCACATCAAAGACAATAAAACTAAAGAGAAAAAAAAGAAAATAAGATTAGGTAAAAGGCAGGATGACATCTTGACCATTAAGGAGGGAAAAGAAGAAAAGAGAAAAGTAAGATAAGGGTAGGGAAAAAGAAACAAAGTTGGTCAGTATGTATTCTTTGGAGCCAAATCCCAAAATGAATCTTCGCTCTAATTAGTTAAAAGAAACACATGTAAATTTTATATCTTCCCACATACATCCACAGCAAACCCAAGGATTTTTTTTATATTTAAATGTAAATCATCTGTACAACCAACATCAAACATTGACTGATGAAGAGAATCTATCTCGAAACATAGAAATTTCTGTGTCGCAATGTACATTAATTCATAACTCTATATATCTATATCTATATATATATATATAGAGAGAGAGAGAGAGGAAAAACTACTAAAAAGTTGTAAGTTTAAAAATGTATTTTTTGACAGTATTTATTTATTTCTATTATTTTATATATATATATAGTGTGTGTGTGTGATATTTCTGACCGACCTCGACCTTTCATCATAAACCGAGGCCGGTCTGAAATATCAAATATATATGATAATAGAAATAAATACTGTCAAAAATTACATTTTTAAACTTAAAACTTTTTAGTAGTTTTTCCTATACATATTAAGACAGTATACGTGAATCATCATTATGAGATATATATATATATATATATATATATATATATATATAGCATAAAGTAATGTGCAAAAGTATTAGGACAAGAACTAATTTATTTTTTATGAAGCATATTGACAGAAAATAAACAATTTAATTAAAGTAATTTTATTTGATTTACTCAACATATGCTTTAATAACAAAATCATACTTGTTACAGAATAAATTTAATATTTAGTATAATAGCCTTTTGCTTTGATTACAGCCTTCATTCTGTTAGGTATTGACATCACAAGCTTCTTCAATGTATCAAATGGTATCTCCTACCAAGCAGCTTACATTTGTTCCCAAACTGTGTGTTGCGAAGAATCATTAGATTTATCAATTTTTTTATCCAAAATATCCCATAGGATTGAGATAAGGGCTTTCTGGGGGCCAATTCAAATTTCGAATCCTTCCTTCCCTTCCTTTTTTAGTTAAATAATTCTTACAAAGGTTTGAATTATGTTTAAGGTCATTGTCTTGTTGATAAATAAATCCTTGTCCTATTGAATGTATCCCAGATGGAACACCATGGCGGATAAGTACATACATAGAACAGGGGTGATTTTAAACTTTATTTTGATGCCTCATAAAAGATAAAATAATTCTTGTCCTAATACTTTTGCACAGTACTGAATGTATGAGAGAAAAAACCGAGAGAGAAGAAAACTCAACACATAATTAAACGGTATTATTCCAGAATTTATTTCGGCAATTGTAAAAATTACATATTGCTTTGTCAAACCCGTAAAATCAAATGTTACATTTAACTCAGAATATTCCAAAAAAAGATTTGCACAGAGAGGAAATAAGGTTAAGTGAAGAGTATAGGTGTGTACATATAACAACGAAACAGGAAATGTCACAAAAATAAAGATCACATACACTAAATCACGCATACGCAAAATAAAATAAAAAAAACAGATATAAACATACACAAAATAAGCACACACAGACGTATAAGAGGCCATATATGCACACAATAATAAAACAAAACTAAAACTAAGAATAACCAAACTAAGGAAGAGATACAAATAAAAATTGTAAAAAGAAAAAACGAAAATCGTCCATTGCTTGATATTTTTATACATTATTTCGCTACAATTTTGAACGGTTATGTATTTCGCTTAGTCATTCACATATACTAACGTTTCCAACATATAAACTCTTAATGCATTTATATTTTAAATACGCTTGATGCATACAATATATTCGCATTCATACACTGACATTCACAAAAACATATATTGCTTTTTATTATATGTGGTGCACGTATATAAACAGACATACGTTTTTTCTTTACATTTAAAAATAATCGTCCATTGCTTTTTTACACGTGATACATATCTGACCAATAAAATCAAACCTCAGTCAACACACTCTCTGTGGATTTTTTAAAAATTAGATTTTTTCTTGTTAATCTCATCTTGAACAAGCTTCTTCAGAGATTTATTTTAAAATAAAACATGTTAGATTAAAACTTTTTTCTTGTCTGTTCTTTACTTATTCTATTCATCTTGTCTGATTTCGAAAAAAAAGAATTTTTATATATCGATGGACTATCACTAGCAGTGTTTAACCATAGTTACGTTCTTAAACTGTCACTGTATTATGTTCGATCTAGATTCTATTAATGGAGTTTTATGACAGTGTATTGAAAAGAAAGCAAATTGCGTTTAAAATAAATATACTATAGAAAATTCTAATGGCAACCCCGAGTGTTTGTATTCCAAACAATTGCGGGCCCTAAACTCTGTAACCACAAATGTGTCAAAGACTGGGTCCCCAGGTGCAGTATTCCTAGAATGTTTGAATGCTGAAAATATACATCAGTAAAAACGATTAAAAAGTCCATAACATATTTATTTACAATACTAAAATATCTGAAGAGTTACACAATTTTATCAAATTTTTAAAAGCGGACATTTTAAGAGTGTAAATATATACAAAATATAAAACAAAGAGAATGAAGGGCAAGAATAACAAAAATACTTACCGTAAATTAGGTGATCGAAAACAATACAACAAAAGAAAAGGTTAATTGGTTATCGATCCCTCTCTTCAGAATCAATCGAGGATATGTGCACTACGACTAAATTATAGGAAAGAGAAAAAAGTTACTATACAGTAGTATAAATCTCAGACAGATTACAGTTAAACCCAGCAGTGATTTTTTTCTTTTTTTTTTTGCTTACAAAGGAAAGGCTGCTATGACATATTTTTTTTTTTTTTGCTTACAAAGGAAAGGCTGCTATGACATATTTTTTTTTTTTGCTTACAAAGGAAAGGCTGCTATGACTTAATATAAATTACCAAAACAACGCTAAGATGGTAATTTGACAGCGCTTTGCTGATTATTATGAAAATCTCAGTGAGTGACGAATTACTGATTAAATATTCACAAGCGTATGCAAATTATCCCACTGTTCTCGGCGGATGTTGACAGTAACTTGATCAGTCTTAGTCTACTACTTCTGATTAATTCTGTCAATATATTCAGCATTACACTGACATTTGTAATTAAAGATAACAGCGCTAATATGATGGGCGGTGGAGAGGTGCAGAACGTCTTCGCGGATGGATTTCAGCAGAATGAAAACAGGCCGTGAATTGGCAGAAACAAAAAGGCATTTATTTCGGAAAGCATTTCAAACATTTAATTTTAAAAAATTACTGGAAAGCAAAGCTGTCACAAGAAGTTGTTTTACAAAAATGTATGACTGATTTTTACGATTATTAACTGTATTTTGAAATTGAACTTCTACAAATAAATATTTATTGTAAATATCATCAAATATTTTGTATCGATTAAATTTAATGATCGTTTTTTTTTTTCAAATTACGAATAATCATTCTCAATGAAGAAAATCCTATCAAAAATTTTCCGAAGTTCATTTCGGAAGAAATGTACAAAAACTAATGTCCAGGCTTTCGGCTTTGTCATCAGGGTAGGTAGACAATTGGTGAGTTTCGTGTAAATAAGCTGAGACGTACGCAAAGAGTGTTGTGACGTAAAAAAAAGCGTGGCCTGTGTTTTTTCGTATATTATTAAGGATACACGCACTTAAGTTGTAACTGTTTTTATAAATAAATATTTACAGACAAGAGTCTTCTCTCAAAAACTGATTTGAATTTTACTCATTTTATTTCCCTTTTTCCTATGGTATTTACTGTTTCTGGTTCCTTAAAGAATTTTAATTTTTCGTAATTTTTATTTCGATATCCTTATATGATTTTGGTCTTTTTGAGATTTCAGCTTTACAGTGTTTTGATATTTTGGAATTTTAATTTTCTGAATTTTAATATTGAGGAAATCTGATCTCTGAGATTTACACATTCTTGATTTTGGGTTTCGAAATTGTGTTGGCATCGAAATTCTAACTTGGATTATTACATAATTTATTCTGTAATATATTTAACTTTTCTGATTCTTGTTCTAATTGCAGCTTTAAAATTACCATTGCGTCTTTTATTGATGCAAGTTTAATTCTTCTGTTTTATTTTCAGTTGGAGCGATACAACTCGTCAGCATCTGGATACTGTCACTGTAGTTACGGCTACTGGGGACCTGCCTGTCAATTTGCTTGTGCTGGTGGAGCCAGTAATCCGTGCTATGGAAACGGACAGTGTAATCCGAAATCGGGGGCGTGTCTGTGCAAAGAATCAGCCCAGAGTCATACGAACTGCAAAACTTGCCATCCAGGCTGGATGGGAACAGACTGCTCGATAGCGTTTACCCAGACACCAGTGAGCACTAACGGGACCTTCCTGGCTAAATCATTTCAAAGTGGGCATTTTATAACATTCAACGGTGCACATTTTAGTTACATGAGGCCGGGCGAACACTTACTATTCCACACAAGCTCGATTGGCCTTTCCGTTCACATACTCCAGACTGTTTCGTCTAGCCATTCTTTAGCTGTCCACACTCATTCAGTCGCAGTGAAAGTTGGGCTCAACGTGATTAAATTCGTAGCAACAGGGTCAACAATCAGCCAGATGTTTTGGAATGAAAAACTGCAAATCGGAAACCCGACATTTGATATCATAACCGGCATCCGCTGCGTTACGGTTTCATATAATCATTTTAGAATCGATCACACGAATATCAAAATTGATATCATTGTTCGTAGAACTTCAATTGATGTGGCGATACGCGTTAAGCGACAGCTATGCACTCAAAGTACAGGACTCCTGAGCCGGTGTTCAAATACCGTGAATTCTGATTTTGTGACCAGAGATGGTACTGTACTAAATCCAAACACGACTCTCAGCCAGGCCTCCATCCACGAAACTTTCGGTGTTTCGTGGATGGTCTCTAAATCAGATTCTCTGTTCCATTTCCAGCATCATTCAACGATTGCAGGTTCCTGTCTCAGATTCAACGGTTCTAGTATTGTTAGTGAACCGCTGTTTACGTTTGCCAAATCAGACATAAGCCTTGAGCTCAACTTTCAAGCAAACAGACTACATTCAGGATGCGGTGTTTTATGGTCATATCGATTTAATGATTCTATAAGTCTTTTAGTTTGTAAAAGTCATCTCAGTATTCATTTTGAAGGCACTGTCCATCACCTTAAATCACTAGCTGTAACAACGAACGTCTGGTACCACCTTACCGTTGTTTGGTCTAGGCAAACAACAATTTTACAAGTTTTCCTGATAACAAATAAATATTCCCGCGATCAAATGATAAAACTTGGTCAAACGAATAATGTTCCATTTCAACCAGGCGGAACCATAAGAATTGGTCAGTGGAATTCGGTTCTACATAGACTCATATCAGATGAACTTTCTTGGAGATTCTTCGGTGAGATTGACGATGTTAGAATTTGGAAACGACGCTTAACTCTAGCGGAAATGGAAAGAACGGCATTTGTATATGTTCCTATCGGATCATCGGGCCTAGTAAATCATTGGTTATTTAACAAAGGACATGGATCTGTTGCTATTGATATCGTATCTGGCATCAAAATGAGAATGATTGGTAAGCCCTGGACGAATCCCAAGTGGATTTTATCAAGTGTCTTCGTTGCTTACCCGTCACTGCATATTTACAACATCTATAAAATCATTGGTAAATCACAAAACCCACACTATCAAAGTTTTTGCCATAAAGTTGTCTTGTCAACAGAATTTAACAATACCTGTTCAAACCTGGGACCATCGGTCTTGACTATATTTTATGAGCAATGCATCTTCAACGCAGCAGCCTACGTTTCAGTCGATGCAACAATGGAAGTTGTATTGGCGTTTGCTTCGTACTGTCGAAGCGTGTTTCAAGTTACAGTCGAACCGGAACAAAAACTCTGTAACATCTTTCCAACAAGACATTTTCCGAACTGGGTCGGCGACCGCTGTAACATTCCTTGCATCTCTGGGCATTTGTCTACAAATAGACAACTCTGCAGTTGCTTCAACGGATTTTGGGGTCCTTCTTGTAAACACCTTTGTCCCTTTGCTTATAACAGGCCTTGCGGCTTTGGCACTTGTTCATCAAACACCGGGTTCTGTAGTTGCGACACGAATTTCATCCAGGGTTCAGACTGCAGTAAATGTTACCCAGGCTGGCACGGGATTGGTTGTATTTCAGCCCGTGTAAACTCTAGTATTAGTTCGGCCATTGCCGTCTGTTCTATGTATAGTTATTCTCATTTGATTATGTTTGATGGTCAGTCATTGAATTTGGATAAAGCTGGAGAATTTATTCTTACTAAATCATCCGAGATGTCTGCTTATGTCAGGTCAGTTCCCTGTGGGGACAAAGGTCAGACATGCGTCACAGGTTTGTGGGTAGAGACTAAACTTCATGGGAACATAACAGTACACGCTCCAATCTCTAGAAAATCACCTTTGACTATATGGCACAACAGCAAGAACATCAACTTTGATATGATCTACAATGTCAGCTCAACAGTGTCGATTGTGTGGGATTCAAAAGACTCACTTCTACTAAACATCAGCAAACAACAAGTGAAGATTCAAAATGCCGGCGAATTTCTTGAACTGACCCTCAGCTCTGAGAAACCAAGTTGCAATTCCTTCACATATGGGCTCTGCGGAAATTGCGATGGAAATCCAAACAATGATTTCAGGATTTCCGAAACTAAGGTTATTAAATATGAAAATATTTCGGCTGTGAATATCGAAGCTCACCTGTCATCCTGTAGTATCAGCCACTTTAAGTCGACTGGATTCGTTTACGTTATCGGCTCGTGGCAAGAACCGAGGTTTACTGGCAATGGGGGACACTGTCTACACTTCAATAACTCTGGTTGTGAATCTTCTCCAATTCATGAGGCTTTCAAGGGGGATCATGTGACAATAGAACTGAAATTCAGAGCTGCTGTTAAAGTCGGAGTCTTACTCGGACTTCATTCTAAATCTAAACTTTTGCTTTACCTAAATGAAACTATCTGGATCGGTGTCGATGGTCAGTATCATGATACTCAAATCACTGTAAGTTTACAAATTTGGAGTCATATTAGTTTGGTATTTAGCAGAACTCATAAAAGACTCGTAATTTACCATATTCCTGGTGGCTCCTTAACTTCTGTATCTGTGGTCAGTATAATTCTGTCCAAAAATGTATTCCTTCCTGGCGACACCCTTCGATTTGGCTCCAGTGTCGGAACGGTTTCTCTTCCGTTCTATGGTGAAATAGATGAAGTGCGTGTCTGGAAGAGGACATTCGGAATCTTTGGAATTATTCAAAATTCTCGACTGGAAATTGATGCTTCATTTACAGGTATTCATCATCATTGGACATTTTCCCGTGGTAGCAGCTTTATAGCAATCGATACGATCGGCAGCAATGAAATTCGTCTTCCTCACACCGGTATCAGCTGGTGGCTATCCGGTCTACACCTTCAAGTCAGGAAGAAAAGTCTGGTTGTCTCGGCAGAAGTAAAAATTAACGATCTTGAATGGATCAAAGCAGCAAAGATATGCGACGGCTACTTCGCCCAAAATAGGTTAGTTAACGCCTGTTCGGAACTTGGAGATTCTGTCAGGAAATTCTACGTTGAAACGTGTAAAACTGACATTTACAAAAGCTCAGACGATAGCATGTACATCAATTCTCTGGCTGCCTATTCGGAATTATGTCTGAAACTCGTCGATCCCGTCGATTCACCGTTGTTGGATCTCTGTCAAAAGAAAGGAACTAAACATTACAGACGACTTTGTTTGAAATGCAAATTCGGCGAACTTAACGAGAATGATGATTGTGTGTGTCTACCAGGTTACTGGGGTTTTGATTGCTCACAGGTGTGTCCTGGAGGTGTAAACAATATATGTAATGGTGTTGGACAGTGTAATGTAACTAGTGGCAAATGCCATTGCCTACCCACTTGGAATGATGAGGACAATTGTCAAACCTGTAAAGATGGGTGGTCGGGCGACAACTGCGATATTGGCTATCCCATCGCCCAAAACGGTTCCTTTTTGGCTGAACGTAGCTACTGCAGTATATTTGGTTCGAGCCATGTACTGACGTTTCAAGGTGCAAAATACACATTCACACACGTCGGGGAATTCTACCTGGTGCGAGGTAAAAACACTTACAACGAAAAAGAGCTGACTGTTCAGGTAAGAACTGCGGATTGTTTTTACGGTTCCACATGCATTGTATCGATGGCTCTCAAGTACGGGAAAGACGTTATCGTCATCAGAACGACTTACGACAAAACAGAAGCTGATTTGATCTGGGTGAATGGCGAGAGGCAACTTGAGATGAACGTGGTTGAAAAGGAAACATTCGCATTTGAAAAACTATCAAAACAGAAATATATAATCGAAGAAGCCAGACATAAATTCCGTGTTACTGTAAGAACGTATAGCGCTTATTTAACTCTAGCGATAGAGGCGAGCCGCTTCTTTTGCGCTGATATATTAAACGTTTGCGGGCAATGTGCTAACAGTTTACAAAATGTTGTCACCGAAAGCAAAGACTGGTTAGTACCATCGACGTCGTCTTTATTTGGAGTGATATTCCAAGATCACGAACATCTAGAAAGTCAAAACTCAACTGGAGCCGGACAATGTCTCTTCTTTAGAGAGACACAAATAATCAGTATGATTGTCGGTACTGTTATTAATTCTAATACGGACATTACCATGGATTTCTACGTCAATCCTTCAACAGATGGGATATTTTTTACTTACAGCCAGGAAAGTGTTTTTAGCGTGTTTACAAAGACTGGCATATTGATGATTCAGGTAGGTCCTAGAATACTATCTACAAATCTCGTTGTTAAAAGAACAGTATGGCAACGTATTGTGATTGCCTGGAACAAACGATCTTCCTCTTTGGAAGTTTATATCTCAACACGAAAAGATTCCATTCAAACAAATTCCGTTCATTTATCTTCAGTTGGAAGTTCTTTTCAATCTAACGGCACTTTAACACTAGGAGGCTGGTTCAGACCATTTAACGAAAACATCTCAATCCCTACCCAGGCTAAATTTACAGGCCAGATTGACCAATTCCTCATATGGCACCGGTCATTTATTTATGATGAGATCCGAAACTCGTGGGGATCTCAAATTGATCCCAATGCAGCTGACTTGGCAGCTCTCTGGAAATTCGACGAAGGCCATGGTTTGGTTTCTGTTGACATTATTCGTGGGATTGCTTTCTACTTAAATAACCCCGATTGGCAACAAGTTCACACAAAGTGGGTTATATCTTCGGCTCCCCTCGACCTACCCGTCCGCATCTCTTACCGAAAATTCCGCTCGCTGTCATTTCAATTTGAAGCTCAAGTTCGCTGTAAGACAATGATCTATAATAAACACTTAACAGGCGCTTGTTCAATGATCGATCAGTCGGTGTTCAATTTTTATTACATTTCTTGTGTTAGTGATGTGGCGGGTGCTGGTAGTCTGGAACCAATCTTGGCACTTACTGTTTCATTAGCAGACTTCTGTCAACTCAAGCAAAATTTACTTTTCTGGCCAGCACAGGACCTATGCAACGATTTTCCGTCTCAACAATTTCCTGTTTGGTACGGTCTCAAATGCAACAAGGCTTGCCATTTCGGAGATGTAGTTAAAGATACTTGCCTCTGTCAACGAGGTTACTGGGGGCGAACATGTATTCGACCGTGCGAAGGCGGAACAAGAAACACCTGCAGCCAACGAGGCTATTGTAATCAATACACGGGCAACTGTGTGTGCCTGGCCAATTGGGGAGGTAGTCACTGTGACAGTTGTGCTAAAGGGTGGAAAGGTCCGAACTGTAGCATTGCCTACCAGCCCCTACCAAGCAATTCTCACCAAGCCTGTTCAGTTATTCCTGGTGCGTTCTTCACAGCTTTAGATGGTACGAATTTCGCTCTGAGTACTAACAACGGAGTTTACAGGCTTTACCAAGATGAAAAACTCGAAATCCAGATCTACCAGATGCCGTGTCAAAAGATGTCATCGTGTATCACATCTGTTGCACTAAACTCTGGAGAAACGTCACTGATATTCACCTCGCGCAAAGTTCTTATAAATGGCACAGAATCGTTCATTATGAATAGAACCAGCATCTCTTCATATCATATTATTCGCCGAATTGATCAGCTCACTTACGAGGTGCGAGGTGTTGGAAGTATTTTGATAAAGATATACCAAGAAGAATCTTCACTAAATGTAGAAATAGCAAAATCTCGATGTGAACAACAAACAGCAGGAATTTGTGGGCCCTGTCGTGTACCGGAAACACATAATTGTAAAGATAATGAGACATTATGTTTAGCTAAAACGTTAGGAGTGGCCGAACTTTTACAGACTGTAAATGTCTCTTCATCATTCCTTCAAGAATACTGGAAGATATGGCAGATAACTACCAACAAAAGCCTCTTTGCTTCCGTGCCAGGAATAACAAGCCCGGAGCCGGATTCTGGTTTTGCGATTACGATCAATGGAAGCTGGATTGTTTCAGAACCGTTCCAACGGGGTTTTCTCAGTTCTAATCACATTTCAATTGAACTGACCCTAAAGGTGTTGTCTTTGGGAGGAACTGTATTCTCTTTTGCTCATAATCACACTTTTGCCGTTTCCATCGAAGAAGGACAATTCTCTATTCACTTTAATAATTCCATTGTTAAGACAGGAATTTCTGTTGACACTGGCATTTGGACACATATTGGTTTAGTATACAATAAAGTAAACGGGATATTAATTTTCCATTACATCAACGAAAAAGAAGTCATCATCTACAGAAAATTTGTTATTGGCCATGGATGCTTCCCAGTGGGGGGCACACTTGCAATCGGAATATGGCAGTTGTCGGTTAAAAACGACGGTAATAAACCTAATGGTACATTTATGGGTGTTATAGAGAAAATCCGAGTTTGGAACAAGTATTTAACAGCAGATGATATTATGTCTCATTGGACAATTGTCTTCATAAAGACAGTGAATTCTCTTGTACTCTGTTGGAACTTTGATGAAGGGTTTGGTCAAACAACCCAAGATCTCGTCGTCGGACACGTTCTTAAAATCCAGGGAAGTGGAGTGTTGTGGATTTTGTCCGATTTTAAGAGCTCGATAATCAGCGCTCAAGTTAATGAACCTTTTGAGATCAATGCCATAAGTGAAGCATCTCGTACATGCACGAAATTTCTTCTTTTAGGTGATATTCCTAAAACGTGCGCCAGACTTGATATTACCAATTTCTTCTATTACGCTGCTTGTGTTTCAAACGTCGTTAGATCGAAAACTAAAGATATTGCGTTGAACTCTGTAATAATCTTTTCTTCAATTTGTCAATCGGTTCTACGATTAAGCGACTCTCCTTCGCGAAAACTTTGCAATGCTTTTCCTTCCAGACATTTCCCGCTAGTGATAGGCTCTAACTGCGATCAGAAATGCGTTTTCGGAACAGCACATTCTAGACTGAAAACCTGTAATTGCTGGTCTGGCTACTGGGGTGACCAGTGTGACAAAGAATGTGTCGGGGGCTCTCGGAATGTCTGCAATGGACATGGACAGTGTAACATTATCACAGGAGATTGCTTATGTAACAAAAATTGGGACGGGACAAAATGTGATTCTTGTGCCAGCGGTTGGACAGGGAAAGACTGCAGTCTCCTAGACTCGACTATACCTGATGATTCTCCATTAGTATGTACGTCTTTGAGGAACGGCATGGTTATGAACTTCGCCGGATTTGGGGTTACTGTAAACCGACCAGGCACATATAATCTTATCATGAGAAGGAATTTCAGTATTCAGGTATTTATTTTTACATTTTTCAGTTACTGTTCTCATCACTTTTCTTTCTTTCATGCTCCTGTAATGTACTTTTTCTCTCTTCCTCTGTACGTTGTGGGCTGAGTTTTTTCAAAAACCCCACACGTGCATATAGACTTTTATTTCTACAGCACTTTCACCTGATATTATGGTTAGCCAAGCTGTCTCGCCCTATCAATTACAACTCTTTACGGCGTTCTCCACACTTTCGGCCTTGTGCTAGATCTTAGCTACGCTTAGAAAATAGTTAATGGAGCACTTCAAAGTGGTGCAATGATTAACCAGCCAGATAATATATGACTAGTGAGTTCGGTCTTTAATGGATGCCCTATATTTTCGGCTTTATGCCACATCTCAGGTACGCATAGAAAATCAACATATAGACTTTGTATCTTTCTCGTGCATACAATCTTACTCTGATACACACGTACAAATACTCACTCTCTCTCTCTATCGCTCACACACCCAGAAAAATGTATACTCTCTCTCTCAAGCAAACATTATTTCTGACATGCACTCTTCTCTTGTACTTTCCAACAACAAATATTTGCTGCCTCAATAAATACGATCCAACGCTAAAAATACTGGGAAAATGATCATGTCTTTGTAACGCCTCAGAGGTGTCTAAATCCTTCTGGCATGTCCTTTATAAGAGTCAGATTAAACCAAAAATTGAATATTACTGCTATACTGTAACACACCTATTCCTCAAATAATGGACTCTCCCTCATATATCAATAAGAGTTAACAGGGAGTTAACTCGAGAAGTTCATAGGAGTTCTTAGAAGTTCTAGGCAGTTGATATTAGTCGGTAGTTAGCCGAATACTAGGGTCAGTTGAGAGAGTGTTATGGTGAAACACACCTATTTCTCAGATAATGAACTCTCCCTCTTATTAATATAAGTGTTAACAGGAAGATATTGAGAAGTTTAGAGTTCTATTGGAGTTCAGTAGAACTACTAGGCAGTTGATATTAGTCGGTAGTTAGCCGAATACTAAAGTCAGTTGAGAGAGTGTTTTGGTGAAACACACCTATTTCTCAGATAATGAACTCTCCCTCTTATTAATATAAGTGTTAACAGGAAGATATTGAGAAGTTTAGAGTTTTATTGGAGTTCAGTAGAACTGCTAGGCAATTGATATTAGTCGGCAGTTAGCCGAATACTAAGGAGTCAGCTTACAGTAGAAGATTACCAAGTTCCTAACATTTTGGGTGTGTTAAGTCGATTAGCAACTGACATAGCACGATTATAACCTTCAGTGCGAAAACTACTCCACAACATATACTTAGACTGAATCTTCCCAATCCTCACTATCCTGCCTTGATAGAGTTCAAAACCTTTTTTAGAGGTCTTATGGGTAATGTCTTATTTTTCACTTGGCGACTATGGGAAAGAGGTTGCAGGCCTATCGCAACTATATCGCTATTTCCATAGCAAAACTTTGGATGAACTCCACTCCTTCGTTTCACTAGTTCAGACCTTTACACGTCATGCTATTTATACGGAGCCGAATGGCTTTTAGTTCTTTCCGTATTCATGCGGGCGTCTCATTGAACATTGCAATTGTCATCTCGAGAAGTCAAAGATCAATCATTATCTTCCCCCATTATCTTCACTTCTTTCTAGTTTTGACCTTATCTTCTTTTACTATAAATAAATCAATGGAACATTTAAATCGGAAAAGTTGAATCCACTAAAATTTCGTATTTTAATGTTTACCACCACAAGTAACAATATAATAAATAGACAGTGCGAATTGATTCGATGAGTTTGAAAATATGAGAGCGAATTTTGGCGTTTTTTTACTTTGTTTTTAATTTCGTAATTAGCAGCTAGCAAAAAGGGTAATATGACCATAAATGTTTGATTAAATGCACCTTTTAACGGAATGCAAAGAACAAAATCATTATAACGATAGTAAAACTACATTAGATTTATATAGACAAGTTTGAACTATTAGAAAGCCTGAATCTTTTCTTTAGAGTTTTAATAGCAAAATACAAATTTGTATGTGTTGGGGAAAATTTTGTGACAAGCGAAGAGGTAAAAAAATGTATTATTGATAAAAAATAACTTCAGCTTTTAAAGTTTATCAACGGTCTATTTTGTGTCTAATAAAAGCTAATGAATTGCTATGATGACTGACGCTACAAGCAAATATTTCTATCTTTATTTATGGTTTTTGAGAGGTTCCCAAGACGATTAATTTTCTTAAATCTGATTTCCTTATTTTTACTGTTAGGAAAATATCGCTTCTTTTTTGTTAGACTTTTTGTGATTCAAGTCAAAATGTTTACAAATGTGCTTCTTATTCATTTTTGTTTGTTTTTGTTTTTTTTATGCAATTTCAGTGTTATGACAAAACTACTATGCCACTAATGTTAAACTTTATTATGAGCTGTAAAAATGTAAAAAGCATACTTGGATTTTCATTATGGAAAACCTAAATTAGAGCGGACGATAACTATACTTATTCGCTTAAAGCCACGTTTAATCATTGATCCGAGAAAATAGTTATATATAATTGATAATTTAGACATACCTGAACTAGTTTGGATCTTATATATGGATATTTATCTCTTTCCTCCACTAGGCAGTGGATGCAACACAAGGTCAAGAATTTTTGTGAGGTTTGGACCCTTATATCTGATATCCATACTGTCAAATCTTATGGCGGGTGACAAATGCATCTCTTATGCAACATTATGTGCCCCATCTCAAATACTGTGCTTTTTTTTTAATCCTTTCGCTTCATACATGGTAGTGAAGCAACTAATGCACAAGGGGATACTGCAGTGATTCTCAACCCCTGTGCCGATCCCCTTATGTGTGCCGTGAAATACTGTCAATTGAAGAAGAAATTAGAACCTGCTTATAGCACATTCTACCAACCATTGAAGATATGGCGAAAAACACGAGGCACAGGTTTCACACTAAATAAACCGCACAAATCTTTATAAATAAAAATGTACTTGTTCGTTTGTTACTATCCGCTAATCTAGAAAACGGCTGCACCAATTGTTTTGAAATTTTACTATAACATTTTAATCAAATACGAGCGTATTTTTATATACCTTATATTAAAAGATATATATTTTGCAAAGTCGATTAGAGCCGAACCAAAAACTTTCATTTTCAATATGGATGCGTTTACAGACAACTTTGTTATTTCATAGAAAACATAGGACAACTGCACATTTACGGTAAACGAATCATTTTTTTATTATTTCTATTTTTGCGGGCTTAAACAACAGAAATCCTTTCCCTTTTTTTTTTTAAATTTATATTCATTTTTTTTTCCAAAAAATTATTATTGATATCCCATTTATTTCGTTGGTTTAGCAAATAAATTTGTTCTTTTTTTTTTCCCCCATTTTTCATTTAACCAAACTAAGCCACAGCAACGCGTGGCCGGGTACAGCTAGTAGTTGAAAATAAAGTAAGCTCTTTCTGTGTGTGTGCCTTTTTTTGGTGGGGGGGGGAATCTATGAATATATTTCATAACATTTATGTAAAGACCCTTTAAAATGGTTGCTAAGTGCGCCGTGATATTTTCAGTTTCCTCGATGTGTGCCTTTGCTTAAAAAGATTAGTAACCTAATATTTCTCAATGTGTGAAAGAATAAGAAAAATATAAACATTACTTTTCTATAGTTTTCATTCCTTAATCAGGAAAGCAGTAGTTAATGATTGAGATTGCATTAAAATTCTTGAAGTTCAGAGTGCCAGAAAATAAACTGTTAGAATACGGTTACATCTCGCCATTCCAGCTGTAAATTGATGAGACCTTGCTGCTGATCTAGTAGATTATCCAGAGAGATTTAGTTTCGTGGTTTTATTAACATGTCGAGCCTCTCACTAGAGGTTGATATTTATGTATGGCTGGCTGGCCTCTCTATAAATGTAAGAACGGATAGCTGATTCCTCTTAAGCGTTTCCTACAACTCTGCTCAGCGGACCTTAGTTACAGTTTCGGGCTTATCCGGCGTGAACAACAATCTAAACAAGACAAGAAAGCTCAAACTCTCGGTAATGATGACTTGTGACCTCGAGCTTCTTTTACCTCAGCGGATTCCCAAACTGGGGGAAATTTCACCCTGCGGGGTGAATAATTACACTACCTAATAAATCTCTGAGGGATTTTCTCATGTCTGAGAGAGAGGCTGACAAGGAACCTATTTATATGTCAGATGAATGATGTCTCTGGGGACATGCAAAATGAGTTCTTGGAGCTCAAACATGACTCTTCTGCCAAAAATGAGATTCGTGCAAAGATCTTGAAGAATTCTGGGTTAATATGCGTAGAGCATACCCACAACTGAGCAACAACGCATTGAAAATCCTCATTCTGTTTTCCACAACCTACCTTTTGTGAGTCAGGATTTTCTAATTTCTTCACAATCAAGCCCAGAGCACGAAACCGACTGGAGGTGGAATGTGACATACGTTGCGCGCTTGCCAAAACTAACCCTGATATTGATACACTGGTACACAAGAAGCAGTATCACTAATTTAGTTCTGAAGTAGAAGAGAAAACAAAAGTCCTTTTGCTACTAACCGCCCTCTATGGCTATGCTTAGTTGTTACTAACTGTTCTCTATCCATTTTACTCTGTAACTATAAGTTTATCAGTATATTTGTACATTTGATAGATAAATTAATAAATAATCTCAGTGTATTTTAACTGCTCTTTCCCTCATACACATGAAGGGAGAAATCCGGATGGTTGAACTGGTTGTAGGGAGAAATGACAGAAAAAAAAAGTTTGGGAACCACTGGTTTACCTACTTTCACTCACAAGTCTTGGGTATGGTTTTCAGGCAGTTTCTAAAAGTGCAGCACACTGGAATAGCTTCTTCCAGACCGCTAATACCAAAGGTCACCTTCTTGACAAATCGACCATGATGAGATTTGAACCCGGGCTTCATGGTAGAAAGCTACTCGGCCACGCACCTATATATAGAGGTTGATATACCACTAAACAAAAACAATCAAACTATATCCCTCGATCATCCCATGCCTTGGTATCTTATTTTCTTAATTCTATATTTAACTTTATTTGACCAATATCTAATGTTTGCTTTTTGCTTCAGGTTCGACATGTTTCCTGCGGACGAAAACTCTGCGTAGACAGTGTGGCTATTCAGCTTCAAGAACACAGTGTTGCAGTGAATCTAAAAGACAAAAGAAATACAGAGCTCTTCATCAACGGACAAAAAAGGAATCTCGAGTCGGAACACGTTCCAGCTGAGAGTGGTTGCGGAATTCTTGTCACGCACAAAGCTGCCTCGATCTATATAATCGCAGTGTCGGACTTGCAGCTCGAGATCAAGATAAACGCTGTAACCAGACACTTAACAACCATCTTCGAGATCCCCAATGACGTTTGCTGCAATATGAATCTTGAATCGGGACTTTGCGGGAAATGTGGTAATTGCAAAACCGTCCCAGTTATACCGGTTTGCAACTTCGGTACGTTCGCTCCAACATCAATGCATGCTTATGTTTCCCCTGACGATGACCAATCCGCAATAGACAAATATATCCTGAAAAACAGATTGCCTAGAGGAGATAGCATTTTGGAATCCTCGAATATCGACAGGAAGTACATATCAGATATCGGATCCGACACTGCAGTCTGCTTTAACGATTCTTCCATCATTGCAAACCTCAAGAACCTGATTAGCAGCAGTGATGTGACGATTGAATTTTACATTAAGACCTGCGGTCAGCCGTCTTGTTACGGAACTATCTTCTCGTATGCTCAGAATCGATCTTTCACGCTTGTCTACGACATTTGCCTGGTAGTGACGAGCAGAAACCAAAACTGGAATACTTCCCTTACCTTAGAAGACAACAAGTGGAACCAAGTGTCACTCGTCTACAACATGATCTCTTCCAATTTAGATATCTACGTTTTTAATCACATCGGAACTATACAGATGTTTACGGTGAACCTGCCCGACAATCCTTTCACCTCTAGGGGAAATCTTGTCATTGGAAGATGGCAACCAGTTTCAAGTGAAACCGTTTATCAACCAACATTCAAGTTTACTGGATGCCTTGACGAATTTCGTATTTGGAAAAAGTAAGTATTATAATATTACTGTAAAAGATTACTGATGGGGGACAGTAAAGACTAAGTTGAAACAGTATTAACGATGCCACCTAAGGACAAATAATTGCGAAGTTGAAAATTTCCCGATCTGAACAAATATAATTTTCTGCCTGCCTTCTTATTTCCTAAGCATTTTTCTACAAGGACTCAATAGCTGGCACAGAAACAGCCTTGCATCAAAAACTTTTTGGTCAAGGAGACGAATTTAGTTTGGTGCCAGATTGCAGCTCGTTTAAAATCAAATGAACAAGATATTTCTAAATACCCCACCTAGAGCAACTTCTATTATATGCAGACAGAATGACACGCCGGGATTGAACCATCCGTCTATCTTACGATATGAAAGTAGAGCCTTGTTTTGTAAAACTAAGTCCTTTTGGTGGTGATACTGGAGTGATATCTTCAGGGCACAAATGTGTGCACTGCCCAGACTACATGCTCCCCTACCTCTCGACCTTACCGACAAACTCCAGGAAAATAAATGGGCAACACATTTGGCAATGGCTTGGCTGCAGAAGTTGCGGAAAAGTTATCTGTTGATAGTCAACAGCCTTTAGGGCTTCACTCCTAGTATTCTGTCTGGATTTACTTCCATGGACTTTTCCGTGGTTGATTACATGCTAGCGGAGGTTTTAAATCAGGGTTATCTTTCCTGAAGATGAAGGCCGACAACTCAGAAAGGCAGTCTGTTTCCTCGAAGAAGCTGGTTATGAGACACCAGTTATTTGCTTTCGTATATTCTCTGCGAGCACATAACCTACCAACCAACCACACACACACTGTGTGTGCGTGTATATATATATATATATATATATATAATTGGTCAATTGATATTACAGTTCAAGTAAATAAGTTTATCGTTGATATTTAACATAAAACTTGAAGACAGACCCATGTATATATTGTAAGATTACTTTTTTAAACGCTTTCTATTACTAATAGTTTTCCTATAAAACCAAACAAGCAACTTAATCAAAATTTGATAAAAGAAATTAAGCCAATTCCATTTTCCGCTTGGATTTGTACCTGTAGAGAAAGATTACCACCACTCCTTTTCCATAATTCACACGCACACACAATATATATATATAATACAAATAAACTAGAATCCGTAAGCTTACACTAATCAAAATAAACATAAATATTCGAAAAAAATGCCAACAAACAGAACCTAAATCCGTCAAAATCCGACGAGAAATATGTCGTCGGATATTGGGGATGAAAAAAAAAGAAACCAACGGAACAAGAACAAACAGTCAAGCATCCGCAGGAAAGAAAAAAAAACCAAGACGGAACCTAAACACCAGAAAAAGTGCTCGATACGAAAGTACGGAAGTAGAGCAAGAACACGAAAAATCTATAAGTGAGCCACAACCTACCACGGTTTCACCCTACTGATCGTCGTATGCAAACTTATCACTATATTCGTTTCGTAAAACCGTCCCTGAATATACGCGGAAGGAAAAAATGGTTGTAAAAAAAAAAGAAAGAGCTAAATACATGAATATCAGCCAAATCAATTTGGACCGAGCCAGTACGTAGCCCAAAGAAAAAACCCGAGACGAGTAATCAATAACAAAAAAGCGCTCAATACGTAAGCAGAACAGAATAATTAAATTAACCTCGTGAGCCAACAAACCTACCAAGGTTTCACCTAAACGGATCTCCAGGGAAGGTTGGCCTTCCCTGAATCCTGAAGATTCGGCTTAAATATATATATATATATATATATATATATAAAGCCGAAAGGCAAATGTAAAGATTTTATTTCGCAACATGTATTCACAAATATACATAAAGCAAAATGAAAATCAAGGTAATGTAAAATGAATGAAAGTGATAAAATGTTGTCATTGTAGAATTTTGTTTTATATTGCAATTATTAGTTTGAAATTTAATTTATATATTTTAAATACAACAGAGTTTTAAATTTAACCGTTTTACTGATAATTTTAATTATATCTGAATTTTTCACACACACACAGCATATAAGGTTAAATGCTTTGCTCAGAAATTCTCTTTCAGCTCAACATTCAACTCATCTAGAGTACCCACATCTGATTTTCCCCTAGACCGGAGGCTCTACTTAGAGATAAGCACATAACCCCGTCACTGGTTGTCAGACATCGTTTCCAAATTAGACTCCCATCAGACAAACAGTCGTCCTAAAGAAATGTGTTCCCAAGCTAGCTCCAGTTCATTCAAAAATAAGAACTAATGAGAAGGACTTCAAAAAGTTGCATAGCAAGAAGCAGCGAGAAAATAGTTATTGAGTTTTAAGAACTCTGGAGAACATTCTGACCCCACTAAATACTCCTCTACAAGTCCCTTACCTCTTTTCGAGTATTCGAGGTTTTAATCAATGCTGAAGTGGTTAAGCAACTTATTTCTCACGACCTACTCTCAAACAAAGAATATGACCTCCGTTTCGCCGACTCTACCGCTGATGTGTTAACGACCATCACTGAATATGTATACCATTCTCTTGATAATAACGGTTAAGCTCGTGCTGAGGCTCCAGGTACCGTGAAAGCGTTTCACAGGATTTGGCACGCAAAGTTTCAGGGATACAGAATAGCAGGACGATTGTTTGATTTAATCCAGCCGTTCCTATCAAACCATGAAATGAAGGTCATTTCGAACGGGCTCACTTCCAGATCCTTTCACACAAACGCAGGTGCCATCCACCAAGGCTCGATTTTGGGTTCTACGCTGTTTCTGATCTTCAATAATTATTTTCAACATGTCATCAGTTCCCAAATTGGATGTTCTTTTCAATAGCAGCAGTCAGATTTACTTTGTGGACTCTGACGAATTTGCTATTAATATAGAAGGAAATTGCAGTGTCATCTTCATAAACACCTATCAGTGGTTAACTGGGGCAGGAAATGGCTTGTAAATTTTGATATCTCCAAAACAAAACTGTTCTCCTTAAACCACCATAGTGAAGATATATATATAGAGAGAGAGAGATTTCTCGCTTGAGAAAATCCTTTCCGTTTTTTAACTTCTCTGCCAATTACAATCTTCAAAAAATTTAAATGCAAAGTCAATCCCCATTTTCCACCTTCTTGAATCCTGTTCCTTGGCTGCTTTTTTCCAGCTAAATTCTACTTAGTATTTGTCTATATTTCTAAGATTAGGTTCTATTCACAGTATTTGAACTATAGCGGGTTATCCATTCTTTTCCAGATTATAGTGGAGAGACCGTTCTAGTGAAGGGTAGTTGTATACTTGTTGCAGATTAACGAAATTTGTCCTTGCTGTAGATAGCCCACTATAAGTCATAAAATGATTATAAATCAAGAAAAGAAAATTGAGTTGAAAAATAACATTTTATATATATACACATATCAATTAAGTTTTTTACAATTCAAGTAATACTTGAAGTGAAGGTCCAACGGACGTTAAAATGTTCATGGCAATAAAATGCTGAAAAGAGAATTAATACTTAGGAATGCGGGAGCGTCGTGAGCAAGGAATGTCTTTAATGTATTCGCTCCTTAGGTCAGCAAGTAGTTTTTGAGACAGGTAAGGAGAGGTGAAGGCAGCAACAAAGCTTTCTACCTCTGCCTATCTTATGCCAGACTAGTCAATGAACCCCAAGAGCACTGCATGGTTTTCATCTCATTCTTCACCGTACTTCTTCATGTCGTTCTTGGTCTTCCCCTCTTTCTTTTGCCATCTGGTGTCCAGTGCAGTACTGTTTTAGTGATTAACTGTTGATCTTTCCGGAGCACATGCCCAATCAATCTAAAGTTTACCTACAGGTAGTATGTACGTAAAAGCGTTCCCAAATCAACATACGACAAATCACCAATGTCTAGTAAACATGCGCATGCGCACAGACACACACTTACGAATGTATATTATCATGTGATGTCAAAAAGATACATAAAGCAGTATTTATGGTTTTTCAGTTAAGCTTGGAAATCCATTTCTTCCTTAGTATTTCGAATGGATGTGTCATCCTTACTTGAATTGGAAACGCCACAAAATATACTGACGTTTGTGTAATAAGTTTAACCAATGAAAATCAGAAAGCACAAAAGTAAAAAAAAAAAAAATACCAGAATTTCTTTCCTATCTCAGTCTCTGATTAAATATTTTAGGTTAATAAACTTTTTCTTTTTGCTATTTATCTAATCATTCTGTCGGATTCCGATCCATATTAGACACGAGAAAAAAAAAATATATATATATATATGAGCACAAAAAGTTTGTCACTTTAACTTAGCATATTCATGCCGACTTTGAAAACCAGCCCTGACGAGTGAAAACATCATAACGGTGTCGTCAAGAACTTCAAAGTCGGCAGGAATCTGCTCAGTTACAGTAACAAAATCTTCGTGCTAATCAACGCTCTATCTCCAACCCGATATCGAGCACTTTACGATAAAAAATAACCTGCATGCAAAAATACATTTTGTAAGTAAAACCACTGGAAAGACAACAACTTTGGTGCTAAAAATTAACACAACACTTTTGTATATAAGGGGTGTCGAAATTATTATCGTACCTATCTTTATAAGTATTATTTATTCAGTGTATTTATTTATTATATTTATTTATTTTATTCATATTTTATTTATATTAATTTATTTTAATTTTATAAATATTTATTTATATTTTATTAGATTTATTTATTCAGTGTGTTCTGTCACAAATTCACATCCGTAGGACGACTTATGAAAATAGAACAAACGAATTTCGTTTTACTGTCGGGATAGTAATTTTTATTTAAACATCCTTAGACAAATCATACAAACAAAATATAATTTGTCTTAGTTTTAGGATAGTTGAAAATTAATATAAAGAAATGATTATAAAATTCACGATATTTTTTTAAATATTTTCAACCTTATGTTTTATTTATTTTATTTTTATTTTTCAGGTATTTTAATAGAGTTGAAATTCAACAACATTGGAATCGAACCTACAGTACATCAGATAAAGGCTTGGTTTGTTATTGGCCTTTCCACATCCCCGACGGTAAAATTTCAATTCAACAATTTCTTTTAATTTATTACAAATCTGTTTTCCTGGAAAAAATGCTTAAAGAATTTTTTTTTATAAATTTCATCCAACAATAACGCTAACTATCCGGTCAATAAATACCGAATGTTTCCTCTATGAAAACGGTTAATATCATCATTGCAAGAGTCCTGGGTATGTTGATGGAGTACATCCGATAGCAAGGCTTCTGGTCAAAGATGAGTTTTTGGGGACTTTAAAACTTAATTGTTGCTGTTTCCAGGTTTATCCTGACCCCGATAGGTAGCCCATGTTGGGGTTACAGTTTGGGAAAATAGTGACGCTCCTTCCACTAAAACCAAAGTAGGATGAAAGTATAAAAATACATTCTTATATAAAAAATTACCAACGTTGCTTATTTATAGTGAAACTACCATCAATGCATTTTTATATAAAAAAAGATTACCAACGATGCTTTATTTGTAGTGAAACTACCAGCAAATCCAATTAATAGTGAATTTATCAACAACACCAATTTTATATTAAAATTACCAGCAATAATTTTTATAGTAAAACTAGCAGTATAACCTGGCGTTGCTCGGGTGTAATGAAAGCTTTAAAACTAATCCATGGTGCTAGAGATCAGACTCTTTGGATGTTGGCACGAAAGACTAAAAAGCAATACTTGTTTCCAGTTAAAGCGAAACTGTAGACTGAAAGAAAAATAAATGGATGTAAGTCAAATTTTGAATTTCTGGTATCGATATCAAATAAGTTTTCTTCGTCGTAAACTGAATTTTGAAGGCTAAATAAGTCCTCTGAGTAAATGGTGTCATGGCTGAGACTAAGAACTACAATTATGCCTACTTAGAACCAAACACAAAGCAAAAACTAAAATAAAAGGGCTGAAAAAATAAACATACAGGCAGATAAACAGACACACACACAAACATCTTGCCTTTTATTATCGATTTTCTGCACCATTGTAAGAACTGCAACCTTGAAACTTCTGAATATCGTTTTTTATGTCTTTGTCTATGAGTGTATCAAATTTTATTAAAATCAGACCACTCCTTCTATAACCCGAATTTTTCGATTATCGATTTTTATCGGGGGTACCTCGACACAAAACCTAGCTAAGAAACACTCGCAGACACTTATAGTACAAACGTGTAAATTTTCAAGAAAATCGGTTCAGCCGTTTCGTAGTCTATATGTATCGGACACACACACACACACAGAGTTCCATTTTATAAATAAGTTTAGATTTTGATAGATTTCGATTTAGATGACCAGTAAAGCATTTTTATCTATAACTGAAGTCATACAATTGCGTTCAAACTATATTTAGCTGAAAGCATTAAAAAAACAAAACCCATGGTGGTGTTAATATGCCGTTAAAGAAAATAAGCCAAATGAAATGAAGCATTACAAGTAACCTGCGTCATCGTAATTGACGGAATATTTAAGGAATTTTCAAAAACTGCTTACATTACTCATGGAAATCATTAGTATTTACTGTAGAACATTATGTATTGCAATTATTAAAGATTTTTTCCTCTCCTTTTCTCATTACTTTTTAAAAAGTCAAAGTAAGTTGCAAATGGTGCAACATTTATCCGCGCAGAAAGTAGAATCGGCATAAACCCATCTATTAACCCCCCAACCTGCACACAACTATGGGTTAAATAGTAGAATAGATTGAGCACTCTAGCCTTCGCTGGAAGCCAGTCAGGGGAAAGGAATAATTTCACAATTATTAGGAAGTCAGCAGAAAACCACTAACCTATATTTTCCAAGAAATCAGTGCAATTATAGGAATCTATCTGTGGAGGGTCATATTATTCTAACACCTGAAGTGACTAGCAGAAAAATATTGTAGTTTTATCTATTAAATTATTTATTTGATGTGAGACCATTTGAAAATGGAGTCCTCTATGACCGTATTAGTTAAGGCGTCTTCCATGCAAGAATTACTCCCTTGATAGGCAATGTGTGATCACGTGTCGTTAGAGATTACTTTATTTCATGTTGATCGATCGGCTTGAAACGTTGCAAGAAAAAGTTTAGCGAAGTACAAAAGACTAATAACGATAAGTGTCTCCTTTAAATCTCGATTAAGAGAAAAAGTTTTTTATATTAGTTTTGAAATAAAAAAAAAAGTGGAATTTCCGATTTCACTCATTTTAGCTATAATTCCACATCCTACCGCATATCGGGAAGATGAAAAAATTGTTTTCAATGTGGGAGAGTTACACAGTTTTATACTCTCTACCTTTTCACAAGGGATGATTTTTTATCGATCACGACAATCGTAACTTCTTCAAGTTTAGAGTTAATCGTTATCTCTCCTACGTGACCTCATAAACTACACTTCTTAAATCCCCCCCTTTTAAACTAATACAAAATTATTTAGTGACCCATTATCTTGAATTGCTCTTCAGCTTTATATAAAAAAACACTGCCCGGTTATATTCTCGCGGCAAATATAGGGACATTCCCAAAGAAATTGCACCTCTTACTTCCTTCTTTTACGATCATGCAAAATTATTCACTAACCTTCAACGGCTCTTGTTCATATTTACGACGTTTCGACCGTTGTACACTTCGACATTAGAATTTTAAACCGAACTCTTCATAACAGCATAAATATAAAAATGAAGATGGGGACAACTGTCCTTTTCTGTATATTTTGTCCATCACTGCAGTGACACTGCCTTTGTCAGCTGGTTGTATGATGGTGCCATCCCTCTGTATGGTCTTGATTGCCAGCCTCTCTAGTTTCCTGATGTTTTGATGTGAGAACGAAATAAATTTCCAGTTCGGTATTCCAATCACCTAAAGAAGGCTGGAGTGTACAACGGCTGAAATGTTGTGAATACCGCAATAAAAATGAGGACAGTAGTCTGAACAATTTTAAATATTTCTTACTGATAAAAATAATGGTTTTAACATTTTTTTCTTTTACAGACGATGTATTCATGGATGAAATATCATCGGTCGCTTTTCAAATACCTAAGGCGCCCTTCCGAAGCCCACAAGTTACCCTCTCCGAGGCACCAATACCGTTCGAAATTACACCTGAACCTAAGAAGCCTTACATATCCATTAGCCGAAAGAAAAGAGACGTATTTGGCATAGATTTGTGTAAAAGCATCTATATTGACAGTGAAATGGCCAGGTAATACCTACCTACAGAATGCTATCTCCTCTTTTTATTATTCCTTTTTTGGCTAACAGATTAATGTTAAAATAAGAACAGAAATAATGTTTTTAATCTGCATGACTCGTTTTTAACTTTATTGATTGACTGCGGATGTGCATTGTGGTGCAATGGATATCGGCTCCGAAAGAGAAATCGGGGATCCGAGTTCGAATTCCAGTTGAATTCCTTGCATTCACTTACGCGCAAATACCTTTGGGAAAGGTATTAATCCGTCTTTTCTCTACAGTTGTGGGTTAAACAACAGGACAGATTGGGTTTTAGAGCCTTGGCTGGCAACCAGTCTACCGCAGAAATCAATGGCAACATACTGCGGGATAATATTCTGCCCAGTCAGTTATGTCTCTTTCAATACATGATCGTCCAAGCGTGCATCACGTATAGCACTTAACTGATTGATTTGATTGCAATCTAGAAATATTTTTCTCCGTAAATTTTATTCAAATATTATGCGTTTCTTTATTCATGAATTTTTTCTTTTAAGTAAGGGAAATGAGGATGTACACTTGAGTCAAAAAGTTAGTATTGGCTTTGCATCTCTTTGAAACACCTGGAAATGAAATATTTTTTAATTTTTTTCAATAAAAGATAAAACTTCAGTAACTACAGTGTATTTGCTTTTATCTACACTATTTAAATTGTTCGTACTCTTGATCTCATCTTCGTTACCATATTAACAACGTATCGGTCTTTGTACCCTACGGTCTTCTTAAATTAATTGGAATTTTGAACTGGATCCTTTATTCCGTCCACCTAGCCATTTTATTTTACCAGAACGCATATTACAATTTTTTG
This sequence comes from Ascarosepion bandense, assembly GCA_037127315.1. NCBI lineage: Eukaryota > Metazoa > Mollusca > Cephalopoda > Sepiida > Sepiidae > Ascarosepion > Ascarosepion bandense. The sequence goes on along the minus strand of JBBBDQ010001642.1, from coordinate 2,528,444 downwards.
TTATTGTTTTTCTCTAGCATTCCGTATTATATACATCTTTATGCTTGGTCGGTTTCGGAGTTTTTTGTGCGCTGATTCCTTAAGTTTTCGGGATTTTCCAATGGTTGCAATATACTGTCTACTATTTCGACCTCACCCCACAGGGTGGTGAACCGGTCTCTTTTCCCCCCTCCATGTGAGGCCACCTACGAAAGAGGTGTTTTCGAAGTGCTGACCCTCTTTTGAAGGTCATCCTGGTGTTAGATAGATTACAAATCTTTAGTGTTTTTCCGATAATCACTTCAAATAGGGTAGACAGACCGAGGCTGTTTTCTGAATATTGTTATCTTCTTATGCCCTTTTATCCTAGTTTGTCGGGGCTGCTGTCATGTACCGACGGTAAGTGTTATCTTGTAGGGTTTAGTTCGAAATTCCAATTACCTGAAGAAGACCGTAGTCTACAACGGCTAAAACGTTGCGCAAATGGCAACGAAGATGAGAAGAATAGTGTAGATAATGACATCTTATTTCAGAAATATAGACAAGTATTTGCTTTTGATAAAAATAATTATCATACAACAGCCTAATATTTTTTCATCAATAAATAATGAAAATAATTACAATATCTCATTTCAACTATAGACAAATATAATTCCTGATGAACTAGCTAGCTGCAATCGCCAATTCTACTTTAACTGTTTCTTTTCACGCACTTCCTGCCTATTGAACACTCTTTTGTTTATTTCCTTTCCTGATAGCAACAAACGTTCAAATGCCATCTTCTTGAATCCTGTTTATCTTTAGGGTTTTTCTCAAACTTTTCTCTACTCAGTCTTTTCTCTCTCACTTTTGCTTCCTGTAACCTCCTGCGTCCCAGTGGCATCTCCGCCTTGCTTGGGGTGAAATGATTTTAAAAAAAGGGTAGTGTCCCAATATAGTTAAGTAGTGTGACCTTATGTAGTTTTGGCTCACATTATTGCATACTGTAGCCTAACCTCTTTTACCAGTAACCAACCGTATGTTTGGGGATCAACCTATCCGATAGGTTTTGACCTAATTTTCAGCTTTATAGACATAGTTTTGAAGAGTAGTTTTCTGAATTATTGTCTTGTTGAAAAGTGTTTTTTTTTTTTTTAAATCATGCATAAACCAGATAGTATAGAATGTCTTTGCAACATCGAGAAATATTTTTTTCCGGATTCACTTGATGTGAGTCAAATCTTCAGTCTATTGATAATCTCAAAAGTTCTAAGTAGTTAATAAGGAAAACAACATACGTGGTAAATGTTCGTTTTAGGTGCCGACGGCTTTTCCCTCTTCAAATTTATCCGAAATAGCATTATTTTTGTGCAAATGCATATGCTGAACTCAAATCAACAATTAGTTATTGAAGAAATTTACCTTTTTTGCTTTGAAAGTCCATAAAAAAACGAACTATATCTCGCACTTTTTCTCTCCTGTAACTCTCACGAAGTCATGTAATTAACTGCAGAATTACGTTCTACGTAGGCAGAAATTTTTGTCGAATTTTGGCCGATTTTCTTCTTTTACTGAAACTTCCGGCGATGTACTTCCTGTTATGAGAGTAACAAGCGTAAAAATACAATAGCACATTACTTTCATTGCCGGAAGTATCAGTAAATGAAAAAAAATCGACAAAAAAATCTGCCAAAATTTGTTCAAATGCGCAGTACGTCATTCTGCAGTTAATTACATGACTTCGTGAGAGTTACAGGAGAGAAAAAGTGCGAGATATAGTTCGTTTTTTATGGACATTTAGATAAAAAAAAAAGGTAAGCTTCTTCAATAACTAACAGTTGATTTGAGTTCAGCATAGAATTATCTCTGTGCAAATGTATATTTTGGATAAATTTGAAGGGGAAAAGCGTTGGGACTTAAAACGAAAATTTACCAAATACGTTTACCAAATACGTTTAACATTCATAATTTAGAATATTTTGAACTTTGTAAGGTATGAGAAACCTGACGAAAGACTGGAAAATATAAGCAAATAGGCTGTAGATACTGAAATTTTATCTTTTACTTAAAAAAAAAAAGATAAAATTATTTCACTTTCTCGCCACCATAACCGTAAAACAACTGACGTTGATATACTGAGTCAGATCTAGTAACATTACGGGTCCTTTTCTGGATATCATTCAGGATCTCTAAATGTATAACAAGAGCACCAGACCATATGTGGCAGGAATTTTCAAAGCATAGCCAAATGGTAGACTTATAAATGTGTACAATAGACAATTTTTCTCGACAGGATCTAGCACGACACAAGGAATCACTTTTCCTAACATCAAACTAAGAAACTGATTCAATATAATCTTTCCACTTTGTCAGCAAAAAAACGTTAGCTCAAGAAGTTTTATAATTATGATAATTGTTTTTAAACCTTTCGCGTTATTTCCGTTGCTTTAATCGTAACTTTCGATTCTTATATGACCGTTAAATGTGTAACATGGATTGAAAAAAAAAAAAAAAAAGATAAGTTTTTTTTGTTCTAGTTTGCTGTTTTGTCGATTCGGCCACCAAAAACATATTTTGACGAAGCAAACGTATGAATTCTGGGATTGTTTCTTTTGTCATGCCATCGATTATTCTTCCCTTCAAATCGATCTCAGTCTTTAACGACAACAAAGTATTTTATTTGGTGTGTATTTACTGGGATCTTTTTTCCGTAATGGCTCCTTAGTAATTTCCAGGGTTGTAAAATGTAACAGATCATATGCTGCGAGTTTGAAGAGAACCAATACTGTAAATGCTGAGAATTGTTGTAATTAAAAGAGAAACGCTTTGAAAGAAGAAGCGATGTGAAAAAAATGACCTACCTTAGAAATGTGTGCGCGTCGTGTTAATTGCAGATAGGAAAACCAACATGGCGGCGCACAGCTGTTTTGTGTTGGTTAGTTCTAGCGAAGTAACGAAAAGTCTCGTTGCTCATATACAGATTACATGGCCCTAAGCTGTATAAAAGGAAGCCTTTTTCTGAACAACGGGTGGGTAGGAAGAAAGCTAAAGCTGTGCATACGGATCGTGTTTAGGAGTGACTCACACTATTTGACAACTTTCTTAACACTCGGAGCTATGAGAATCCGTGTGAGTGCGCAAGGTAGGAGGAGAGAATTCGTTTGTGGAGCGCTGGGCGGTCTTTTTGAGTTGGCTGAGACGGGGGTAGTTAGACAGCGATTATTTGGATCTGCTTCATTCTCCGTTGATCATTTTCGACGAATATAACGTAGCAGCTCTCAAACTGTGCCAATGTTGAAAAATAATTAACAATTAAGAGCAATAAAATAAACTAGAGTCGAAAAAAGTAGTGTCTTTTGAATAGGGCAACATTGAAGCTTGTCTCGTCAGACGTTATTTCATACTCTATTCAAGAATTCTAGTAATTTAGTTAATATGTGTCTATATTTCTGAGATAAAGTATTATAATTATTTTCTCTATTTCCATTGTTCGGACTGTTGTCATTATATTTATTGGTACATTCACTTTATGAATATGGCAACAAAGACAACAGCCCGAACAATTTAAATACTGTAAACAATTTAGTTAAACCTTTAAGGAATGTCCTTAAAAATTTATAAAAACCCAACCATTAAAAATATTAAGCACTTCAGTACTATTCTTATGCAAATATTAGGCAACCTGTGTATTACACAAAATCCTAAATTGCATGCGAAAGAAAACTTGTATAAATATCTCTATCCCTCGTCTTTTAATATTATTAACCTTTATCTCTGTTTTTTATTTATTATTTTAGACTCTGTACCAGCATCTCAGGATCGCTCACCAAGCTGAATTACGAAAGCTGTCTCTCCAATGCCCAGACGTCGGGTAATTTGCAAAGTGTGGCAGACTCTGTTATCAACTATGCCGATTACTGTCAACTCCTCCTCAACGCTACCAAGTGGCCTGGACAGGAATTATGCAACCGTTTTGGCAATAAAGTACAGTACAGAATATGGATCGGGCAGAAATGCAACAGAACGTGTTTTTTCGGCTCCAAAAGCAGCACTGATGAGAATAAATGCCAATGCCTGACAGGATACTGGAATGAAAACTGCAGTTCCGAATGCCCTGGAGGTGTTACTCATCCTTGTTCTGGCTACGGCTCTTGTGATCCTATTACTGGCATTTGCAAATGTCCAGTTCAGTCTCGTGGTAATTGTTCTATCTGTAAAGATGGTTGGTTAGGAGCCAATTGTACCATTGCTTACCAGAGTAATGTTAATCATTCTCAAATAATGGCTGGACTCTCACCCCTTGGGCACGCTCAAAGTGTCGAAGGGGCGAACTTTGAACTAAAGGAAACTGGTAGCTATAATTTACTAAGCATCACAGAGAATCTCATTGTGCAAGCAAGGCTTGTAAAGTGTCATGACAACTATGTATGCATGTCGATGCTCGGATTGAGGATCGGCGATCCGGTTTCGGGTTACGCCAATATAACAATCCACGCATCAAACTTAAACAAAGGATCTCTGGTATACGTGAATGGTAAACTGAAAAGTTTGGACACTCCCTTATACTTCGTAGGGTTCAAAGTGTCACGTCCATTAAAATCCCGAATTGAAATCGCAGCTGACTTCAATGCGATATTGTCAGTGATCAGCGAAAATATATTCCTTCGTTTTGAGGTAAAAATGGATGAAAGACTAAAGGAATATACTGCAGGGCTTTTGGGTTCGCCTCACTTAAATGACAACACTAGTTCAGTACTCTCTATGTATTTTCCGAATAGAAATATATACAACTTCTATAATTTATGCTTCGTAAAAACCAAGACACAAGTAGCAAAAGTCACTCCTGAAAATGCCACAATAACCGATATATCAAGTTTACATCGCCTGAAATCTTCTTGGATTCTTAAAGATAACAAAACAAGCACTATTTTGAACAGTTTCCAACATTTTAAAGTTGATCCTTGTGATAAAATATTCTATCCGGATACATACTATTTGCAACAGACAGGTTACAGCCTTAAGTTTAATGATACAGTCGTTTACACACCGGTCCGGTCTGTGATGTTCAGCAGCAACATCTCTATAAGTTTCTTTGTCAAAATTCTCAATGAAACTGGAGTTCTTTTCACATACTCGAACAATCAATCTTTGTCTCTGTTTTATAACGGTACCATAAAACTCGTCGTTGATGACAAGCAAACAGAGACGAACCTAACGCTAACTAAAAACAAATGGAATAAAATCGTCTTTGTCTACACCGGTCATACAGGTTTGTGCGACATCTATGTTTTTACTATGACCGGTAATGTAGTACGTTACACTGGGTTCATCCTTTCAAATCTATTCAAAGAACCTGGTTATCTGTCTGTTGGTCAATGGCTACCTCCGTTCGGAAAACCTAACTTGACATATCTTCCTAGCCTAAAAGCAGAGATTGAAAACTTCCTGGTGTGGAACATTCTCTTAGAACCAAATATCATAATGGAGTCTTTGAACATGAACCCCTTTTCTGTGAAGAATGTCCTTTCAGCCGCCTGGCTATTTGATGAAGGAATCGGTGGGGTGGCTTCAGATTTTGTTATGGGTCGTGAACTCAGAACTCTCGGCCAAATGTGGAATGATCCAGAATGGGTGGCCTCAGACCTCCGAAAAATCACCAGCAACAAGGTCACTTTTCTTAATTACACTTTCACTTCGAAATTGCTTCAAGAATCGGCTGAAAAGTATTGCCATGAGATTTACAATCTGGGACTCAGTGAGCTTTGTTTATCAATATCTCGCGCTGTCACAGACTTTTTCTTTATCTCCTGCGTTCAGTTCGCCAGCATGATGAGATATGCAGAAGCGGGTCGGTCCCAAATTTTGCAGTTTGCAGAAATGTGCCAAACCAGTAGCGGCCTGCCACTTATTAAATTCCTTGATAGCAAATATCGGAACAACGATTCCCTATGCCATTTCGGTAGATGGACTGTCAGAAATAACAGCCGATTCTGTGTTTGCGATTTTGGTTACTTTGGCGACATCTGCCAAGATGTATGTCCCGGGGGATCTCTAAACCCTTGTAGCGGACACGGGTTCTGTCATCAAAATGGCACTTGTGAATGCAAATGGAATTGGGATGGAAAGGATTGCAACCAGTGTCGACAAGGCATGATAGGAAATAATTGTTCAGTGGTTGATGTTTCTCCACTGGCCGTCCAAGAAGCTAATATTGCCATGGTGTTTAGCACTGGCCAGTATCTTAGATTTGACGGGAAAGTATTTAACCTACCGAAAGAAACTGGTGTTTTCCGAATATTCCTCTACAAGAAAACAGATGTTCAAATCCATCAAGCTTTGTGCCAATATGGCAGTTGTATCAACGCCTTCGCCATACTAGTGGACAAAACTATCCTGACCATCTATCCAACCGGAAAGCTCGACAAACCAAAAATATACCTTAACGGAAATAGGTTCAAACCAGACCAACTACAAACAAATTTTTCAAAACTGTCAATAACTATTAAATCGACATCTGAACTTTACATTTCCATACTACTGTCCGAAACAGTTACATTTAATATTTTTATTCAAGCCATATATTTGACAATATCTATTCGCAGTCATCCCGACATTTGCAAAGAAGCCGTAGGTCTTCTCGGGTCATGCAATCCATCCAATCTCGCCTTCGATTTTGGATCATCCACAGATGGTCAGCTCTCACAGTATTTCCAGCAATACAAAATACTTCAAACTAATAGTCTATTCGTTAAAAATAACCGCTCTCTCATTAGCCCACTCTCGGCCGGTTATGCATTATTCTTCAACAACACAGCCGCGTTGAGCAAACCAATCAGAGTTGACCAACAGACACAACAGAACAATTCTGGTTATTCGATTTCGTTCTTAGTCAAGCCTTACACCCACTCAGGAACGCTGATCTCTTTTGGAAACCAAAATACCTTTGCCGTGTTCAACACCAATCCCATGCGAGTTACCTGTGGTCGGAACACTCAAGACACAAAAGCTGTAAACGTATTGAATGACTGGAACCAGATAATTATTACGTTCGAGAGAAACAAATCCAGAATGCACTTCTACCATTTTGGCCCTGATAAAAAGATAACTTATAATGTACTAAAACTAACCTGTCCCGATATTTATGAAAGAGAAAATGTCATCTCTCTCGGTGCTTGGCATCCGTCATTCGAAAGTCCAAAGTTTTCTGTCACAGATTCAACTTTTATGGGCTTGCTCGATGAAATCACCGTTTGGACTTATCCTTTGCCTATCTCCACCATTTACCAAACTTTCCACCTCAATACAAAGATCTCCTATTTCGGGAGACAACTGGAATTTCTTTATAAATTTTCTGAGGGTCACGGCTACAAAACACACGACAGTAAATCGAGAAACAACATTTTCTTACCAATTTATCCTTGGCAGGCCCCTATCTGGGTTTATTCCGATGTCAGTTTGTATTCCTTAAGGAAAACTCTTACAGAAAGAAACGGGGTGCAACCAACTCCAGATATGGTAAGAGCATGTAGAGATTACTTTGAGTCGAAACTCTTAAAAGATAACTGTCCTAAAATCCCAGACATTATCTTGCAGACTTCCACCAATCTATGTATTTCTCAGTCAACCGTGTCGCCTGAAAGTATCTACTTTTCTGTGTCATCAATAGGCGAAATGTGTACAAGTCTTGGAGGTAATCGGGACAAGATGAAAACGATAATCTGCAGTATGAAGGCGCCAAAACCCGACTGGTTGAACTTCATGTGTAGAAACTGTACATTTGGCCGACTGGAAGACACTGGAAACTGTGTCTGCGATTCCGGCTACTGGGGTAAACTGTGTGATAAAACATGCCCCAATGGCGTCCTGAGACCTTGCAGCCTCCATGGATCCTGTGACACTAACGGTCAATGTATTTGTCACGGACATTGGATCGGAGAAAAATGTGATCGATGTTTACCAGGGTGGATTGGACCCGATTGTGCCATAATGAAACGCAATTCATCATCATTCCACGCCACACAACTTACAGCTTTTGTTTCTAATACTCGAATCAGAACTTTTGATCTTGTTTCCTTCGATATAAGCTCAGAGGGTCTTTACAGGTTACTGACCATTCAGCCAGAGAATTTGAATCTGTATGGCCAATTCAGAAAATGCGCGAAGACTGATTTATGCTATATTTCTTTAATTATAGAAAATAACGAAATAAACCTACTAATAAATAAAACTAGTTTTACAGGTAACAAAGTTACCTTTTGGGATGCACATGACACTATTGACCTTTATATAAGTCGATCTTACAGAAATATCGAGCTGACCAGACTTACAGAAAAATCGTTTCAAATGGTCTTCACTCGTTACCAAATGACCGTAAATGTCGAACTAGATGATCAACTATCTGTGACGCTATCAATCGCATTAGATACAAAAAATAAACTGACCAACGGTCTATTGGCGTCATGCAACACAATCAGAGAAATCGGCTACAAACATTGCAATATCAAAGAATCTGCTATTTGTGATTCTTCTATGAATGTTTCATGTGAGCAAGATTTAACTAGGAATAGCCTTCGAAAATACGTTAAAACCTTTTTAATTAGTCCAAGTAGTGGTCAAACAAACAGCAATGGGTCGACGGATGGCTGCCTATTTTACAACAGGAATGGGATGTATATCAAGAAGTTGACTTTATTCAACGAATTCACCTTAGAGTTTCACGTCAACCCAACTAAATACGAAGGTGTACTTTTCAGCTTTGTCACGCTGAAAAACCACCTTCTGCTTCTCAACTCAAAATATGGCCTGAGCATACTATCTAACGGTTCGTTGATAGACACCAAAATTCCTTTGGAACTAAAAACCTGGAATCAAATTGACCTTGTATGGATGTCTGCTACGTCTTCTCTAGAAGTTTACGTTATTTACGGTTCGGGTTCAACGATGGTGAAAGCAGTCCGTGTCTCGTCGGAGACATTCGCAAGCAGCGGGAAGTTTATCCTTGGTTCTGTTAGCAAAGACCTACAAGATATGTACACCATTAGAGAAGGATTTACTGGCTACATCGACGAAGTTCGAATCTGGAGACGACCACATAATCCCACAATCATCACCCGAAACTGGCGGATGCAAGTTTCCCGTACAACGCCAGGTCTGAATATGTCATGGAATTTCGACAAAATGGATAATTTCTTTGCTAAAGACTCACAGCAAGGAATCATAATGTATCCTATGCAATTATCACATGCTCCATCTTGGCGACCAAGCACGTTACTTCTAAAGAAGGAGCCAAACATCGATATTGTTACGGGGCCTGTCACTGCTGTGAACAATTCTTTGGTGAAAGAAGCCAGTAGGCTTTGTAGCTCGATTTTCAAAGACACTTTGATAAAATACTGTCTCGTTCTCGGCAAGGATTTGTTAACGTCTTATCAACATGAATGCATCAAGGACGTTGTAGCCACTCAAAACCCGACAAAGTCTGCACGAGCAGCACTAATGTTCGCCAAAGAATGCCAAGCTTCTGTCAACTCGAGCAACGAAGATCCAGTGGAAACTGTTTGCAAAAACCTCGAATCAAAAAATATCGTTCTCACGTCTCCGGACTGTCAAAAGAACTGCTTGTTCGGTGCTTTGAATACTACTGGCGCTTGCGTATGTTCTGAAGGATTTTTCGGTGAGAGATGCGACGAGGTGTGTCCAGCTGCAGCAGGGGGTGTTTGCAATTTGAAAGGTATTTGCAGTTCAACGACAAAGTCTTGCGAATGTTCATCTCACTGGTTGGGTATGTCCCACGACCTGATTTCTTACTGGAGTGGTTTTCTAGTCAACACTACAACCTACCCATGTGATAGTTGCTCGTATGGATGGGTTGGTAAGGACTGTAGTATTTTGCAGATTGACAGTATGGGCAATAAAACGGTGAAGAAAAGAGTTGCTATCGTATCTGGACCTAATGTTATGACGTTTGATGGTGTGGCTTATACAATGATTTCTGTTGGCACTTATTTGCTCGTATCGACAGAAATTACGGTCGAGGGCTATTTCGGGCCTTGTCGCAATAATCATTTGTGTAGAATGCTGACGTCCGTTTCTTTCATAATGGACCCGTCAACAAAATTAATAATCACGCAAACAAAAAGCGATTTAGTTTTAATGCATACAAACGAAGAGAGACGAATTAGTATCAAATATCCTACTACTCAAGAGATAATCGCAAGCACCAAACGTTTGAAAGTATCTTGGACACAACGAAAGATCGTACGAATCGTAGTTAACGATACAAAAATTCTGATTTCTCTGGTCGATTCGGAGATGTTTTTTGGGGTCTTCTTGTCCCAGATCGGCAAGAGAATGCGTGGGATTCTGGGGAATAATGATGGAAATCAGGGTAATGATATAAGCGCGAGACAAATTAAGAATATATCTCTATCGGGTGAGTTGTTTTCGATGAAAGAAATCGGAAGATTCATCAACACCAACTTCAAAGTTCATCTCAGTCAGGATATAACCAATTCTGGTTACAAGCTAATATTCTACGACAATTTCGCACAGACATCCGACTTGCTCTTAACCAATCTTCCAAGACTAACCATAGGATTCTGGATTCAATTTAAAACAAAACCAACCAGAGATGTTTCATTTATCAATTTTTCTACTAATAAAGGAGATATTAAATTAGGTATTTCGAAAGGCTTCCTTTCTATTAAACATTTTAATGCAATTCACTACAGTGACATAAGCATAGAACTGAACACTTGGTTGTATATAATATTAGTTTGGCACAAGGAAGATCCAAATACAATGGTTTACTCATTTTCGCAATCGAGCTTGCAATATTTTCAATACAAAAACGAACACATCGATTCGGTATTAGATGTCACTCGGATCAAAATAATCTCGTACCAAATCACATTCGAATTCGATTACCTTAGGCTCTGGAATAACAGCCACTCCTTACGTGATATCTACAAACAATACAACATCTACACAGACAAATTTTCTAGCGGACAAGTCCTTCATATTATGTTCGATGAGGGAGAGGGCACATCTTACGCCCACAGTATATCGACCGCACCAGATGGTAGATATGTTAAAAACAATTTAACTTTCAGCCAAGACTCAGCGCCTCCGAAATGGAAACCATCCGACTTGCCAGTTCTTGACGCATATGCAGCACCAGACTTGGGAATTTATACGCTGGAAAAAACGATTACAAAGACCTGTCTTGACATCTTGGCCGACCCTGTTTTTGAAAACCATTGCAGACAGCTTTTGAAGAGTAAAGAGTTCTTCATCGAAAACTGCATCAGAATGTCTCGATTCGGAAGGCCAACCAGAAACCTTACCAGGACCCTTTACGCCTTCTATTGCAAGGAACGACTGGATATCGACGAATGTTTGTTTAAAGGATTTCTAGACTTTTGTAACAAGGAAGCGACAGAACTTAGCCTCGCTATAATTATCATCATCGTATTTTCTCTCGTAGTTCTGCTCAGTATTATCATCTACTGTATCATACGTAAAACGGGTGTGATTAAACATTCAAGTTGTTGTGCTTGTTGTACCGGAGTGGCGAAAATTGAGGATTCTTCTTCCAACAGTGATCTGACTATGTCGATTGATGTTAGAAACCCGATGTGGGATCTCCGCAACAGTTTATTCGAAGTGGCAACTGGAGATGGCGCCGAGTTGGTAGATTCCGACACTGAGAACAAACCGAATTATGCTTACAATAATCCAGTATGTGACGAATCTGACGAAGTAGTTGAGTCCCGCTCGAAACCCTCCGAGACCATTCTGTGATTTGGAAAAATATCATTTATTACTAACAATCTAATGTATTTTGAAATTTTCTATGACAAAATAACTGCGGCTAAGGGACTATTTTAGCGCCATGTTTTTGCTCTTTTTTACGTCTATGTATGTATGTTAATTACAGACACAGCCTAAATCTAACGTAGATAAGCCTTCTTACCAAATGGCCAGTCTCGCACTTTTACAATATAAAGTTTTGTAAAAAGAAATATCCCCACAAAATAATTTTGATATAATATTAAAAATAACTTTATGTCAATTATTTAGTTATATGAATAATTCTTTATCGTATTTTATTCTTTTAAATTACTATTTGTTGTTACTCTTAAAAGAAATGAACTTTTCATTTTTTTTTATTTTATCTGCCCTCCTCAATTGGCAAGGAAGAAACGATAAAGTTATTCATTGCATTTGGTTTATTTCGGCTTGCGATATAAAACAACGAATTTCTTTTTTTTTTAATTGTTTAATCAGAATGTGAATCGCTCGAAGTGTTTTCAAAAGTATCACGATCTAGTAACAAAACTATAAATTTTTAACGCAGATAAAAAAAATCACTACGAGCTACAAATGTTTTTAAGCGATTAACCGTCTATGAGGTTTATCACACGAAAACACTTCCAGTGTGGTTGGGCCCTAATAGGTAAAATTTTCATTAGACGGAAGTTTGTTGAAGGCAATGTGTAAAGATGGAAGCTGGCTGGATAATGTTGCTTCAAGTAGCATATTTACAATAGAAATGTTTGTTTGTTTCCGTTGTTTGTATAATAGAAAATATTTTATGACATTGTTATGAAATAAGTTTTTTTTTGTTTTTATTTTTTACATTCTGCATCACTTGAAAAAAAAATTTCTTTTCATGTTAAAATGTTCTCTTATTTTTAAGTGTTATTAAAAAACAAAATTGTTCATTTATTAAACGTTTTTTTTTTCTAATAAACTAATTATTCACATCCATTCTGAGTCGTATTTTTTAATAAATATAGGTTTCCTTTTTTTTCGATATCACTTTAAGTGTTCCTCTTTTTATCAGCTCTCTCTCTCTCTGCTTTCCTTTACCTCTCTACTTTTCTATCTATTTCTGTCAAACGTTAGGCTTTCTCTAGAAGTTTGTTGATGAGTTCTAGTCATGGGCCACATGAGATATGATTGATTATAAGGTGAGCTGCAGTACTAAAAAAAAAATTTCAAGTTACTTTTTTGTTTAAGGTATCTCAAATATTGCCACTAGTGGAGACCATTCGCGTAAATTTCTGCCTTAGTAATTGGTATTTGTTTTTCCTTTGGGGAAAATATTTTTTCTAGGATTAAAAATTGAAGTACTGATATGATATTATCACTAATAACTGTGATTAGCACAGTATTCGTTTCTAAATTAATTTTTCTATACGTAAAATATTTTTTTAAAGGATCAAATAAAATTTCTTCTCCAAGTTAAAAAAAAAAAAGAAAATCTCGTATTTTCTAAACTCGTGACCTGCCCATATAAAATGAAGCTCGTAAATCAAAATCCTCCTCAGCCTGAACCAGTTAAGAAATATTTCAAAACTTTAGGTTACTTCACAATGTTGCTGAGGAAAACAGTAGCCGACTTTCTGCTGGATACAATTCAACAAGCGGATCCATACCATAAAAGCGGTTCTGTCATGGAGGAAAAACGAAAGCCTAACAAAAGAGAATTCAATTCTGTATTACGATGTCCCCGAAAGGGGGTGTCAAATTACACGACCCCAATTTTTCCATTATACGGGTATGAACAATAAATTGCACGACTGGTAGACCTCACACTATACGTATTCTTCTTCTTCTTCTGTGTGCCCTGTCCCTTCAGAACGTAGGCGATCATGGTTCTCCACGTTTCCCTATCCCTTGTGGCTCTTAGTATGTTTGATCCTGTTACACCTCGCAGCCCCCGTTCCATTATACACTCGATCAGGCCCTGCAAATATGTTATCCGCTGCCTTCCTCTGTCTCTTTTTCCTTCTATCTAGCCAGTCAGTATCAGGTTCTCCAAGCTCTCCTTCCTCATTTAATGTCCTAGGAACTTCAGTTGTCTCTTCCTGACGCTCAGTATTAATTTCCTTTTTGTTGCCATTCTTTCCAACACCTCATCGTTGCTTGCATGCTCAGTCCACGAAATCCAAACAAGTTTCAATTTGTCCAGGACTTAATTAAACCCTACAAGTGATTTTTACTATATTATTGAACATTAATATGTTTAGTCTATTACGGCACTTATGTGCCCTGTGACGACTTAAGTAGATCCTTTTTTATGAATTACTAATACAAATAAACAATAGAGGATCCATGCGTCCGAAATTACTTGTGACAACATTAACTCTTGGTGACAACATAAAAAATTGTTTGGCAAGGGAGATAAGTAAGATACATATGTACAACATTCTCTTATATTTGATTAAAGGTAAGCAATACGATGTACCCAGCCACGACGCTATTAGGAGGGGGCGGATTGAGTAGCTTCCATATCCTCATACAGTTACAATGTTATTGAGCTGATATGTATTATTAGCCTTTAATTAGATATTTCCAAAGAAACATGGCTTAATGCTACATTACGTTAAAACATCGAATCCAGTACGATCATCGAAGATGGGTTGGGCACCTCGAGGTGGTGTAATGGTTAGCAAGCTTATCTCATTAGAAGCATAAGTTTGATCCTCACTAGGTGTCCCATACTTTCGGCCTTGTGCCACATCTAAACTGCGCTTAGAAAATCACCAGTACATAGATTGGAACACCAGGTGCAATAGATAGTCAGTTAAGTGCCATACGTGGAACACGCTTGGGCGATCATGTCTCGAAAGAGACATGACTGACTGGGCAGAAGATTATCCGCAGTAGGTTGCCATTGCTTTCTGCGGTAGACTGGGTTCTATAGCCTTGGTTGGCAACCAATCTGTCCTGTTATTTAACCTATAACTGGAAGGAAGAGACGGATTAATACCTTTCCCAAGGGTATTTGCGCGTAAGTGAATGCAATGAATTCAACTGGAATTCGAACTCGGCTCCCCGATTTCTCGTTCCGAACCAATATCCACTGCACCACAACGCACATCCAGCAATGGATAGTAACTAGAACTATTAATAGAAGAGCCTAGTTTCAATTCCCGTTCAGCTTGCTTTATTCACTTACGCGCAAATACCACTGGGAAATTATAGGTTAAGACTTGTATCACTAAAATCATTCTTACAATCTAAAAATATATGACTTTAAATAAATACCTCCACTAAATCGCTGAAAAAAAAAAAAACGAAGAAAAAAAATGTCCCAAACTTAATAAAAACGAATTTTTCCATCAAAATGTTTGTTATTATTAAGAGAAAATATCAAAGTATTATTTTAATTTTTTAACCCTTTCAAAATTTTGACAAAAATCTTGTTTTTATTTTCGTTAGCGAGGTGCTAAATCGTTACGAGAGTTTACAATGAAAAACAATATTACATAACTCACTTTTTTTCCAATGATAAACACATTAATTTGGAAATTCTTTCAAAAATCAAATAATAGTTAGATTTTGATGAAACTTGCAGAAATTAGTCACAAATGAATTAAATTATTTTTGAAATCATTATTTTTAAAAATTAATTCGTAAAAATATGTTTTTTGCAGCTGTTACTCCATCCTTTACGTAAATTCGTGAAATTAAAAAAAAATTCTGTAGGCAAAACTGGTTTTATTACTTAATCGCAGGACTTAATGGGGGAATTTAAATCATGTATTTTTTTAAAACCATTTAGCCCCTTGTAACGATAATCTACTTCGAATAGTAAAATAAAAAATACAATAAAACTATGATATCAATTAGATAAGCTTTTAATTGCTTTAATAAATAATATAAATTTCGGACATTATAGTCTGAAGAAAAGAAAATTTCGATTAATAATGAAATTTCAAAACAGTTGTTTTTATTTCTGTTTTTTAATTATAATTTATAAAACTTGTAAACGTTAGGGTGTTAGGTTATAAAAAGATTTTATTTACTAATCAAAAATTAAAATCATTTAGCCATCATATTTTTCAAATAATTTGCATTTTTTTTGTTTTTTTATTCTATAATAATTTCTATGTATGCATTAAAAGGTCAGATGTTTTAGGTTTCTTCCCCTTACCGGAAAAAAAGTTTGTACAATTATGTCACTTGTGATCGCTATATACTTATCTCTCATCAGTCAACACATTTTACATACAGCGGACAGGTCGAAAAGTTCAACTTCAAGTAGTTTTATTCTAAATTTCAAGCTATAAATCAGATTAATTTAACATTAAATTTGCTAATTTTTCAAAAATAACATGTCGTAGGTGTATATTTTACTTTTGTAAGATTTTTAAAACTGAGAATTAACTTATTTACGAATGTGTCGATCGCTCAAAAATAGCTGAAAAAGTAAAAAATTAAAAATAATTCTGAAAATTTTATATTCCAATCAATATTTCTGTTTGAAATGCAGAGAAATTTGCTTATTGGAAATAGTAAATTTAAGCATTTAGCTTTCAATTCAAAACTAAAATAAGTTTCAAGAATTTTTTTTTAATTTTAAGCTAAATCAATTTAAAAGTTAGTTATCGAAAATGAGTGGCGGTACCTAGCTTTAAACATTTTCAAAAGGAAAAATCTTTCTTGAAGCTTTTGCTTTAGTTTGAATACCAAGCTAATAAATTATTTTTTATATTTTTAATAAGCACAATACATCAAACTGAATTTAAATTAATTGGAATCATTTTATGGCAATAAAATCGTCCATATTGATAAAACTGTCAACACAACTCAATTATTTCTGTTAAAAACTCTTTCAAAAATAAAATATACTTTACTAAAACTATTTGAAAAAAAACATTAGCTGATTTACAGTTTAATAAATCTTACTTTTAGTTTAAAATATCGCAGAAAAATATATTTAACATTAAGGTGATGTTTTTATGAGTTGTTGAGAAAGTTATCTAAAGAGATAACCCTGATAAAATTACCTAAAGAATACAACGTAACGCCTTTTTTGACGTATTTTTAACGCACAAAAAAAATTATTTTGAAAATACTGGAGGTCGCAGAATTGTAAGATTTCCTATAGTTTTTGTTTAATAATATAATTTGACCCATAGAGAATTTTAAATTTAAAAGTTTATATATAGAATAAAAATTTAAAAACTGAAAACAATACTTGTTAAAATTCATTAATCTTCAAAAATATCTTTCGTAAAAAAATGTATTTTATTCACAAAATCAATGAAGAGCTTTTCTAATTTAATTGTCTTAGTTTTATTGCATTTCAGAACAGATTTTCTGAGTGACGGCCCCTTTTTAACCATTCCAAAATTTGACGATTTAAATTTTCTAAGGACTTGTCCTAATAACTAATATAAACGTTAAGCGCTACAAAAAAATTTCGACGGATTTCATAAAAGTCGGGGAGATTAGCATTTTAAAAAATACATTCATTTGAAATTATTCTGCAAGACTGGATTTTTGCAAGAATTTTCTAATCAATATGTTTGAACACCACAAAAAGACGCGAAATGTCCCTACGTTGAAGCTAGAAAAAAGTTTTTAACCAAAATTTAGTTTTTTTTTTTCTTTTTACACAAAAAAAAACCCTTTGTTCTTTATTCTTTTTTTTTTTTAATCACATCACCCCAAGCAAGGCGGTAAGGCCACTGGTGTGCAGGGGGCTACGTAAGAGTGAATAGATAGTTCAGTCTATCTACTCCAAATGGAAAAAAATTAACAAAAGAGAAAAGTGGAAAGATTGGAAAAGAGAAAGCCGGAAACCACATTCTAAACAGGGAACAAGGGATGAACCTCTACACCTGTTCAATAGACGTGGGTGGAGTGTGAAGCGGGCGATAGTTCAGTCTATCCACTCCAATTGGAAAAAAAAAATTAAAAATTTTTTAATAATAAAACAAATATAAAGACAATAAAACTTATATAAGTAGAAGCAAAAAAGATGCGTATTTCAAATCAAATTAAACTATGTTTACAATAGTATAATGGATCTAAGTAAAACTGATTTTATGAGAAGATTAGGTTTCATGCATATGAGGAATTTATTTTTGTTGTTTTTTTTATCATGACTTTTTCTGATAAATGGAGTGAAAATGCAGTACTAAATCATTAATGGTCACTAAATTACGGAAGTGTAAAAATTAACTATAGCGCCGGTAATATCAAATATGGATCTCGTTATTGTTGCCTTGAAGTATACTAAATCTTGATAAATAGTGACCCTCATGTTGGTAGCAATCAGCGCTTCTTTAACCAGAGATAATATCACTAATGTCGAGACTGCCTTCAGCTTCAATCCTTCAACTGACTCTTGTCATAACAAAGAGAAGCAGATATAAATCTGCAAAATTTTGGAATTGGTCAGATTCCAAATGGAATGTAATTATTCATTAAGTCTTTAAGCTGACCAATTGCAGACATTACGAGAGGCGTATATACCTAGACGGACGGAAACGAGACGCACATATACTGAGTAAGAGAACAAAGATATATACTTAAGAATTGGCTGTTAGACTGATCGCTCAATTTATCCGTGTGTGAAACGGCATCATTAGAATTCAACTGATTCATAAATAATAGAGAAAAGTTCATTTAGAAAAGCCTTTCAGAACAACACGACAAAATAAATTCATATACAGTGTAACCCTGATATAAGAGAGTTGTCGGGACCAGATAAAAGTTCTCTTATATCCGAGTTTGGTCTATTTTATATACATTACCACAGGCTCTAATTTGGGACCAGAGAAAATTTCTCTTATATTCGGGTTATACTGTACCCACGTTATCAGAGATTTAAAGTGAAAGAGAGTTTGTCAGAGTGCAAAATACGAATATTGCTCGCCACACACACATTTATATAGACAAGTCGACGTGGTGTTATGGTTAGCAAACTTGTCTTGTTCGATCAGTTACTACTGGGTAGTGAGTTTGTTGCTGAATATGCATTGTGGTGCAGTGGATATCGGCTCGAAACAAAAAATCCGAGAACCGAGTTCGAATTCCAGATGAATTCGTTGCATTCACTTACGCGCAACTATCCTCGGGAAACGTATTAATCCGTCTCTTCTCCCTCCAGCTATGAGTTAAATAGAAAGACAAATTCGGTTGTGTAGCCTTGGTTAGCAACCAGTCTACCTCAGAAAATAATGGCAACCTACATCGGGAAAATTTATACCCAGTCAGTCAAGTCTCTTTTGAGAAATGTTCGCTCAAGCGGGTATCACGTATGGTACTTAACTGAGTGAGTCCGGTCCTGATCGGATGCGCCATACTTTTTGCCTTGTGCCACAGCTAAGCTATGCTTAGAAAATCACACACACACATTATACGTGAGAGTGTGTGTGTTAAGTGCCATACATGATACACACTTGTGCAATCATGTCTCTTTCGATCCATGATTGACTAGACTGAAGATTTTCCCGCAGAGGGTCGCCATTATTTCTATGGTAGACTGGTTGCCAACAAGGCTATAGACTCAATCTGTCCTCGAGTGACAAGAGATGGATTAATACTTTTTTAATATTATTTGCACGTAAGTAAAGGCAACAAATTCAACTGGAGTTAGAGTGTAAATATGCTAGAATATATCTGTAAAAGGACAACATAAATAAAAACAAAAGAAAAACTTAGCTGTAGCGTTTCATTCATTCTTGATAAAGTCCCTCAAAGGACGAAACGCGTCGGCCAACAATTTTTTTTTTGTTATATATATACTTTTAGGCATGTCAGATTAAATAAATCGCAAACATTATGTCTGCTTATTTTTAATAAAATCCGTTCGTACTCACGGCTAATCTTTCGCGTATTATAATTGAAAGAGGCAAAAAATGCGCAGTAATTTTTACAGTGTATTTTATAATCCATTTCCCAAGTACTTTCAACCTCCTTCCGAGATCATCTAATGAACGTTAAGCATAACTATCAACCGTTACATTCGAAGCAAGAAAAATTTACGGTAATTTTTAGCCACACAGTTTTGAGGTTATTTTTTATGAGCACAACTTACACCCATGAAGATGATCTCGGAAGGAAATTGAAAGTATTTGGGAACATCGAGAAATGAATAGTAAATAAGCAGACACAATATTTCATATATATATATATATATAACAGCTCGTATCCGAGTATGCCTTTCTATTAGGGCTTTTATCCAATGCCTCTTACAGATGCCTGCTCAAGAAAATTTGTTCAACAGCCACACAGTCCACCTATCTAAACTTATTTATAAATGGAACTTTGTCTGTGTGTGTCCGTTACCTATAGACTCCGATTTTCTTGAAAATTTACACAGTTGTACTATAAGCGTCTGCGGGCGTTCTTAGCTAGGTTTTGTGTCAAGGTACCCTCGATAAATATCGATAATCGAAAAAATCGGGTTATAGAAGGAGTGGTCAGATTTTAATCAAATTTCATACACTCATAGACAAAACATAAGACGATATTCAGAAGTTTCAAGGTTGCAGTTCTTACAATAGTGCAGAAAATCGATAATATATACATATATATATAAAAGGCAAGATGTTTGTGTGTGTGTCTGTTTATCTGTCTATATGTCCTTTATACAAATCCACAATTTTTATCCGATTCTCTCCAAATTTCACACAAATATTCTTTAGGCTGAGTCTGATCTCCAGGACCATGGATTAGTTTTAAAGCTTTCATTACACCCGAGCAACGCCGGGCTATACTGCTAGTAGTTTGTACCGCAGCTATGCTGAGTATAACTTAATTCAAACTCTCCCCTAGAAATTAACTATCTGGTTAAATGCATAGTCTAAACAAGTCTAGTACGCTGAAACCCTCTGCGATGACTTGTAACCTCATGCTAGCCAAACAAAATCCTTAAAATTGTTTCGTTAGACCAATTTCATTTACAAGGATTGAGTCAACTCGTGCACTAGATTTCAGGCACTTTCCAAAAGCTGCCGCCCGCTGGGATCGCCTCTCAGTCCCAGGCCAATAGCATAAAGAAGTCGCCTTCCTGACAAATCGACTATTCAGACTAGGTTACATTTATCATTCGTGTACATTTGTGGTTAGTCTGTCTTCAACGTTTAACGTGCGTAGGAGTGAGTTAACCGAGATATGTTCCGTTTAACAATGTCTGAATATTCATATCGTGAACAGTCAGATATGATTTTCACATAAGGCCGCGCAAATGGTAATGAACGTGAGGCTGTACGACTGTATCAGATTGTATTTCCAGACAGATGGCAGCCGTCTCATCCAACTTTTGCTGCTATTTATCGTCGAGCTGCATAGACAGGACCCATGACACCACAATCTATGGATCGTAGAAAACCAAAATTTGTTTGTACGCCTTACCACGTAGATGTCATTCAACGGGCTGTCGAAGGCGATCCAGGTATCAGCACAGGTTAAGTGGCCCAAGCATTGACTTTTTCTGTTTTTTTTATTAATAATGCTTCCATTATATTTAACCACTTCTTACATGTGGATGATGCTATTATATTTGTATTATCGATGAGTATGTTACAGATAGAGTTTGGTAGGTCTCCATGTATTTTTAAATGAGACCCAATAGAGATATGATCAAACAGTTGTAACGAGCGTATTCTTGTCAAACATGTAGTAGTATATACAAATGTAATTATTTACGAATTTGTATTGATCCGAAACACAGTTCCTTAAAGGACATGTAATTTCATAAGTATCGGTTCTTTGTAATTTAGATCTTGCAGATAAATTATCATATATTCTGTGACACGATAACTAGACATATATGTATTTTATTATAATAGATTAAAATAGAAAATAGATTAGAATAGAAAATAGTTTAAAAACATATCTAACAAAAGTGAAAAAGAAGAGGAAAAAATAAATAAATAAACGCTTTTTCTTTTATGAGGAAAATTGTGGAAGAGACAGGAGTGTCCGATTACTGTTTTGAATCCTACCGCTCTTCCGGTAGATGGTTGACTCAGTGATTTAATGTGATAAAGAGATACAGTTCAGCAGGTCGGTTTTCGATGACCCGGTCAAAGGCTGTCCTTTACTGTATCTTGACCACACATTAAGCCTTTTCCGGCGGAAGCCTTATTAAGATAAAAAAAAAAAAGATAACTGAAATTTCAGACTTACAGTCGCCGGTGTTTGTCACCGGTGGTTTAAAGCATTTCCGGATTTCCGTATTCATTTTAAATAAATAGAGCCAGTTAAGACAAGTTAAGTTGAGTCCGCCGGGTGCGAGCTTGAAGTAAGAATCTTCGTTCGTCTTGTTTCGTTCAGTTCGGATTTGTTGATCTCCATTAATTGGAGTTAGAGCTATGTGTCACATTCGCCTGCCCCAACCGACAAGGCTAACTCTAAACGAATAAAGCATCCTTTTCAACTCATCCAAGTTGTGGATGTTCGTTCCTTATAGTCAATCTTGTACCCCCAGCTGTTCGTCCGACATTTTCTACAAACTCCCGGCAACATCACAGCGTGGAGAACGGCCGCCGGAGAAATTGTTAGGACAGAACCGTGGGGTGGTACATATTCAGTTAAAAGTAAAATAAAATTCATCATTGATAATGGTTAAAAGTACAGCCGAAAGCGTCCCACTCTCTACAATGCTTCCTAAAAAAAAGTCTCTGGCAACTAAGTTCAGATTCAACCCAGCTTTTGAACCTTTGTTGCCTTGGCATCCAAACACAGAAAAGGCTATGAAATTAAATCCATACAGAAAACCCGGATTGAAGCCTCAAAGAAAATTGGCTGTCCTCACTGACAACTTTCCAGCAACTCCTGCAGCCAAACCGGCATCAAATACTCTTTATTCCTTTCAATTTTGTTAATACGACCGAGTAGGGGAGGGGGCATGTAGTGTGAGCAGTACATGGCCTCCATATAACATCGCCTCGGTCTGCAGAGAGGTCACTTCAGTCTCCCTACCAAAGGATCGGATTTTTGGCCAAACATGGCGCTACCTTTCTCTCGAAATAAACATATGTCTCCTAGATATGCTTCTAGATTGACTAAACGCGTTGTCATTGTTAGTAAAGGGGAAAGAAAGTAGAATACATTTCTAGAGGGCAATATTTTCATGGATTTCTTATACAACAATAGACTGATTAACAAAGAAGAGAAAATACACTAGTAGGAATGCAAATATAACTCAAAGGAAAGAAGATATTCAATTTTAGGAATGTTGATGACCTGTATATGTAGGTGATATACGCGCTTAATTATCGATATTCAAAGCCAGAAAATACTTTTAGATTGTATGTTCTTTTTTTGTTTTTAATAATAATGGCTTAGTAATAAATTTATGGCTAGCGGGGAATGTGGACCTTAACTTTCTCAAAGATATTTGTGCATAAATGAACAAAACAATTCTAACAGGAATTGAGATTCGTTGGGTTAATTCTTAATTGGCTTATTTTGTTCATGTTAATAACTCAAACATTCCTGCCCAGATTTCTATAGCGACACTTTGCTTCTTTTAAATCTTGAAACTGGGTGCAAAGTGAGGACATCTCTTGGCAACATGTCACGTGGTTTTGATCGCACTTCATGTATAATTTGACACTCATCTCTCACCCAGCCAAAACTTGGCATGGGACTGGCTGTTTTTTTGTTGGGTGGGGAGTAATTCCCCAAGTTTCATATTAATAATAAACCTTCCAAACTTTAGGAGCCTTCATCTTACTGACAGCAGCCAGAGGAATTGCTCCTCCTCTTCAACTTATACACTCTTTATTTAAGCCTTGCACTTTTACTTCCAAATGGACGAAGGTAATTTCTACCCTTTCCTTGTCCTCTCTCAGTATTCAATCTTAGCCTATCTTCACAGGATGACTAGATGGGCTTTATTTTAATCATTAATTTTTAACTATCTCAATTTTCAATAACACGGCTTTAGTTCTGTTTGTTCACATGAACATCAACAAGCTATTTTGTTGACCTATCATCAACAAGTTTTGTTTCCATAACCTTCAGTTTACTGTGCAGATAAATCTTGAAGGTTCATTTCTCATTTCAGTTGTTTGAGTGACAGTCCCATTTCTTGATTTGTTTTCATTTCCAGAATTGTATTCTAGATGGACCCGTGACCTGCAAAACCGATGCTTCTATTTTTGTTGGTGGGTATAATTCAACTTTCTCAAATCTACTTTCAATTCTCAAGGTTAACAAATAATCCAGACACCCTGGGCTTCAACATTTTGAAGCCCTTTTAGATGGCCTTTCGTTAATATGTATTTCCACAAATCTGTTTTTTTTTTGTATACCAGACTCTTGATAAGTAAAAGAAAGAAAGAGAAAATAAATATCTCCATCTCCCCTCCTTTATATCATAAACTCAAATTTTACATTAGCCCCTTTTAATTCAACCAGTGTAACATACTGTCATATATTTATCAGCAAGAGACAGTTGCGATTTGAAATTTAAATAAACAAACAACAGTAATTGCATTTTTTTAAATACACTTTCTGGGTGACATGCCCCAAAACCCTATTTTCGAATTCATAATTGTAGCGACATGACAATCTGTTTATTTAAATTTTCATTCAGATATTTTTTAAATCTATGATTAGCAAATTATATTTTCATATTTATTTATTTACAAATGCCTAGCAGTATAGCCCGGCGTTGCTCGGGTGTAATGAAAGCTTTAAAACTAATCCATGGTCCTGGAACTCAGACTCTTTGGACGTTGGCACGAAAGACTAAAAAGCATTAGTTGTTTCCAGTTAAAGCGAAACCGAAGAGTGAAAGAAAAATGAATGGATGTAAGTCAAATTTTGATTTCTGGTATCGATATCAAATAAGTTTTTTTCGTCGTAAACTGAATTTTGAAGGCTAAATAAGTCCTCTAAGTAAATGGCAACATGGCTGAGACTAAGAACTACAATTATACCTACTAAAATAAAAGGGCTGAGAAAAATACAGACATACAAACAGATAAACAGACACACACAAATATATATATATAAATTAATGTATTGTGATTAATTTGTAGTCGAGTTTTTTTTTTTGTTTTTTTTTAGCCGTACAATAGGTAAATTGTTTCACATTTTCGGACGAGCTCATGTACGGTGCGCCTCTAAATGGAAAGTGCCCCTGACTGTCGCCAATCAGAAGCACTTGCAAGGTTTCGTACCGGGCCCAAACGTAATTCTCCCATTGTCTGAAAGAGCTTCTGGGCCAGAAACTGATCATCTCTGATCGGGCCGGCGCGGAGAGTGGGGTATGATGTTGAAAGACCCGAAACCCCCTAGTGATCCTCGCGATGACATCACTGACGACACCCTCTAGCGCCCCCACTACGATGCGTATGTTTGGGAAAAGGAAACTGCTAAATAAATGAATGTAACATTGAGTTCTCTCGAGTTCGTCTCCTTTGGAATTTACCCGGATTACATACCAAGTGTACTACATTTTATATATATATATATATATATATATATATATATATTATCGATTTTCTGCACTATTGTAAGAACTGCAACCTTGAAACTTCTGAATAACGTTTCTTATGTCTTTGTCTATGAGTGTATCAAATTTGATTAAAATCGGACCACTCCTTCTATAACCCGATTTTTTTCGATTATCGATATTTATCGGGTGTACCTTGACACAAAACTAAGCTAAGAACACTCGTAGACGCTTATAGTACAACTGTGTAAATTTGCAAGAAAATCGGTTCAGCCGTTTCGGAGTCTATAAGTAATGGACACACACAGACAAAGTTCCATTTATAAATAAGTTTAGATTAGATTTAGATTATATTAATTAGATTGCATTATATTAATTGTTTTACATTTTCAGAATGTTGTAAATATAAAATTTTTCATGTAAGTCAACAAATAGTGATTAATATGTTTGTTGTCTTGACTCCCATTCTTTTCTCAACACCTCCTGTAACTTGTTCTTGCTTTCTGCTCTCACATAGCTATTCACATCAGCACACTCATCCTTCTCATCCTTTCTCCGACACACCCTGCAAACTGTTACTCTTTCTCTTCTCTTATGTAGCTTCCTGCTCAACAGTGGCGGTACTGCCTTGCTTGGGGGGCGGACAATTATGAAGAAAAAGAAATTCTCAAAGAATAATGAAAAATGTATAAATTCGCCTTCATTTAGGTTTTATTAAAATTCTAATTATCACTTTTTAAAACCACAAATATTTCCAAGAGAGTGAAAGTAGTTGATATCTATTCCAAAATCCGCTCCGCCATCCATTTGCTCAGGCCTATCAATTATGTCTCGCACTGCTTTCCCCTGCCTCTTTCCCTCTATCCATCCTGAGAGAAGGCCCTCCTTCATTACTATGTGTCCCAGGAACCTCATCTGCTTCCTGATGTTAAATATGAATCTCTTCTCATTTTCATTCTTTCTAACACCCCATCGTTGCTCATGTACTCAGTCCATGATATCCTCAGCATCTGTCTGTAAAACCACATTTTTGCTGACTTAAGCTTCATCGTTTACGTAGCCCCCTTGCTCGAGGCGGATATGATTAAAAAAATGAGATCATCCAACATTCACTGTCATACAGAAGGACAGATATCACAGCAATCAAGCACTCTTTTCTAGGCTTCCAATGAGATATTCTTGTCTTTCAGTATTCTGGTTAGTTTTTGAAATGCATCCTTAGCCATGCCAATGCGTCTTTGAAATCTCTATGTTGCACTTTCCATCCTTTGTCAGAACACTTCCAAGATATTCAAATTTATTTACTTGTTTTATTTTAGTTTCTCTTAACCTGTAATTTGCATTTTAGGGCTTTCGTCTTGCTTTATTTTGCTACCTTCTGTAGGAGGTCCTGTATTTTCCTTTCTGTGTCTGCTATCAGCACAATGTCATCCGCATATCTTACATTGTTGAGATTGTAGTCACCAGTGACAAATCCTGGCAAGGATTTTATTTCTCTCATAATTATTTTGCTGCGTAAATTGAATAGATCCGGTGAGAAAACATCCTTATCTTACACCCCTTTCTATTTTTGTTTACCTGATTAATTCACTTCCTATCCATACACAAGTGGTTTGCTGCCAATATAGATTCTTGATTATACTAACGTCTTTTCTGAAAATGTTGAGGTTGTCAAGCATCTCTATCAAGTCTTTATGTAGTACTTTGTCAAACACCTTTGCACAGTCTATGAAGCACAGATACAGGTCCTTCTGCACTTGTCTTTCAGATAGCATTCTGAGTATGAATATCACATTCGTTGTTTCGTTTTCTTTAACAAAGCGACACTGTTCTTGTATCTCTGGGCCGATTCTGTTGCGCACTCTGTTTATCAGAATCTGGATGAGTTTTTTTTTATGTAGCTCATTAAGCTGATTGTTTGGTAGAGTTTCCTTTGCATCTAGCTTCTTAGGGAGGGCTTCTGAAAATTGATCGGCTTAGGTCTTTTGGTATACTGCTACTGTTGTAGATTGCGCTTGTTTCTATGAGCCTGTCTATGCCAAAGCCTTCTAAGGACATCAACATCTCTATTACAATCCCGTCGGGTCCTGCTGCTTTCGCTTTGGTTTTTAATATTTCTGGTCCATCCATATTTTCTTGTATTGTTGGTTTCTCTCTCTTGTCGTGGAAGAGATCATCAATATACTCATCCTATACCTGAAGTATTTTTTCTTTTACTAGTATGAGCATACCGTGCTTTGCTTTTATACATCCTGTTGCTGAGCAGGTATTTTGTCCTGTTCCTTGATTTTTTTTTATGCTCATCATCATTTGTTGTGCTCAGACTCTCTACTTTGTCGCATTTGTTGTTAAACCATCTTTCTTTAGCCTTTCTCTATTTGCACCTTATTTCCTTGTGTAGTTTCTTGTATTCTGTTCTAAATCTTGGCATTGTTTTCTGTCTTTTGCATCAGGTCAAGAATCTCTTCAGTGATCCACTCCTTTTTCTTCTGACGATGATATCATTTGCCAATGTCACTAGAGCTACTCTTAGTGCATCCAATTTTGAGCTTCTGTTTCCAATTTGTCCTTCGTATATCGTTTTCACACTCTCCATATACATTTCCTGCATATCGGGTCATTTGCAAGTCTATTGTACTGCAGTATTATGGTTGTGTTAGGTTTCTTTAATCTTCTTAGTTTTATCTTTAGTTTGCATACAACTGGTAGGTGGTCACTTCTGCAGTCAGCATCTTGGTAAGCTTTGCAGTGAAAGACTGCATTTCTGACTCTTGTTGATAGTAATATTTAATTTAGTATTTAATTTCTACTTCTAGACTTCTCTATGTCCATAGTCTTCTTGGGTGCTCTTAGATCCAGGTGTGGGTTAAACCTGTGCATGATTGAACCTATTTCTCACCACGGCCATTGTGGTGTCCTAGTTTGAAATTGCCAACCATTTCACCTTTTCCTTGGCAAAATTAGGCATTCAGATATCCTGTGATCATTCTGATTTATGATTTGCACCATGCCTTGGCACGAGTATGGAGTAGATGGACTATTTCTTCTTTTGTTCTTTGTGTTGCCAGTACATATACCCCTTTTACCAATATATTGAGAAGCTCCCTTTCAGTTTAGCTACTAGAATTTTCTCAGATATCTGGCACTATCCCATAATGCATTTCCTTGTGTCTTTATCCAGTATAACGCCGAATCCTTTTTCATTATTTTCACCTTCTACGTATATAATTCTGTGGTCATCTTTGATGGAGTCAACATTGATATTTATGTTTAATCTAGTCATCACTTTCTTCACGTTTTCCAGATATCCACAGTTGTTCATGATTCTGATGTTCCGCATCCCAAAGCTGTGTTAAAACCATCCTTTTGACATACTATTTTATTGTAGGCACTAAAGTTAAATGTTGCCAAAACCTTTCAATATAAAACTGAATATTCCACCCATAGAAAAGATCAATGAAACGTGAATTGCTTAATATTAATCTGTTCATTCAATTTCTTTTTTTTTTTAAATCATCCCACCCCAAGCAAAGCATTCTACTGCCACTGTTGCGCAGGGGGTTACATAGTGTAATATAATAATCTGGCCGCACCCAAGAAGGGATGAAGCGTGGATGTTTTCGGTCATTGAAAGCAGCGGATGTCATTTTGACCCTATTTCCGGCAGAGCGGAAATAGCTCAGAGCAAACAGACAGGGTCTCTGAGAATTTACGTAGGCGTCGCGTAGGCGTCGCGTGATCAAGGCAAAACCGGAAGAAACGAGTCCCCGGTTTTGGAAGATATATAAAGACTGCGAAAACACAGATAAGTCAGGCTCCAGAAGTCGACCGTAGAAGAGAAGTCGAAGCCAGGCAGTCTTGACAAAGACAGAGTCAGAGAAGAGAAGTCGAAGAAGAGTCAGTCAGCCTCGACAGAAGTTAGTCTTGACAGACAGACAAGTCTCGAGAAGTCGAAGAAGAAGCTAGACGAGCTAAGCAGAGAGAGTATACACTCCCGTCGTCACCCCTGTCAACCTTTGGAAGAGCGCTCTCTCACTCTCTGCCACTAGGCCACACGGTCCATGATCGTCGTTAATAAAAAATATTATGATATATTTTTATATATATACGTGTTTGTTATTTATGGATATATAACAATAGGGGAAAGTGATGAGAAAGAGGCATTAGTTATAAGAAATGTCAGGAGGAGGGTAATAGACGGATGAGGATAGCGAGGATGGGGGTGGAGTAGATGAAAAAAGAGCTTGAGAAAATGAATGCGAGTTAATGTGACAGGAGATGTCTATTGACCTTAGATTTAAATTCCTGGTGATTGTAGCTGTCGAGGAAGCAAGTATATGGAAGGAAATTCCACAGGTGGGAAGTGTGTGAAAAGAAGCTGTTAGAGTAGAAATTGCAGTTACATTTTATCAGTTTCACTGTAAAAGGGTGGGACCTTCAATTCAATCCTAGGGGCACCAGTGATCTAAGTTCATTGGAGAAGAAGCTGAGAAAGTATTTATAGAAGAGGCACAGGGAAGCCACGTCACTCTGGTGAGATAGCAACTGCTGCCGAGTCAGTATCAATCATATTACAGATTCTCTGTTGTATTTTGTCAAGAACTGAAACCTTCATGCTTAATCTAACAGTTTTGTAAAACTGAGGTTTTAATTTAAACAGAAAATAAGCTATGCTAAGAATGAAGCAACTTCTAACAATGAATGGTTATGGAGAAGAGTTAGCTGTTTCCATACATAAAATATCAGGCATTCAATAATCAAATAGTTTTACTGTCAGTTGAAATTTTTTTTTTTTAAGATTTTCAGGAAAATAGGTCCCTCAAGTTTACTAAATGTTATTGCTCTTCCTAATATTGATAGCAATTTGCTTCCTAACCTTTTGTTTAAGTTAGTGTGAAATATCAACAGTTTGATTATATCATTATTTTCTCTAATTACATAATATCCCTTTTAGCTGTTGCTGCTGTTGGATGTCTTTTAGTGATATCATTATTTTTTATAGGTCTTTTTTTTTTTTTGTGATTTTGTACCAGCAGTCTGATGAAGTATTGTCAAATAAATCACATAAATTATATAAATGATTCAATTGATTATTAGATAAATTGATTTGAATTGTATGGCTTACAACTTTTACAGGTTAATAAAAGCCAAAAAATATTTTTAGATTGTGAGAATTTTTTTAGAGATAATGATTTAATAATATAAGTTGTACTAATAGCTGGAGGGGGAAGAGGTGGATTCATACACTTCAGAAGAGTATTTACACATAAGTGAACCCAACTCAAATAGAAAATTGGCCCTCCAATT
The DNA here is from genome assembly GCA_037127315.1 of Ascarosepion bandense. Taxonomy (NCBI): domain Eukaryota; kingdom Metazoa; phylum Mollusca; class Cephalopoda; order Sepiida; family Sepiidae; genus Ascarosepion; species Ascarosepion bandense. The sequence continues at coordinate 2,497,960 of JBBBDQ010001642.1, read as the reverse complement.
CTGAGCCTTGATCTATTACACCACCAGCATATTCAAACTTACAACACCTGGTATCCCAATTTCAGGGTTCTTTATTTTATTAACTTTGGTGGCCATACAGGAATCAGTTTTTTTCACTGGGTCCCACCCATTCACAGTCAGGTTAGCCAAATGCAGACGACAATTCTACTCCTGCAGCTTCCTCTCTCGCACTTCCTGCCTGTGGAACTCACTCCCGTATTCTTGCTTTCCTGACGGCTACAACCTCCAGAAATTTAAATGCAGAGTCAATATTCATCTACTAACAACTGGACTCTAGCTCTCTCCCCTCCCCTGTATAACCTTCACTTTCTCTCCGCCTATGTATCTGTCATTGCACCTGCTTTCTCAGCTTTCTATTGTTCCTTTCTAACTAGCTTGTACTCCTCACTCTTTTCTAATTAATCTTTTTACATTTATGTAACCCCCTGCACATCAGTGGCATTTCTGCCTTGCTCAGGGTGAAATGATTAAAAAAAAAAAAAAAAAAAAATGTGATGTAGCCATAAGAAATGTTTTTTTAATAGTATAATTTGAAATCTAATAAATCTAAAGTTTCATTTCTAAAATAAAATCACAAAATGATTTTTAAAAAATCTGTTAATTATTTTCAACTTAATTATTTTCATAGTATTTACATTATTCAGACTATTGTCCTCATCCTTGTTGCCATTTGTACGACGTTTTGGCCGTTGTATGCTCCGGCCTTCTTCAGGTGCTAGGAATTAAGGACACATGGCCTAGTGGATATAGACGTTGGTTAGTTCCTGTGACTTGACCCAAAGAGTTGTGAGTTCAATACCAGGCTACAGCAGTGGTGAACAAGTAACTTGCAGGGTTAGAGGGAGATAACTCATGACTTCAAAAAGAGGCATTACTACACAAGGTTTGAGAATGATATATCCCAGTGATTGTAATAAAAGTTTCAGTTCGAAATAGCTAGCACCTGAAAAAGCCCAGAGCGTACGATGGCCAAAGCATTGTACAAATGGCAACAAACTTTTAACAACAAATCTCAACCCCAGTCATTTTCTTATCACCATAATGTAGCCTCCTTGTGCGTTCATGAAAGAGTTCTTCCCTTTCTCTACAAATAAGAACCCCTGAAAAATGTTGCAGAATTGATTAGCTGAAACATCAATAATACAAAAGTCCAATTTTCTATAAATTTGAAAAGAATTATTAATATATCCAGTATTGTTTAAACAATCAAATATCTTTAGCCATTAGCTGTGGAATCAATAACATCAAACGAAACCCCTTACCCAAGAAAAATAAAACCTTTTCTCTGTTCTCAGATAGAATATCTGAAGAACAGATCAAAGCGTTGTATTAAGAGAAATTATACAAATGTGATAAAACAATGTACGTTACAAGTGAGAACACAAAATTCAGCAAGAGACACATCTTGTATTGCTTTCATTCTTCACTTCCCAGCATGGAGAAAGTTCAAAACCATTTTCACAACATTGTATGTGATGAATTATTTTCAACCCTACAGATAAAACATTACTAACATCTTAGTACTCTAATGCTATTTTCATTATAAATATTCAGACAAGCTACATTCCTTAGTTCCAACAGTCCAGACCTTCACACCAAGAACTTACCATGCCATGTCCATATATTAAACTTATCCTCATACCTTTCATATTCAAATGGTAATGAGAAAGTTCTGCTCAGACAGACTCTTTCCTAGAATTGTTACTTTGTGGAAGACTCCTGATAGGATGCTTTCCTTTATTACTAACCCTAACCTCTTTAACTTTAGGGTCAACTGTTAACTATCCGACATATCATCCCTCTTTTTATACCTTTACAAAAACTTTATTCAATAAGCTTCTACATTGAGTTGTTTTCATGCCTTATACTGTGTGAATCATAGTATTTCTTTTAATGAATTTCTTGTAACATTACATTTTATTTAACTCTAGACTTTATCAATCACTGAGTCTGGAGGGATGGACCCCAGGCTCTCATCCAAACATGGTCCTTGAATTTCTCATGTATAATTTTGGAGTCCCTATTCCCTCTAGGGTAAATATTTATACATCTATCTAAGAGAGAGAGTTCTTTTGACACACAGGTGCCCATCACATGCTTACATGTCAGAACAGATGCTGTGGATTTCCACTTGTAAGCTAGGAGGTCATCTGCCAGGTCAACCCATCATTGTGGCTTCTCTGATGTCACATATAGAGCAAAGGGTAAATTTTTGTTTTGTTCCCTGAAGGCCTTTACCTCTTCAAATCTTTCCCAAACATCCTTATTTCCGTGCATAAGTAACTGCTGAACTCAAATTGGTAATTGTATATTGACGAAACCTACCTTTTTAAAATTTTATAACCAAACAAATATCGAACTTCTTTTCGCTGTTTATCTCACCCCATAACCATGGTTCAAAACATGTTATTCACTGCAGAATGACTTCATGCGTAGTTTGGTGATTTTTCGACCAATTTGCCTTCCTTTTTGCTATTTATACAAGAAAATTGAGTTCCAAACCCAAACAAGTCGCAGGCTACTTGCTCAAGGGAAGTAAATGGCTCGTAAAATGTATCCTATGCTCCAAGTCATTCAGTGGTTAATCAGATAAAAAAAATAGTGGAAATGGGTGCGATATAGTCTGACTTTTTTTGTGGTCGATAACAGGAAAACTGGTACGTTTCTTCAGTAAATAATTGACGATTTGATTTCAGCATATACATTTGCACGTAATTAAGGAAGTTTAGGAAAGATTTGACGGGCCTTCAGGGAACAAAACAAAAATTTACCGAGCAAAGTATATTCTGGCATCTGGAGTGAAATACCCATGAATCAAGGAAGAGATCTCAGTATTCTAACAATGTTGAATATAAGGAGTTCAATTGACAAAATAAAAAATAGAACTTATAAAATAAACTAGCAGTATAGCCTGGTGTTGCTCGGGTGTAATGAAAGCTTTAAAATTAATCCATGGTCCTGGAGCTCAGACTCAGCTTAAAGAATATTTGTGTGAAGGTTGGTGAGAATCGAATAAAAATTGTGGATTTGTATAAAGGACATACAGACAAACAGACACACAAACATCTTGCCTTTTATATATATATATATCTATATAATCGATTTTCTGCACTATTGTAAGAACTGCAACCTTGAAACTTCTGAATATCATTTCTTATGTCTTTGTCTATGAGTGTATCAAATTTGATTAAAATTGGATCACTCCTTCTATAACCTGATTTTTTCGATTATCAATTTTCGATATTTATCAGGGGTACCTTGACACAAAACCTAGCTAAGAACACTCGCAGACACTTATAGTACAACTGAAAATTTTCAAGAAAATTAGTTCAGCCATTTCAGAGTCTATAGGTAACGGACACATACAGACACACACATACACACACAGACAAAGTTCCATTTATAAATAAGTTTAGATTATATTTTCTTGGTTTTTTAATCAAATGCTCAGTTCCTAAATTAATGTTTTACTCCATTGCCTATACCTCGTATTTAGAATTAGACATATGAATGTAAAAGCATTAACTAGATCAAGTATTCATATAAGTTTATTTCTTTCAAAGTTCTTTAAGGTGTATTGCCTGCTTATCGCCTTGTTTTATTAAAAGTATAAACAGTAATGGAAATATTGACATCTGCAAAGACCTTTTGAATGATAGCCGACACTTGTTTCCAAACCAATCGATCAAGCCCACAGGCAATTTGAGGCATACACAATTCCTTCACACCATTTACTTGACAATGCTCCTTCATCTGAACTAAACTGGCTTCAAGATTAGCATATGTTGGCTTGTGAAAATAGATTTCTTTTGTAATCAGGTAGTAGATATATCTGTTGGGAAACTGTAAAACAGCACATTCTCCTACATTCTTAGCTGAAATTGATGAAGAAAAAAAAAGAGAGCATTTAATATAAACTCTACATAGAAAAAAAATCATAAATAAGAGTTAAGATTACTAATTAGACAAATATCATGTTATAATAATTGTATGGGAAGAAGGTATGGTGGTGTAGAAGTTTATCAGTTATGGGGGAGTTTTTTATCTTATGACAATGTCTGTTCTCATCATATATCAAAATTAATTTGGGTATATGTATTGGCCATGTGTAATGATGAAAAGAAAATGCTCAGGGTGTTGATAAATACAAAATAAATATTTATACTTCTCAATATAATAAGGAAGGATAAGGTGAAAGTTTCAAGTGTAAAAGTCCTGGAGTATGTGGCAAAGAAATAGTCTGCGAGGAAGTAGATGTATATATGTATGTATGCATCCAAATGTAGTAGTCAGCCACTTGACAAGATGGTGAAAGAAGGTATGTTTGTTTTCAATGCAGTAAGGATGGCTTAACTGTCTAAGGCAACCAGCTAGTTGTATTTTATTACTGAGTATGTTTTGAAGCCTGTATCACTGAAAAATTGATAAAATTTGTGGACTGTGATTTTGGTTGATTTTCAGATTTTATATATACATCTATAGATCTGCTTTAAAAAGGGTGCTCTGTTTCACATTGGCTTGAGGCCTATGTCCTGATTGTGAAAGCTTTCTGATTGAACTATGGATTTGTTTGCCTGGCAATTTTATTATACATTTTTTTTTTTTAGAGGCAATAAAATTTTGATCTTGTTATTTATTTCTCTATCAGCACAAATGCAAAAGGTTTGTTTAGTTAGAGAGGATGCAGTAATTATATATTTCTAACCAGCCCCTGTGGTCTCTGTCTGAGCCCAACTAAAAGATTTTAAATACTGATTTCTAGACAGGCAGTCTTCTCCAAACTTAGACAAACACATTCTTCTTCTCCCAGTTGACACTACAATGATACATGACTAGAGTCGTCTTTCTTTTTTCTCTCACTCACTCCATCTTACTTAGATATTTTGCAAATCAAATGTTCACTGTAGGAAGGCGGGTACTATACCCTGCTTCCAACAGTTGGCATTTGAAAATCATTCTCTTAAGTTTTGAAAATTTAAGCAATTCAAGATCCAAGATAGATGCTTTATTTTACTGATGAAGTTAAAAATATTGTTTGTGTATCTAAATACATATATTTTTTTAATTTTTACCAAATCTGTTTATTATTAAAATTAGGAGAGTTTGGGTATTGGGTTTGATTCCTACTAGTGTATAGCTCATTGATCTAGCAATGTTTAAAGATTTACGACCCATTCACCAAAATTCTTTATGTAGGTTACTCGCCATTTCCTTCTGCCCCTTCTACCTTCAGTATTTCCTTTGAGTTTTAAATTCTCCAAACCCTATTTCCCAAAATGTTCAACTGTCTTATTACTTCCTATTTTCTTTGAGACTTCCTTCTTGCTCACATGTTAAGTCCATAATATTCCTTAGTATCCACTTTTATAATTAAATATGTGACACTGAGTCTCTTCTTCATCTGTAAGAAAACTGTCAAGCATTCACTGCCATACTGAAAGATAGATATTAATTTTGTTTCTAATAAAATCTTATTTCATAATACTTTTAACTTAGGGAGGACATCTTTTGATACCAATGCACCCACAAATTTTTGTGTTATGTTTTTTCTCATTTGTAATTAGACTAGCCAGATATTGTTCCAATTTTTAGCTCACACATTTGGATGACCCTTGTTCAAGAGTTATCTATTTTTTCATTAATTTTTTACACTTTTTTAGAATTTTTATAATTACATATGTGACAGCGTCTCTTCATCTGTAAGAAAACTGTGAAGCACTTACTTCCATGCAGGAGGATAAATATGACAGTAGTTTGGAATTCTTAATTTTTTACAACATAAATTATGTATTCTTATAGTGTTACACAAATTAGTGTTTCCTAGAGCAATAATCAAACTATATTGGTGCAATAATTTTCAACAATTCTTGTAATTTTTATCAGCTAATATTACTATATTTAAAATCACCAGATGAACTCTTTTGGAAAAATTATGCTTTGGTTGTTCCTATTTATTTACTGAGAGTAAACCACCTACATAAAGAAAAAAAAAAAATTCAGTAAACAGTCAAAAATCCAAAACGGTATATGACAAGAATACATAAAGACGTATCCTTGTCATATGCCCTTTTCTATTTCACCAGACTTCTTCAGCCTTCAGTGTAATGTAATTCTGAAGGAACTAGAAGTCCTAACACTATTACTGGCAGCTACAATCTTAATATAAGATATGCAGATGATACTGTATTGATTGTAGACAACTGAAGATAATCCTAGAGAAGAAAGTGAAGAAAAATGACAAGAAATGATTAAACATCTCTCATAAGAACGGATGACTGTCAGCAAAAAAGAATGAAAATGCCAAAATCAAGTAAGTATAAAAACTGGGAAAAAATTGAACAGAGAATGAAAATGTGAAAACAGAAATCGAAAGGAGCATGGGAACAGCTAAAAAAGCTTTCCAGAAGCTAAGCAAAGTATGATAAAGATAAAAAGTTCACTAGAAATAAAGGAAAGTGTGCTTGATTGAAGGAATTTATTAAACCTAAAGGATATACTGGATGGGCATTGTGGTGCATTGGATATCAGCTTGGAACGAGAAATCGGAGAGCCGAGTTTGAATTCCAGCTGAATTCATTGCATTCACTTACACGCAAATACCCTTAGAAAAGATATTAATCCGTCTATTCCTTCCAATTATGGGTTAAATGACAGGACAGATTGGGTTCTATAGTCTTGGTTGGCAACCAGTCTATCACAGAAAGCAATGGCAACCTACTGCGGGATAATCTTTTGCCCAGTCAGTCATGTCTCTTTTGAGATATGATCGCCCAAGCATGTATCACGTATGGCACTTAACTGACTGAAAGGATATACTATTGATTGTTAATCATCAAATGAGGTAAAGGGCTCAATAATTTAAAACTTTTCACTTATACTTTTGCTTATTAAAAAATAAATTGTTTTAGAAATTTAACTTTTGTTTGGTGTTCCTGTGTGTACATTGACCAAAAATTACTTATGTAGACACTTATTTATCAAGACAGTCTAGAAAATCCATTTTTGATAAGGGTTAACAATAACCACATGCATGAGGGTATATAATTCTGATTCTATAAATGAAAATAGTATTAATCTGAAGAAGTCCCTTCTGGGGTTGAAACATTACCTTAGAGTTTTTTCCATGTTATTATTTGATACATACATACAATTATTTATCAAAAATAAGACATGAATGAAAGCTTTGATTATAAAAATTGATCACCAAAATTTCTTAAAAATGATGCAAACATTTTTTTTTAACTAAACTCAAATGAGGTTGTTTTAAAATTAAATTTTATGGGCTATCCATTTTAGTTGTTGCTGTTACTGAAAGTCAGCAAGTGATGTGGTTTTTGTTATTCGAAACAGTTCTTTGTGATTTTGCTGCATCACAAAGTTTGAAGAAGGATGATCCTTGCTAAGGCTTATTGGTTTCACTGAAAGCCATTTTTTTTATCATTGATCTAAAATAAAAAAAAAAAAAAAAAAAAAAAGTTTTATACATCTGACAGTTTAGATATTTCTGAATCTGTTTGGTGCCAAGTATGACATCCATATGAAAGTCTCGATCTGATTTGGTTATTTAAGAACATGACTCAAGGTTTTAGGTCAATCTTTTGTTCTTTAGCAATTTGCTGTGTTTGGAGAGACTAGCCCTAGCACAGCATTGTTCGGTCTCTTTTTCTCCTATACTTAATTTATTATAACTGATCCATTCATCAAAATATTTACTAATTCCATATCCATTTAATGACAGAATCCATTTTCATTCCAATTCCAAATCATAGTTTCTGTTTTAGAAAAATCTATTGAGTCATATTTCTTGGATCAATTGTTCAAGGATCTTGATATTTATTTTATTTATTCAAAATCATTCTTATCCCATCTCACTGTTTTCTATTCGTAGGTTCATTTCGGACGTAGTATGGAATGCTTAAATGATCAGTGTCTGTACATGTGCAAGGCATGATAAAAGGAAAAAGATTAAATACTCTGGGTTACTCATTTCCTCCATTTTGTACTCCTGGTGAGATTTTAGGGGAAGACAAGTGACTCAAGAACCACATCCATTTTGAAATGAGTTAAGTAATAACACTTTCTGTAAACTGTAATTTTCACTATAACTTATGTATATATTTTAAAAATTCAGTTCATTTTTAAACTAGTTTTCATTAAATCCTTTAGCAGAAATTTTATTTTTGGTTGATTATAAATTAGAGTGTAAGCATTTCTGTCAAAATATTTCACCAGAAACAGGCTAAAAAAAATAAAAATAAAAAAATTTTAAATCATAACAAATTATTGAATTGCAGAGTTAAAAGTAGTTTTCAAATATAAATATATTAAGTTAAATATATTAAATTAAATTTTTGTTTATTAACATATTTACTCATTTTCAGCCTTTGAGATTTCACTCACCTGATCAACTCAGTCAATTAAAAACTTAATTCGGTGAATAAGGTTTATTGATTTACTCGATAACAGTCAATTAACAATCCTGCAATGAAACATGTCCCTTCAAAGGTAGAAAAAGGAAATCCAATTCCTTCTACAACACAAAAGTATGTCATTGAAGATTCACAAGTTACTTAGAATGACCTACAATGACATTAAACTCTTTGGTCTTATGCAGGCTGCCTGATTCACATCAAAATGTGTGGTTAAACAAAAGACAATGACATCCAGCAATCATCAAAGCAAGATCTGACAAATCGAATTTAGACTGACAATCTCCTGTCTTGCTTTTATCGTCCCAGTCAGTGTAAACATTCGTTTAATTAATGCTGCCAGAGTGGACCTAAAATGTCTCTATCACCCAGATTAAAGACACTCACAGATTTTTAGAAACTCATTTGGAAAAATATTATTCTTGACTCAACATCTATATTTCTTCCCCACTTACGAAAAGTAAAAATGAACATTTGAAAGAAAGGAAAAAATACGCACCAAGAAACAAATTATACAAGTAATTTTTTTATAGAAAATCTTTGATAAAATCAGATTTGTTATTTTTTTATCATCTATGAGATGGGGGTTGTAGTCATACAGAAGAAACTACAAATTTAGTTTCTTCCACTCAGTTGTCAGAAAAAGAAAAAAAAAACAGCATATCATGATGTTAAAAAGGCTCAAACTTAATAAAAACAAATTTTTATCATCAAAATGTTTATGCTATTATTAAGAGGAAAGATCAAATTTTGTTGTTATTTTTTTTTAAATTTTAAATCCTTTCTAACACATTAAAAATTTTAGTTAAAATTTCATTTTTTGTTTGCCATCAGCAATTCACACTGTGTTTACATAAGGCAACTATTAAGAAAATGGAGTCGAGTAAAATGATTTGGGGGCGAGTAAATTTTTTTCTCACTCTCGACCGCTGGTTGAGTGATTTCTTTTTGAAATCTCAAAGTCTGCCCATTTTCTTTTTACAATAATTGCTAAAAGGTCAAACTTTTTGACTGCCCCAGCTAAAAATCCAAATTTCTGACTTTTTCTCACCAAAATTGTGAATTTTTATAATTTATTTCTATTCAATCACAAATGTTAAGATGTAAACAAAATAACTTTAGTTGACAAAAAAAGTAATAACTAAATAATGAATAAACCTGTTTTAAGTTCACAAAATCAATTTACATCTTTATAACATTGTTATTTAATCTCAGACTTTAAATCAAAATAAAAAAAATTTGAAGATATCAAATTATTGTAGTATATTTGAAAATGTTTACTTTTTGTAAAAACACACTGCAATAATTTAATATCTTCTAAGTTTTGATTTGGGTTTAAAGCCTAATAGATTAAATAAAGTTAGAAAAGATATTTTTTGTAAAATGAAATGAAAAATCTATGTTAATTTTTTTGACTTACGTGAATAAAAATCTATCAACCATTTAGTGTTTAAGACTCAGACACCTGCTTTAAGTAATTCTCTCTCTCTGATCTATCTATACTATATGTTCCTGGGACACAATAATAGAGATACCAACAATAATTTTCAATACCTAAGGTTTAAAATGATTTTTTAAAAATGAAAAAGCATTCTTTAAGCTTTCTGTGAGGCTTCAATTGAAAGCTAAATGATTAAATAAGTAAACAAAATAATCTGGGGTATTTCAAATAAAAATTATGTTGATTAGAATCAAATATTTTTGGTCACTTTCAACTAGAAATTCTTGAAAAAAAAAAAAATCAAATCAAATAATTGTCAGATTTTAATTACATTTTCAGGACTTGTTCACAAATGAATGAAATTATTTTGGTATTTTTTTTTTGAAAATCTTGGTAATTTTATATATATTTTAATTTTTTTTTTTTTTTTTTACATGTTACCCCTCACTTAATTTCACAAAATTTTCATTTGAAAATTTTTTATTAGTTATAAGCAGGACTCCTTAAAGAATGTAAATCATCTTTATTTTTTCAAACTACTACTCATATATAGAAAATCTGCTCTGAATTGTAAAAAGAAAATGCAATAAAACTGTGAAATTATTTAATTAGAAAACCTTTTAATTGCTCTTATAAATTGTATTTGTTAAGGACACTATTGTCTTAGAAAAAGATTTTGATGAATAATAACTTCTTACAAGAATTGTTTTCATTTGTTCAAAACTTGAATTAAAAAAATTAATTCTTAAATATTAAAATTCTACATTACTTTCATTTATTTGATATTGTTATTAAGTGAAAAGTATATTTACTAATCAAAAATTGAAAAACTTAATACAAATTATTTTGCACAAAGATTTTAAAAATAATTTTTTTGTATATAAAATATTATATAACATACTCTTTTATTAAAGTATGGTGGACCATACATGACATTATCAGAAAATAAAAGCAATGACTATATAGTATATTTAAAATCAACATTTTGCAACATTTTAAAGATTGAGTACATAAAAATTATATAAAAATGGATTCACCCATAATTTTCTTAAATTATGTTTAAAACAAAGTTTCCGTAGAAATCTGTCTACACCTTTCCTTGTTACATGATTGACAAGTGATAAAATCATACAAAGTATGTAATCACTGCTACTATTTGTTTTAAAAATCTATTTTTCTGTTATTTTAAACTAAAAATTAATCATTTTTTCAAATTAGATTAATTAAACTTTAAATCAGCTAATATTCTTCCAATAAAGATTCAGAAAATTATATTTTATTTTTAGAAGATTTTTAAAACCAAGAATTAAGTTTTGTTTACAAATGGGTCAAAATGCATCAAATTAATGTGTTTTTCACCAGATAAAAGATTCTAAAACACAAATCAAAGATTATATAAATCACTGATGCAAAAAAAAAAATTTTGAACCAATTTTCCTCAGAAAGATTCCTAGATCTAATTTCCTAGAAATTATTAAAAAACAAAGTAATGAAAAATACTTTGGTCTTTCCTTGTGATATTTTGACATTAAAACTTTGTTTTTATTAAGTTGGGGTCTATTTTTCATCGTGCTCTGCTCATTTTTAGCAAAAACGTGAAGTTTTTTGGTATTAAAAACGTATCTATCAAAGACTTTTCTTAAAATAGCTAAAGAGAAAATAAAAAAAAACTATCAAGGACAATAAAGGATGTTTTTGCTCATGTATTTTCCACAAGCAGTGATAATGGTGGTGCTGTAAGAGAGTTGATTTTCAAAGCACTTCACACCATCCAGAATAAGGACATTTCAGCACCACTTAAATGTGGCACAAGGCTGAAAGTACAAAGAACCCAGCAAGGATCGAACTCACTACTCTAGCCACAATATTAATGAGGATTCAAATTTGATAGTTTTTGCAGTAACACATTAGAACTTTTGTCTCACTAGGGAGAAATTCAGATTTTTGGAGATCTCCAAGTAGAGATGGATGTGGGAAGCAAAGTTAGCCAAAACAACAACATTAAGTGAGAGGATATGAGGAAACTTCATTTGCTGAACAAACTGGAGGTTGGGTGGGGACAGTTCTTTAAAGGTCATTGCATTCACTTTCACACAAACACCCTTGAAAACGGTATGAATCAATCTCTTCTCCACAAACACCAGATTAAACTCACTTAGGTTGATATATCTAGCATTGGTTGGCAACCAGACTAGTAAAAGGACAACATTAATTAAAAACTACATGGGTGTAAGGCTAGTAACCCCACCCTGTAATGATCTACTTGCAACAAAAACCTCAACAGCGACACCTAGTGTGGTGAGGTTGTGGCTGTCCACTCCACAGGAGAGTCTATAACAGCCATGGTAAACAAGTTCCAATCTTTTCCAAGAAGCCATGATGATGATTTTATTAAACAGATTATCACATTTTATTTTAAAGCTTAAACTAAAAATTTTAAGGTTTCGTTAATTACAGTCCACCTCATCTTTCCCTATAGATATTTTTTATCTATCATCCAGGTGGCATTTTATCAAGCAGAACATAAAGTAAAATGGTGTAAAGTATCCATCTTTTCTTTCTCTTTTTATCTACATAATGTCATAGGGACAAGACATGGTTTAATTGGGGGGGGGGGGGTAAATTTACCACAAATGGCAAATAAAACATGTATGACATTTGACACAAGACTACAAAGACAAGATACTGTTTTCTAATGTAAGTCTTTCAACATCTTCAGTAAGACTTTACACACCATCCAGAATAAGGACATCTCAGTACGTAATACTTTATCTTTTTTATATTCTTGCTGTTTAGTTTTTCCGTCGTTGCAATCGACTTGTAACTTGTGACACAGTGTGTTGTCTTGGTGAAAGATCACTTTTTTCTTCTTCATTTGTGGCCATTTTTTGAGGATTTCTTCCTACAAACACACCAATAATGCTATATAATATTTGCTATTGATGGTTCTTCCTTTCACAAGGTAAACAATGAATGAAATACCTTGCACATCCAAAATACAGAGGCCAAAACCTTGCCTGATGATGTTTGCATCTTTGATTGCTTTGAATGGATTTCACCTGCTGCTGTACACCCAGCTGACTGCTGATTTGACTCCAGAATGAAGTGGTGGATTCATGTTTCATCGATTATCACATATTTACTCAAAAACTTCTTATTGCATTGAAACAGCTGCAAACAACATTCTGAATCGTCGATGCATTGTTGTTTTTGATCAACTGTAAGCAAACGCAGCACACACTGAACATTGATGACAAATGTTCGTGCAAAATGATGAATACACTGCCTTCTGATATGTTCAACTCCTCTGCTATTTCATGCAACTTCAATTTACAATTGGTCAAAACGAGTTTCTGGATTTTTTAGGGTTTTCCAGGAGAACAGCCAATTTTGGGTGAACTGAATGTTCAGTATCATTTGTATCTATACGAAGTCAGCATACCACCTCTTAAATGCTGTTTCCAATAAAGCAGAGTCCAAATAACACTTATCAAGCCATTGCTTTACTTGAACAGTATTTTTTCCATCTAAAAGCAATGCTTTATCAACACACAAAATTCAGATTTTTCCATTGTTTTGAAAATTTGCAATAATAGATTCACTTAAATAACTGTAATTTGTAAACTAATAGTCCAATTGAACCCAAATCTTGTCATATGTCATTTGAAGGTTAGTACTTCATAAAAATCATATGGATTTTTTATTAGTGGCACCATCTATGTCAGGGCTGGGACTAATTGAGTGATGTGTTAGTAAAGCAAAGAAAATACAATCACTAGACACTCTTTCACTTAAGCATCCATTTCTCAACAAAAAGTTAGACAAATGCTCAATCTATTGTTCCATCCAGTCATATCTGGTGTGGTCTTATGTCTTGAGATTCTTGAATCCAGTTAAGAGTCTTATGGCAAGTATGTGTCAGTATAGATGCAAAAGAAGTCCTGAGTCGCATGCAAACATGTCTGTAAAAACTAGTTAACATCCAGTTTTTCCCAAATGGCAGTGGAGCATCTTGCCATGAGTAGATGCAGTCCTCTCTGCAACTTATCCAGACTTGGTTAGTTTTATGGCATATCAATTTCAATAAATCATTTAATTCTGACAAGACTTACAATAAATTCATATGAATAAAATATGCATGCTTTGTAAGAAGTTAGTTTTTGTAGATCAGGTTTCATTGGTATATTTTTTTAAAAAGTGTTTTTGTCGAGAGTTTTATTTCAGCAGTGTATTCTTTTCAGATATACAGATTGTAACGAAATTGGTTTTATTGACATTCTCATTTGGTTTATATTTTGAGGTATAGGCCCACTGTTTTAAGAAATAATATTATGTTATCTACTCTTTCTTCCTTGAAGAGCTTATACATGTGGCTTACATTAGAGTTTTTTGTCATGAGAGAAAGACTGAACATTCAGTTAATATATATTTAATAGCGTATGCTGTTTCACATTCTTGGCATATCGTTTAGTAGATATAAGTAGGTATTCTCATGTGATCAATACGTAAGCAGATCAATCTTAGTTTTTCTTTTTGAGATTTTTAGAAAAACAACTTCCATTCTCCTAGTTTTTGCTGAATTGCAAAGAATTTATTGTGAGGGTCATTGTCCCAACACCATTGCCATTCCTTTTGAATATATCTGTTAATGACCTCAAATTCAGTGTATGGAATTTTGGTCATTGCTTCTAGATTCATATCTAAATCGATTTGGCTGCTATGTCTGCTTTATTGTTATCTTCCACTCCAATGTGGATAGGAATCCAATAAGTTTTATGTCTTTATGTTTGCAAGTCATGCCTATTTTGCATAATAGTTTGATAATGAGTGGGTTGTTGGATGATTTTTTTTTCATTCAAAAGCCATTAGGATGGGTAGTGAGTCTGGATAAATTAGGATTTTTTTTTTGTTTGCTCTGTGATGATATTGAGATCTAGCTCTATTGCATAAGTCTCCACATTAAAAATAAAGCTTCCCTTTTGGAGGCGCTTTGTTTGGTAATATTTTGGCTCACTGCTGCACATCCTGTCTTGTCCTCACATTTTGACCCATCTGTATAGATGAGTGTATAGTTAGGGTAGTTTTCCAATATGTCCTGGAATTTGAGTGGGTGCCTTTTTTTATTCAGTCAGTAAAGTGCCATATGCAACATGTTTGGGCAATCATGTCTCAAAAGTGACATGACTGACTGGGCAGATTTTCTTGCAGTAGGGTGCCATTACTTTGAGGTAGACTGGTTGTCAGCCAAAGAACACAATATATTCTCCAGTTATTTAATCCATAGCTGGAGGGAAAGCTAGATTAATACTTTTGTCTCTAAGTAAATGCAACTAATTCAAATGTAATTTGAACTCAGCTCTCAGATTTCTCATTGTGAGTCGATATCCACTGCAACACGATGCACATTTTTTTTTATTAGGGAATTTATTCAATTCTAGCAAGATTTTGGGTCACTTGATTGTCCATCTTGGAATACTGGCTACAGTCATTTCTTGTATGTTTGAGAGTGTGGTCCCTAACTCTTCAGCAATTAATTTCATCTGGAGTCCATAAAGATTGTATGGTGTTGTATTTTTATTGGAATAGATCCCATTTAAAGATACTGCTATAAACTGGGTTAATTGGGGATGATTTTATTTTGACATAGTACTATAGTTCCAGTTTATTGCACCTTAAATGTGGAGGTGTTTTATTAGTTTCTGTGAATAAGCTCTCTAGAGGGGATGTCCTGAGGCCTTGAAGATAAGTTGCATTGAGTATTTTTTGGTGTGATTTTCTGCCCACCCAATATATGAAACTAGCATTAATGCAGTTTTTAGTGAAGTGGTTATCTGTATAATTTAATCAATGTCTGTCAATCTGCTTCCATGCAGAAGGTTTTACTAACTTTTTTTTTTCAAATATTTTAGATGAGAAATGAATGTTAATTTTTTTTTTTGTCGAAGATGATGTCTAGGGATGTATATAAATGTCTTTAGACTTTATCTTAGTATGTGGTTGTCATTTTATTTTCTGAGATTTCAAGGTTTTGCCCATTGGTGGGTTCTGGTTTTCCACATCCATTTTTTTCATTTGTCAAATCAATTTGGGGTAGGTATTTGGAAATTGTGAATTTCTGGTTTTTGTTTGGGTGGTTTTGTTTTTTTGAAAGACTAGCAGTATAGCCCGGTGTTGTGTGTAATGAAAGCTTTAAAACTAATCCATGGTCCTGGAGCTCAGACTCAGCCTAAAGAATATTTGTGTGAAATTTGGTGAGAATCGGATAAAAATTGTGGATTTGTATAAAGGACATACAGAGAGATAAACAGACACACACAAACATCTTGCCTTTTATATATATAATCGATTTTCTGCACTATTGTAAGAACTGCAACCTTGAAACTTCTGAATATCATTTCTTATGTCTTTGTCTATGAGTGTATCAAATTTGATTAAAATCGGACCACTCTTTCTATAACCCGATTTTTTCGATTATCAATATCTATCAGGAGTACCTCGACACAAAACCTAGCTAAGAACACTCACAGACGCTTATAGTACAACTGTGTAAATTTTCAAGAAAATCGGTTCAGCCATTTCGTAGTCTATAGGTAATGAACACACACAGAGACAAAGTTCAATTTATAAATAATTTTAGATAAGTTCTTGATTTTGTCTTTAATGGTTTTTGGTGGTGGACAAAAGATCAATTTGACCCCTTACTTTGTAAAAAATTTATTTTTTTGAGAAGTCGTTTGTGTTTGAGTGGTAGATTTTTTTTTTGTTCTTTACTTCAATTTTTTTTCATTGATCTTCTTTTGTGGTTCAATTTGTACTATTTCCTTGGTGTTTTAAGTAGTTTTGAAACTTGGGCCAGTCATTTGTTTGTTTTATCTCAGCAATCTACTTTTCCCTTTCCTAAAAGTCAGATGATCATGAGTATGCTGGATGGTTTTGTAGCAGTTTATACTGGCATTCTTCTTCCATGTGATCTGAATCTCTTTGGTCACATTTCCACATGTTGGACCTCTCTTGCAGTTATCTCTATGATATTCAATGTTTTTGGCATTTGAAGTACCTTAGTGGGGCAGGGATATATTGTTCCACTGGCTCAATATTGTACCCTATTTTTATTTTTCTATGGATTTGAGGTATGACAAAAATAATGATATATGTGTCTATTGTAATACTTCTCCCTTTTCTTTTTATTGTGATACTATGGTAATAACTGAACCCATGGCTTCTAAGGCAGATGTGATTTCCTCAGGTGTGGCCAGAGACAACTTTGTGCTTCTTATGACTTCCTTAGATGTGTTCAGTCTTTCATGGGGGAAAGGTTTTTTATTTTGAGATTATAAAAAGTCTTCATATTGATTATATTTTTAGTGTGTTTTCTATTTTCTAACTATCAGCAATTTGTCATTTCTCAATTTCTGTTTTGTGGTTAACACTTTTTCAATTAAGAAAGGGGAAATTTTTGCTAGAGGAGTTTCATCTAGAGAAACAAGAATGAGAAACATTGGAAAATCAATACAGATTTCTTTTTCAGAATCAGAGTCTGAAAGACATCATTTGGTTTTTTTGTTTTGATTATTTGTCATTTTGATATAGTAAAATTCAATGCATGTGCTTGCCACTCATCTCAGACCTGACATTGGGAGATGACAGGCTCCAAAGAAGAGTTTGTAATGTGATAGGTGCTGATCTGGCGGCTCGACTGCAGCCACTTCCCCACTGTTGAAATGTGGCCTCCCTTTGTCTGTTCTATAAACACTTTCATGGCTTCTGCTCGGACGAACTTAAGTCACTTCAACAGGTGTTTACTCGTGCAACCAGACTGGCAACTGGGTCCCACCCATTCACAGTCAGGTTAGCCAAATGCAGACGACAATTCTACTCCTGCAGCTTCTTCTCTTGCACTTACCACCTGTGGAACTCGCTCCCGTATTCTTGCTTTCCTGACGGCTACAACCTCCAGAAGTTTAAATGCAGAGTCAATACTCATCTATTAACCACTGGACTCTAGCTCTCTCCCCACCCCTGTATAACCTTCCCTTTCTCTCCACCTATGCATCTGTCATCGCACCTGCATTCTCAGCTTTCTATTGCTCCTTTCTAACTAGTTTGTACTTCTCACTCTTTTCTAATTAATCTTTTTACAGTTATGTACATCAGTGGCATTTCCGCCTTGCTCGGGGTGAAATGATTAAAAAAAAAAAAAAAATGTCAACAGAAAACCCAGTAACCTTAACAGGTTAAGGCTGCACAAAACAGTATATTCATATTCCAGAGACTAAACACCTGTTAAACCATTTGTTGCACTTCCCAAATTTTAAGTGTACAATCTGATATGTTTACAGCCATATCTAAATCTAGATCTGTTCAAGCCATTTTTCCCTCAGCCATTGCTTTCTAATGCCCATAAATTGGATAGAGATGGTATTTTATCCTGGTGTATATTTAGGATATTGCATTTTGTTATAAAGTCTTCATAAATTGATATAGTTATAAAAAGATAAGACTTGACATGACCAGCCAGTTGATTAGATCAGGCCTCTCCAACCACCCATCAAGACCAAAGTGGTGTGTTGGGAATCAGAAAATGCCTAACCACGACTCCTGAAACCCTCAACTACTAGCATCCCATCCCTAGACATTACATATCTCTCCCCACTGCAAATGGGTGGTTTTGTCTTTTGTTTTTTTTTGTTTTTTTTTGATGGGGGTACCATTCTCTCCCCACAGCAAATGGGTGGTCTCGTCTTTTGTTGTTTTTTTTTTGTTTTTTTGGTGGGGGTACCATTCTGCAGAAGTCTACTCAACATATTCTGAAGCCACAGCCAACATAGTACCTTTTTCAGCTTTGGGTCTTTGTCTCACGCCAATAAAAATGATGGAAAAACCAGTAGTCAGCAGTGGGCAAAACTGTCCTGTGAAATCGTACTCTTAAGAATTTTGTTCCAAAAGTTCCATGCTCTGCTTCCTGACACAGTGTTTTGTTTCTTTCTATTATCTGTCTGCTACCCTCATAGTTCTTGGGAGACCAGTTAGGTAGGTTCTCCCCACCAACTTTAACACACACTTGTCATATTTACAGTAGGTTTGTAATGTTAACAGTCCTGAGCTGGCATCTCAGCTTCAGTCTCTTTCTCACCAGCTGTAACATAACTTCCCTGTGTCTTTTTTATAAATATTTTCATGGCAATTGTTCTAATCAACATTCTTCTTGAGCATATTAATTTTTTTTTAATCGTTTCATCACAAGCAAGGCAGTACCACCCCTGATGCACAGAGGGTTACATAAAAGAGTAAAGGTTTAAGCAGGAGGAGAGTAAAGAGAAAGATGAACCAGTTAGTTACACATTCAGCTTTTTCCTAAGGAAGTAATTCTTAGTGGAACAGACTCTCACATAGGTGCTTCCCTGAATACTATAATCTTAATCTCTTCAAGTCAAACGTCAATCATTATCTGTCGTCCTTATCCTCATCATTTTCACTTCATTCTACCTCTTTTACTTATATTGTAGTTCAGAGGCAAACAAGCTTAGACTCAACTAGATTTCTTTTTTGATGAGAATTCAATAAATTTTTGTCATATCTTTTGTCTGTGCCAGCTATGCCAGGTTTTTAGGCTTTCACAGATTTCTTTTTCACTTTATTCTTTTCAATTAATGCATCCACATGATTCTTATGACAATAAAAAGAAAGTACCCACTTTGCCATTTTGATTCCTCTTTTTCATCACTGTAACAGGGCACTGGCCCAATTCAAACGTTTAACTGCTGAGAGACAACAATAAAAATTATTAAAATTTCCAGAAGAATAGATTAAATATGTGAAAAAAAGATTGAAAAAGAAAAGTTAGTAATTATATTTCAAACAGAATTAATTTAAATAATCAAATTCAGAAATAACCAGCCAAAAATCAGTAAAACAGAGCAAAATAAAACTTCCCTAATCTATCTATTTCCCTCTGATAAGAAGACATGATTAATATGTTGTCCGGGTTCCAGAGAAATTATATTTAGGGGTTTGTTTACATTACTACTATCCATCCAAAACATTTACATCCTTACAGAAAAGAGTGATCCAAATCCTCAAAGAGGGCAATGCGAGTTATGCCTAAATACAAAATTTTATATTAATACTATCTACCCAAAATACTATTATCATGACAGAAGGAAAGAGACCAAAAATTCTTAAAGAAAAAGTGTCATATGCAAAGTTTCCCTAAAATTAGGGTACTTGTAAGTAGAGAAATATCAATGTTAAATTTACATGCGATATATCTATATAATTAAAGGCGACAGAGTTCCAGGATGCACAAGACAACCAAACCCAACAAAGAGAGTTTTTTTTTTTTTTTTAATCATTTCGCCCCGAGCAAGGCAGAAACGCCACTGATGTGCAAGGGGTTATATAAATGTAAAAAGATTAATTAGAAAAGAGTGAGGAGTACAAGCTAGTTAGAAAGGAACAATAGAAAGCTGAGAAAGCAGGTGCAATGACAGATACATGGGCGGAGAGAAAGGGAAGGTTATACAGGGGAGGGGAGAGAGCTAGAGGCCAGTGGTTAGTAGGTGAGTATTAACTTTGCTTTTAAATTTCTGGAGGTCGTAGCCGTCAGGAAAGCAAGAATACGGGAGTGAGTTCCACAGGCGAGAAGTGCGAGAGAGGAAGCTGCAGGAGTAGAATTGTCGTCTGCGTTTGGCTAACCTGACTGTGAATGGGTGGGACCCAGTTGCCAGTCTGGTTGAACGGGTAAACACCTGTTGAGGAGGCATCAGTGACTTAAGCTCATCCGAGCAGAAGCCATGAAAGTATTTATAGAAAAGACAGAGGGAGGCCACATTTCGACGATGGGAAAGTGGCTGCAGACGAGTCGCCAGATCAGTACCTATCACATTACAGACTCTCCTTTGGAGCTTGTCAAGAACACTGAGGAGAACAGCAGGGGCACCTGACCATAAATGGCAGCAGTACTCCATGCACGGACGGATGGTTGACTTGTATATATGCAGGATGGATTCAGGTGGAAAAAACATCCTGGATCGACATAGTGACCCAATCTTCTTAGCAGTAGATTTTGCTATGGATTCAATATAGTGCTTCCATTTGAGGTCTGAGGACAGAGTAAGTCCGAGGAGGCATAGTGTATTACTCTCCGGGAGAATCATCTGGTATGTCAAAAATTTGTTCCTGGTTGCAGGGACAGAATTTTTTCACAAAAACACACCTGCAGTCCTGCAGCCACAGTAAGAACAGACACACACAACAGAAGCATTAAGTGAAAAGTAAGCAGCATTGCTTTAACAATTACTACTACTTCTAGGTGCAGTGTCCTTTCAGGATATAGGTGATCATGGCTTTCCACATCTTCCTATCCCTGGTGGCTCTTAGCACGCCTTCTGTTATACCATGCAACCCTCGTTCCATCATCCACTTGATAAAGTCCTTCAAATTTGTTATCCGCTGCTTTCCCCTGTCTCTTTTTCCCTATATCTGACTTGTTAGTATCAGGTTCTCCAAGCCTTCCTTCCTCATTGCATGTCCCAGGAACTTCAGCTGTCTCTTCCAGATGCTCAGTATTAATTTCCTTTTTGTTTCCATCATTTCCAAAACCTCAATTACTACTAGATTTCTTAAATCTAGTGGGATAGAATTTATTTCTACTGTAGATAGAGAAATTTCATTCACCAGTTTTAATATTTGATAAAGCTGTTAGATTTTTCAGCAGTGTTCTTCATTTTATTTCAAGCCCTGATTTCTAACGCTGTCCCAGATGCATGGAAACAAATTAACACAGCTGCAGTTCAAGGACTATTCATTTCTTAACTTCAGTACACAACATACATATTGGCCTGCTAGTAGACTTTGCTGTCAAATCCAATACCCTAAGATGTTAAGAAAATTTGAATCAACCCTATAGAGCCAATGCACCAGCTCCAACTGATAGTAAGACAGAAAGCCAGATGACTTATAAGGTCAGTGTTACTTAACAAGCTAGTGAATGAAGACAAAGAGGTTGAGGATTACACTACAATCCTTACCTCTGGCCAGTTGTTATCACCACCATAGTATTTTAACCTATTGATCATACTGAACATATTCAGAATGATGCAAACCACAGCATATAATTGCTAAGCTTACCTTAATCTAACATACAGCAATAATAACGTGACAATGAATTTTGGGGATAAAGTTTTATGACTAGTTAAATAATAAAGTAAAGCTGACAGCAGCCCTTGAAAAAGACCTAAAAACTGTGGTTAACTGGGGTAAGAAATGGCTTTAAGTTTTAACGCCTCCAAAACAAAACTGCTTTCAGTCACCTTTTTGTGTCTGCCATCAGGAAGGCTGATGGCTGAACTTTAGCAGAGAAACTTTCTACACCTGGGCCTCATGTTTTCAACTGACATAAATCAAGTGGAGTGAATATATCAAGTTATTGCAAGAAAAGTTGGTTCACTATGTTGTGCCTGAAAATTTTCTCATCAGAATCCATTTTACACACTTAGAAATCTACCAGGCATTGAATACTGTTGCCATATCTGGTCTGTTTCCTCTGCTGTAAATCTCTAGGTTCTCTACAAAATCCAAAGAAATCCGTAATGTAATTGGTCCTGATCAGATATCTCAACTTCAGTCACTTTTGTCAATGTGACATGGCTTCCCTATGTCTTTTCTACAAGTTTTTGATGGTAACTCTTCTGGTGAGCCTTTTTTACATGGTAACTTGACTACATGAATTTAAGCTTGCTAGTATATTGATAACAGGGTTTTGCTACTTTACTATTGAATTATATGCAACTGCCACTTTGACTCTAACAGATTTTTTTCTCTCACTTCCCACCTGAGGAACTCCCTTTCAATTTCTTGCTTCCCTGATAACTGCAATCTTCAAAAATTTAAATGCAAATTTAATTTCCATCTTCTGTCTTCCTGAACCCTGTTCCTTTTTGTCCTTTTCCGTAATCCTCCCCATTAACAGTCTTCTCATTCTTTTCCACCTTCACCCCCCCCCACACACATAATCTCCTGCTTTCTAGTGGCATTATTACCTTGCTTAGGGTGAAATAATTAAAAGGAAATAAAAATAATTTAGAGAAATGACAACAAGGCTTCAGCACCAGTAACACTTATCAGCAGGCTGGTTAGTTATAAGTCTCTAAGCTCTGCACTCAGGACTGTTTCAAAAGACAATAACTTTGTAGATTAGAGTTTTGGTTCATGATTGTAATTGTAAGTTGAAATGTATGTTTAGATTCAGTGAAACTAGAGTGAGCAATAACTGAGCAGTGCTCAATAAGTCTAACAATCTTAAAGGGTTCATTTCAAAGTTCTCTGAATGTTACCTGAGTTGCCAAGTACTTTCATCAAATGCTGGTCAACCAGGACAAAATATTGCAATAATAAAAATAAAGACAATAGTCCACATGTAAATAAGGACAACCAAATTCACGACACTAACATTGGTCTGCAAGACTAGTTTTCTGACCAACTGTAGTAGATGACCAAGAAACACTAATATTAAACACTAGCAATAATTTATGAGACAATCTTGTTAACTTCATCTCCCATAAGCTTCTTCATATTACTAAATAATATGAAGAAGCTTATATTTAGCTTAGTAAATATAAATATTTACTAAGCTTGGCTTAATCAGAATCCCAATAGTAAAACACTATATAAGTTTCAAGTTTACTAGTAATGGCTTGTGAGATGAGCCAACAGTTGGATGTGAAGGCATGAATATTAATGATTTCTAAATGCAGAGACTTCTTGTTTTTCTGTCAGCTTTGAAGTCACTTTTCCTCCCTACTTTTTATTCAATTGGGATTTTTACTTAATGACAAAGTAAATTTGAAACAGAAAGGATGTTGCGGAAAAAGTGCTCATAAAGGATTCTTTTTATTTTAATTTTTAGATATAAAGACAAGGGATGGACTCTTCTGTAAGGAATTTCGTTCGCACTCCCACTAAAAAAAAAACAACGACAGATTTAAAGCAACAGAGGAAAGGTTCTACAAAAGAAAGCTGAAAAGGTCATTAACAGAGTATACGAGAAACATGGAAGATATAAAAATTGGTACTGCTGCTAACAATCAAAACAAGACAGCTGAAATTTCGAAATAAATAATGAATATGAAAAGGTTGGAGACATTAACACCCAAAAGGCACAATAAAACAGAATAAAAGCAGTGAGCAACTGATTTGACAACTTTGAAGAAACAATAAAATGTCAAAGAGGAGCTATAAAACAGCAAAGAAAATAAAGCTGTGGAGGGCCATGTTCATAAGGAATATGGCACTGAAAGAGAGAGAATTTAGTTGATAGGTTTGCTCAAATGGATGGCACAAGGACCACAAAGACTTATAAAGGGGAAAATATTACTGAGAGCAACAAAAGACACAAAGCTGTGGCTGACCACGATCGATTCTATAGTTTCATTTTATTATCTGGAAATTGCAATGACTTCTAGTGAAATATAGTTGTTTTCCATTGCCTTGTCTTCAGTTTTGAATCCACAGTTCATCCTTCTCCAATACTGCTTGCCACTCAAGTCTGGAAAGCCCAGTCTACTCTACTATTTAACTACTTAATAAAAAGATAACTTTTCCAGAAGCATTAGTGTGAAACTGAACAGACTAAGATGGAATTTAAACTCACTAATTCCCCTTTTGCTACTGATATCCATTCCATTAACCACATGCATCTGCTTGTTTTGCAACTGATTTCTTTACACAAAGCAAATAGATATTAAGGCTAACACAATCTTCCTAAGTGAGAAAAGTCTGCTTTTGTAAAAAAAAAAAAAGAAAAAAAATTACCGGACTACTTTTACTGAGGCTTGAACCCTGACGTAAACCCACAAAGTCATGGTTCTATTTCAAGTTCAGTGAAAAAATATTTTAAACACATTATGAATGAAAGTGTTTGTATGGTTGGTTAAATATAACAAGTACTTATTTGAAAAAATTAAATATATATTTTAGCAATATTTCCTCAAAATATATTTATTCTTGTTTACTAAAAGAAAAACAAAATGGGAAAGATAACTTTAACCTAATCATTTATCTCAAGTAAAATAATCTTGTAATTTTTTTTTTAAATAAACAAGCCACTCCTCTCAGATAAAGGCACCACACGGTACTTTAACTGCAAGGATAAATACTCACTTAACAAAACATCCAACTTTCTCTTGAAATAAAAAATACTTTCTACAAATAATGTCTAACCAGAATGCAAACTTTATGCTGTGATGAAGATCAGTAGACAGAAGATAATCAGAGACATTAATTACAATGAAAAAGAAAACCAGTTAAGAATGAAAATGGTAAAAATAAAAAATAAAGAACAATATTCATACATCAAAATGTTTTTAACTCAAGTCTTAAGCCATGGAAATCGGCCACCGTCTTAAGCCATGGAAATCGGCCACTGTCTTAAGCCATGGATATCAATCATCGTCTTAAGCCATGGAAATCAACCATCGTCATAAGCCATGGAAATCAACCATCGTCATAAGCCATGGAAATCAACTATTTTCTTAAGAATTAGGATTTATCAGGAAATTCAAATACAAAAGCCATGAAATTTTCATGGATATAGATACTTTATATGCATTTCATGAACAAAACTAAACACAACTTGGTGCTATGAAGATTATACAAATATACATTGAATAAAGGAACGAGTGAAATTAATTTGGATATTACAAACAAAAAAAATTAAAATTTTATCACTTATTAAGTGGAACATCAAGGTCATTGAATTTTGTGAATACATATTTGATGAAGTTAAAAAGACCCATTTACTACCCCATCAAAAATTAAGAAAAATGTAATGAAAAAAATCTTAAATGCCAATTCCACTTAAAACAAAAAATATTTCAAATCAGATTGCCCACAATATATATATAATTCCTCCTAATCTGTATATAAAATTCTGTGACTTCTGTTAATCTGTCCCTCCATATACCACACCCTCTAACATATCTATACACTAACTAATCAAAACTATATTTTAGTGAGAAGTGCAAACCAGTAAGAGGGTACAAAGTACAGTTGGTTTTACTAGTGTGCATAAAAACTGCAAAGTAGGGTTTTCATCAAACTATTTTTCCAAACAAATCAGCTTATTCAAACTTCGATTGGTTTGTGAAACTGAACGAAATGTCTAGTTTGTAAATCTCAACAGAAAATGTTAGCAATAACTTAAGCAATACTTAATACTGTGAGAAATTCAACACATGTCAGTATGTTGCAAAAAAATTCTAGTACAATTAAATTTTCATTCACAAACTGATTTGATGCAAAGAAAAGTATATTCTAACTTTTCATCAAAATAGTTATGAAAAGTATTCATTGTAAGAAATATTCAAAGAAACTAATTTTAGAGAGAAATTTAGAAATAAAAAGTTAGATTAAAAATAAAATAACTTTTTTTCAAGAGAATTGCTTACCTTGTCTTTTTAATTCATTAATATGTCCAAATTTTGTTTTGAAAATAGCTGCTATCCCTTTGGACATACATAAATCTTTGCTGACACAGTGAGCCAATGAACTGGTATCTGGGCACTGAAACAAGTCACCTTCAATCTCCTTGTACTGCAAAGTCTACAAAAACAAATATAAAGAGATAATTTAAAAGAATGTTGGAAACAAAAAAAAAAACGAGTACTGGGCTGTTATGTGATGTCTGCCCTTCAATATGGCAATGAATACTAGACAATATTCTCAAAGATAAAGGAAAAACTTGAAGCACCTGAAATGTGGTTCTACAGAAGGATGCTGAGGATACCATGGACCGAATATTTGAGCACCAACAAGGTTTTGGAGAGGATGGAAACAAATAGGAAACTTATGCTTAACATTAAGAAGTGAAAGCTTATAGAACACATAATGAGGGAGGAGGGCTTGGAGAATGCGATACTCACAGAGCAGATAGAGGATAAAAGAGACGGGGAAAACAGTGTGTGACATACTTAACAGGCTTAAGCAATTAGATGGCAAAGCAAGGTTTGGCAGAATAAGACAAAGTGTATTAAGAGCTACAAGGTACAGAAAGATGTGGAGTGCCATGACTGCCTACATTCTGAAGAAAAGAATTTAAAAGATTTAAAATAATTATATATGCTACTAAAACACATTTTTGTAGTATAGCTTACCATTTACGTTAGAAAAATCATATGGGCTGAGAGCTGTCAGTTCAAGAGAATGGAATAAAATAACACTAAAAAAACATGAATCATTGATGCTGTTGAAATTTCTCAAATGGTGTGGTTATGGTTAACAAGCATAGTTATGCTCTTATTAGCATTTTTATCAAACACGAAGTACAGTTTTATAAATTCTGAAAATATTTGTCCAAGATGAAACATTGAAATTGGTTTAGATTCAATAATTAAAAAATAGCTCAATTTTTTCTTCCTTTCATATCCAGATAAATCAACATATAGATAATTGATGTAGTATTTTGTGTTTAAGCCAAGGCAAAGGCATAAATTTTATGATTTTTTAAAAAATTTTTATTAAAACAGTTTTTTCAAATCTCAAGTCAGTATTTAGATTGATGACAATTATTTACTCCTGTCTTAATTGGTCTGACAAAATTGGCAGCTACTTTTGAAAATGACTTCCAATCAGTTGTTAACTGAGGCAAGAAATAGCTCATACATTTTAATGCCTCCAAAATAAAACTTCTATCGTTTAATCATCATTTTTGCACTATCAACAGGGCTGATGCTAACCTCGAGAACAATAATTCATTGCACCTTCTTGGTTTCAGGTTTTCTGCTCAGAGAAACTGGAGTGATTATATTGAATCAATTTGTAGGTCTTCTCTTAAGAAGAGCAGTTCACAATGTTGTGACTTACTTGTCTGAATCCATCTCATATATTCATAAGGCTACCACTCTTCCATTCATTAAATATTGCTGTCATATCTGATTTGCTGATCCAGCTATATATATTGAGAATCCAAAGGAAGATCAGTAATGGCATCTCGACTTCAACTTCCACTGTCATAATGTGATTTACCTGTCATTTTTATAGATATTTCCACGGCAGTTATTCTAATGAATACTCCTCATTTATAAACTGAACGCATGAATTTAAGCATACTACTAGATTGGCTGTTTTAAGCGCCACTTAAATGTGGCATAAGGTGGGAAGTATGGGATATCCAGTGAGGATCGAACTCACTACTCAGTTGTAACTGGTTCTAGTGAGACAAGCTTGCTAACCATTACACCATGCCTAAAATGTGCATTGTGGTACAGTGGATATTGGCTGGAATGAGAAATTACATTCTCTTCAGAGTTATTCCGGAGAGAGCAGGAACGGTCAGAATCCACTAATGCCATACTTGATATCCCATTGATGTGAATCTTTATCACTGAGATTGCTTCATTTATTTCTTTTGTGGAGAGAGGGCAGGGACAGCAATATGACCTAGTCCTTGTCATCAAAAACACAAAACTTGTTGGTGTGCCATTCATGGGTGGCTAATACTCATCTCTGTTGCAACCCTTGGTCAAATGATTAACAGCTGATGTTGATTAGGACACTTAGTGAAAGACACAGGAATATTCATTTCAACTGGATGGTTTGGTTTGTTTTACAGCATATCTACCTAAAAGGCTTATTTAATACTGACAATTTTTTTAGGATAGATACATATGAATAGAATATATATTCTTTGTAAGAAATCAGTTTGTAGATCAGGTTTGTACCTTCATAGCATTTTAACCCCAGTTTGGGGGTTAATTATTTACCCATAGCTGGGACCCTAGCAGGTGCTACCACTCTGGATCAGGGTGGACCTGGAAACAATGGCAATTAAGAGGTGGTTCTATGCTCCTCACAACCACCTAATCAGAGGCCTTGATGCCTGATGTAGTTTACGGTCATAACCATGACCTCTTAATTTGGACTGAATAGCAAAGAGTTTGTGAGGGTTATCATTCCAGCACCATTGCCATTCATTTGAATATACCTGCTAATGACCTCCTTAAATTCAGTGAATGGAATTTTGGTTCTTGTCTACATCCATATCAATAGCTGACTTGGCTGCTATGCCTGCTTTATTGTTACCTTCAACTTTGACGTGGCTAGGAATCTAACACAGTTTGATGTCTTTATGTTTGCAAGTAGCACGGATTTTGCATAATAGCCTGACAATGCATGGTTTGTTGCATTGGTTTTTCTACAAAGTCATTAAAACAATAATGAGTCTGAAGAGAAAAAAAAAAATTAAGGAATTTCTTTTGTTTCCTTTGTGTGATGATGTTGAGAGTTAGCTCTTTTGCATAAGCCTCCACAGTAAAAAAGAAAAAAAAAAAAGAGCTTTCTTTTGTAATACTTTGGTTTACTGCTGCAGATTCCATCTTCTCCTTACACTTTTACCCATTTGTATAGCTGAGTGCATATTTAAAAGAGTTTTCCAATATGCCCTGAAACTCATCCTGTAATATGAGTGGGTGTGTTTTTTGTTTAGCAAGATTATTTAGTTCAAGAAAGACTTTGGGTTACTTGATTGTCTATGGTGCAATATTGCATGCAGTTATTTATTTTATGTTTGAGAGTGTGGTAACTAACTCTTAAGGTATGGATTTTATCCCAAGTCCAAAGGGTTGTATGGTATTCTCTTTTTGTTGGAATAAATCACAGTAATTAGGTTTAAAGGTACTGCTGCAAGCTGGGTTAGTTGGGAATAATTTTATTTTGACATTGTACTATAATGCGAGATGCCTTAAATGTGGAGGTGTAGTCTGGTTGATTTACAGTAAATATACTGTACTCTGTAATGTACTCGGAAAAAATGTTAAGATATGTTTTATATCACTGGAAGTAGAATTTTATATTCTGCAAGAAAAGGGAAAACTCTTCTCTAATCCACTTTGTGAAATTCTTTTTTAAAGATGTTTTTCTGAGAACCACTCAAAACAGGTGCTGCAAGCTGAAACATGGTTCCTAGCTACTTGAGTAGTCTATACTTTTAAGTAGTTTTCATGTGCAAGTCATTTTGAATGCATCTTATGACTTATTTGAACAGTATCTCAATTCCTAATGTTTAGTAGTTGAGTTGATGTTTTCCTGGTTGTAGAATATAATTTCTAACTGCTTCATATTCTTATAGATCAGATAGCATCAGGTAATAGATAGTATTCAAGAGGCAGAGATTATTTGAACATGGATTTTATTTGAACTGTCCTGGATTCATGAAGTGAACAACCAACCAAGAGTGAACAACCCAGGGTGAATGGTAAGGAATTTTACTTAATGCCTGTATTTAACTTTTCTTTTTAGATGATGCTGATGAAAATGTTTCACATATTATTTATGCTAACAACATATGTGTTTTGCGATGGTTGGGTTCTAAGAGGAATGCTGTTTTGCAATACAATATTAAGAAATCTGAGTATCCATACTGCTCTTGTATTCCTAATCACTGGATTCTTCCAAGAATCTAGGACACTGCATCCTTGGACACTTCAAAACATTTAGTAGCATATGTACTTAATAAAGTAAATTCTTAGTAAAGAGATTTTTTGTTTTATCTGTAAGTAATTCATATTCATTCACTTACAAATTATATATAAATATGTGAAATTATTTGTTTGAACATTATTTTTAGTTGATACTCAGAGTAGATATTCTGTTTTTAATCAAACAGTATATTTATATATTAATTTCTACCGGCCTGATTATTTACGATAAATTTTGTACAAAAATGTGTCATTTGGCAAGATTCAAACCTGCAACCCCTATCAACATAGATGCTCCGGTAGAAAACTAAAAATTAATTAAATATCAAATTCCAGTTTGCAAGCGTACGTAAATTTTATTTATCGGCCAATGGAAAGCCCAGAATCAAATACGGATGTGAATTCCCAAATGATCTGCTGTGATCCAAAAGGACAATATAAAAAGCAGATACAGAAAGCATTGCCAGACAGACCCAGACAGACACACACAGACTAGAGAGAGACCAGTGTAATTAGTATCTTCCTTGACAGATGTCAAGTGACTTACTATGCTCGCCTCCCTTCCCTATCATCTTATCCTTCACTGTCTCAAAACTACTTACTGACCAAAGGAGCTGATACATTAAAGACATTCCTAATTTACAATGCTCCTACAGTCATACACAAAAACTCTTTTCAGCATTTATTGCCATGAGCATTTTAACGTCCGTTGGACCCATACTTAAAAGATTACTTTAATTGTAAAAACCTTAATATGTGTATATATAAAATGTTATTTCTAAACTCAATTTGCTTTTCTTGATTTATAATCTTTTTATGACTTATAGTGGGCTATCTACAACGAGGCCAAATTCCGTTAATCTGCAACAACATACAACTACTTTTCACTAGAACGGATAACCCACTATAAGCTGACACTGGTATCCTAATTCTTTTGTGTTTTCACTTTTCCCCAGACATGGCTGACATCAATATGCATTCTGAGGGAAAGAAGGCTCAGGGAAAGATAAAAAAAAAGCCGCTTAGCATCTGTGAAATCACAAAGACAAACCTATATGTTCTGCAAAACTTGCCAGTCATCCATGCATGGGGTGAATGTGACTCAGCGTCATATATATTTGGGCATAAGAAATGTGATAATCAGGTTTATTCATAAACCAAAGGAGATCCAGTCTTGTTATGCAACTTTAGCTAATACAAATTCTTCCCTCACTCAAGTTGCATCGCAGGGTCACAGATTTTTCTCAAGATGTATGGAAAAAAAAACAATACATTGGACTCAGGTACATAAATGTAAACCACAACATTGACAAAGTTATAGGCTGAACATTAATCTCCAACTGAACAGTCAGCTTTGTTCCAGTCTTTGTCTATATTCAAGTTATAATTTGGAAGACTAAGTCATTGCCAACTTGTTCCATACAGCTGGGGTTAGAAAATAAGAAATGGTACTTTGGCACAAATGCTCACCAATCTAGATCCAAGTCCTGAGAAACTACTGAAGTTTGTGTGTCATAAGTGTAAGATTTTGTCCAAAAATCCTTGCAGCTCAAACATCTGCTCTTGCCAGAAACATAGTATCCCATGTATAATAACATGCAGTGATTGTAGAGGCACCAATGGCAACATTAATCTGGCTCTCCAAGATGCTAATATATTTGAATGTATATTTTGAGTTATAGCAGGCCATTTACACTGTTTTGTTTTATATTTTTGGTGGTGGAGTTAACATTTCAATACTTGTTTGTGGTATCTTAATTTTTTTGATGGAGGGCTATTTTCTGGGCCTAGTATTTTTGTAATAGTGTTTGAATAAAAGATTTCAAATTTCATAATTTCCTGTTTTTTGGACCAAAGATCACATTTTTGGCAGACATCAAAAAGATGTGAAAAGAGATACAGACTTTTTTTTTTAATAAGCACCTCCATTATCAAGGTGAGCCATCAGTTTATTTAGCAAATCAGGTCTTTCAGGTGTCAAGTTGCTTAGTCGGTTTACCTTACTTGTAGCACAGAAGACCAAGTCTTTTTTTCTGTTTAATGACTAGACTGCCAAAAAAAATAAATAAATAAATAGAAGAGGTCAAAATGAAGATAAAAATATACTGCCATTTTGTTTAATAATCCTAGCAAAATGTCATGTTCTTATTATCAGTGGTTCCTGAGATATAAAACTTCATTTTGTTTCTGGCCTGCTAAATATAGAGATACTAGCAGTATAGACCAGCATTGCTCGGGTGTAATGAAAGCTTTAAAACTAATCCATGGTCCTGGAGCTCAAACTCTTTGGACGTTGGCACAAAGGACTAAAAAGCAATAATTGTTTCCAGTTAAAACGAAACCGTAGACTGAAAGAAAAATGAATGGATGTAAGTCAAATTTTGATTTCCTGGTTTCGATATCAAATAAGTTTTTTTCGTCGTAAATTGAATATTGAAGGCTAAATAAGTCCTCTGAGTAAATGGTATCAAAACTGAGACTAAGAAGTATAATTATAACAACTTAGAGCCAAACCCAAAGCAAAAACTAAAATAAAAGGGCTGAAAAAAATACAGATGTACAGCAGATAAACAGACACACACACACACAAACATCTTGCCTTTTATTTATATATATATATATATATATATATTGTCAATTTTCTGCATGATTGTAAGAACTGCAACCTTGAAACTTCTGAATATCATTTCTTATGTCTTTGTCTATGAGTGTATCAAATTTGATTAAAATTGGACCACTCCTTCTATAACCCGATTTTTTCGATTATCGATTTTTGGTATTTATCAGGGGTACCTCGACACAAAACCTAGCTAAGAACACTCGCAGACGCTTATAGTACAACTGTGTAAATTTTTAAGAAATTTGGTTCAACCGTTTCGGAGTCTATAGGCAACACACACAAAGTTCCATTTATAAATAAATTTAGATTAGATATTACCATCTTGAAAGCTGCACAGAGTGAGAGCAAGGTCTGAGAGCAACATAAGTTGATTGGTAGGATTCTAAAATATTTGTCCGCCTGTCAGCAGTCTTTCGATCTCTCCCAGCAGATTGTTTTATTTGTCAAATTTAATTTGACGAACCAATTATTGGTCTGTAAATTGTGAGTGTTTGGTCAGTATTTCATTCCCTAAGACATATATAGATTTGACTTTTACTTTGTGTTATTTTTTCATGTTATCTACTGTTTTACTGCTATATACACACACCTACTGGCATATGCCAGCTAATAATAAAATACAGCTACATTTTATTTCAGGTTCATTAATTCAGATCTAGTTTGCAAATTAGCCTCCCCATAACTAAATTTCCCCAGGTGATCCAAATTTGGACTATTCAAAAAAAGAGAACATAACCTTTCTAAAAATACCATATTTAACTTGGTAACTTTTTTTTCTCCCCCTGTTGAACATTGATATTGTCCAAACTAGTGTTTCATTAGCTTCTGTATAAAAGCCCTCTACTGGTGGTGCCCTAAAAGTCCCAAGTACTAGTCTGAGGTCTTGATGATAGGTTGTGTTCAATACTCAGGAAGTGTGAACTTGTACTCAGTGAAAATAGGATGAGCAATAATTGAATTAAAAAAAAAAACCTAGATGAGATATCCCTAGACATGGGTAGTGGAATGAGAACAGTCTACCATCATAGATTAAATAAAGGGTTTAGCTACAAATTCTGTGTAGGTTAATCAGATCAACATACACTTAATGAAAGCTGGAGTGCACAACTGCCAAAATGCTGTCATAAAAACAAAGATTGTTTATTTGATTTGTTCTTTTATGAATTATCAACCTTTTTGAGGTTATTTAAAGACAAAGCAAATTTTTGGATTATCAGAATTTTTTTGAGAAAATGATTTTCTAATACAAATCTTAATGTTTAACCCATAGCTGGGAGGAGAAGAGCCAAATTTATGATTTCCTCAAAGATATTTGCAGAAAGTAAATAAAATGAATTCAAAAAACTGATTTCTCATTCAGAACCTATCCACTATACCACCTGCATATCCA
This sequence comes from Ascarosepion bandense, assembly GCA_037127315.1. Taxonomy (NCBI): domain Eukaryota; kingdom Metazoa; phylum Mollusca; class Cephalopoda; order Sepiida; family Sepiidae; genus Ascarosepion; species Ascarosepion bandense. The sequence continues at coordinate 2,463,588 of JBBBDQ010001642.1, read as the reverse complement.
AGCTTACAGCATCTATTGAGGTACTGAACAGGGTCAATGTTGCTTAACTTTAGGCTTGGTTCATTTTATTTTATGGCATATCAACTTCAGTGGGTTATTTAATGCCGACAAGGTTTTTTACAATAGATTTGTATGAATAAGATATATATTCTTTATAAGAAATCAGTTTCTAGATCAAGTTTTATTGACATATTTTTGTAAAGGTTTTGTCAAGAGTCAGATGTGTTACTGGTGTATATATATATATATATATATATATATATATATATATATATATATATTCTTCAAAAATATATTGCTGTTAACTTTTTTTTCTTCAAAAATGTAGTCTTGGTAATATTTTTCTCTCCAAAAATGTATTGCTTGAATTTACACTATAAAAATTCTATTTTTATAGTTTCATAGTGTTTTGACTCCAGTTCAGGGATTAACTATTTACCCATAGCTGGGACCCTAACTGATGCTACCATCCCAGGTCAGGATGGACCTGGGAACAACAACAATTAACAAATGCTTCTCAAAACTTTCCAATTAAAGGCACTGATGTCAGATGCAGCTTATTGTTAAAACCAGGACCTGGATATAGTTTGTCAAATCCAGGATGCCTCATGGGGAGAGGGGTTATCCTTTTGCAGAGGAGCAGTCAGCATATTCTGAAGCCCCAACTAACAGGGTCATGCTTAACTTCAGTAACTGAGCAAGAAAGATTACTGGCGTCTCTGCAAAAGCGTGCTCAGCAGGAACAAGACTTCAATACCCCCACTAATCAATGAATTTGAAGTTCTCACCTCCCCAGCCGACAAGGCTGAATGCTTTGCCCGTAAATTCTCAACCAATTCAACACTGGACTCATTAGGAATACCTACACCAGACTTCCCACCCAGAACTACGGCTCAACTAAATAACGTCCACATTTCACCCTCGCTGGTCGCCAAGATAATTGCGCAACTTGACCCACACAAAGCGAGCGGCGGTGACGGAATCCCAGTCATAGTACTGAAGAAATGTGCCCCAGAACTCTCCTCTGTCCTCTCTAAACTCTATAACCTCTGCCTATCTGCTTCCTGCTTTCCTGCCTGTTGGAAGTCCTCCTGCGTAGTACCTATATTTAAGAATTCTGGCGAACCCTCAGACCCCGCCAATTACTGTCCTATTAGTCTCCTTCCATTCTTTGGCAAAGTTTTCGAAGCCATTATCAACGCCGAGGTGATTCAGCACCTTATGACCAATGGGCTTCTCTCTGACAAACAGTATGGGTTTCGCTTCACCAGGTCTACTGCTGATATGCTAACGACCATTACCGAGTACATATACCAGGCACTCGACAAGAATGGTGAAGCCCGAACCGTTGCCTTGGATATCTCCAAAGCATTCGACAGGGTCTGGCATGCTGGCCTCTTGTGCAAACTGCGGAGCTATGGGATAACTGGACATCTGTTTGACCTCATCCAGTCCTTCCTCTCTAACTGCACATTAAAGGTGGTATTAAATGGACATGCCTCCCAAAACTACCAGACGAACGCGGGCGTCCCTCAAGGTTCTATCCTAGGTCCCACGCTATTTCTGATCTACATTAATGATCTCCCCGACACCATTAGATCCCAAGTTGGCATGTATGCCGATGACACAACAATCTACTCCCGCATCGATCAGAAACAAGGTCTGGACAACAAAGTGAACCTCGCTGCCGCACTTGAAAGGGATCTCCAATCCGTAGTGACCTGGGGTAGGAAATGGTTGGTAAATTTCAATGCCTCCAAAACAAAGCTGTTATCAACTAACCACCATAGACAATCGCATCTACCTCCCATTAGCATGGGACAGGCTAGCCTCCCAGAGAGTAAAATACTACGCCTCCTTGGCCTTACACTCTCGGCGGACCTCAAATGGAATGACTATATTGAATCCATTGCCAAATCTGCTGCTATGAAAGTCGGCTCCCTGTGCAGGGCCCGGAAATTTTTCCCACCTGAAACTATTCTGCACATATACAAATCTACCATCCGCCCGTGTATTGAATATTGCTGCCGTATCTGGTCGGGTGCCCCTGCTGCTCTCCTTGGGCTTCTTGACAAAATACAAAGGAGGATCTGTAACGTGGTTGATACTGACTTGGCAGACCGGCTGCAGCCGCTCTCACACCGGCGTGATGTAGCTTCCCTGTGCCTCTTCTACAAGTACTTTCATGGCTTCTGCTCCGATGAGCTTAGATCACTGGTGCCGCCTAAGCACGAATTTACGCGAGATACTAGATTAGCAACTAGGTCCCACCCTTTTACAGTTAAACAAATAAGATGTAACTGTAAATTCTACTCTAACAGCTTCTTTTCTCGTGCTTCCCGCCTGTGGAACTCCCTTCCACAAGTCTGCTTTCCCGACAGTTACAATCTCCAGGTGTTTAAATGTAGGGTCAATAGACACCTCCTATCACGCTAACTCCCAACTATTCTCACAACACTCATCTACCCAACCCTCATTCTCGGTATCCTCACCCGCCTATCACCCACCCTCTGTTATTTCCTATATTTAATCAGCCTTTCTCCACTCTACGTAGCCCCCTGCACAGTAGTGGCAGTGACATGCCTTGCTCGGGGTGAAACGCTTATAAAAAAAAAAAAAAAAAAAAAAAAAACTGGTGTTTCAAAAGGATATGACTATAAGCACAACAAAGATAAGAATGATTGCATGTAATTAGTATAAACTAGTAGTACAGCCCGGTGTTGCTTGGGTGTAATGAAAGCTTTAAAACTAATCCATGGTCCTGGAGCTCAGATTCTTTGGACACTGGCACAAAAGACTAAAAAGCAATAGTTGTTTCCAGTTAAAGCAAAACCGTAGACTGAAAGAAAAATGAATGGATGTAAGTGAAATTTTGATTTCCTGGTATCAATATCAAATAAGTTTTTTTCGTTGTAAACTGAATTTTGAAGGCTAAATGAGTCCTGAGTAAATGGTATCATGGCTGAGACTAAGAACTACAATTATACCTACTTAGAGCCAAACCCGAAGCAAAAACTAAAATAAAAGGGCTGAAAAAATACAGATAAACAAACACACACACACAAACATCTTGCCTTTTATATATATATATATATATATATATATATATATATATATATATATCAATTTTCTGCACTATTGTAAGAAGTGCAACCTTGAAACTTCTGAATATTGTTTCTTATGTCTTTGTCTATGAGTGTATCAAATTTGATTAAAATCGGAACATTCTTTCTATAACCCGATTTTTTCGATTATCAATTTTCAATATTTATTGGGGTACCTTGACACAAAACCTAGCAAAGAACACTTGCAGATGCTTATAGTACAACTGTGTAAATTTTCAAGATAATCAGTTCAGCCATTTCGGAGTCTATAGGTAACGGACACACACACAGACAAAGTTCCATTTACAAATAAGTTTAGATAATGATAATGATAACCTATAGCTAGTTCATAGATTAAATTCCTATATAATAACATACAGGGTAATAAATGCTTGAATCTCTTAAGAGAAACAAAATGTTGATTGTAATCTAATAGGGGGGAGAATATTTGCAAAATACTTTACCGGCCAAAATTAATAGGCAGAAACACACAAATACATGTTGAGATCTCTTCCTAGCTAATAAGATAGGCTACTTGTTGGTTTCATCTGACTCAGTCCCGGTCTGTTTTGAAATCAGAATGTTACATTCATTTAACCAAATTTTCTCTTGTACATCAAACCTAATTTTTAGTTTGTGAAATTTTCGTCATATTAATACTGCTTTGCCTTGCATATATTGATCGCTTGCTTTATATAATTTTTGGCCCTGTTCTTTTTGTTGTTTACTGCAAAATTTGTCAATTCTGCTTGTTGGACAGTTCTGCCATCTATTCACCTTTAACTATGGCCACTCACTCTACACAAAGCATAAACACCCCCAGTAAAATAACAAACCAAAACTCTCCCTAAAAATAGAAAAAAAAATATCAAATTTGTTTATTACAAACTAATGTCATTTCCTATTCAGAAATTATTTTTTTCTATTCTGTAACATTTAACATTATTAACGCAGTGTAAATAAGAGTTGTTGCATATGAAATTTTATGAAACCTGTCATCATGAAAAATAAAAGATATTGTGATATAAAAAACAGATAAAATAAACAGAATTGTAATAAGGAAGAGAAATGATCACCATAAAGGAATACTGAAGATTTTTAGTGACAAACAAACATTGTGCTGAATAAAATGGAAAAAAATTATAAAAACTAAAATGTGCTACCATAAAAAATAATCATATTGACTACAGACATTATGAAAATATTTCCACAAGACAATCTATTTCAACATGTTTGTGTCAGTCAGTTAAATGCCATATATGATACAAACTTGGGTGATCATGTCTCAAAAGAAACATGACTTATTGGGCAGAAGATTTTCTCCACAGTAGGTTGCCATTAAAATGTGTAAAATTAATGATTTTATTCTCTTACCTAAGTTATAAGAAGATGAAGCATTGTAAAATTCATAATAATTGGACAATATTAATAAAGATGAAGAGAAAACTTCAAGCAGCTGAAACGTGGTTCTACAGAAGAATGCTGCAGATATCGTGGACCAAGCATGTGAGCAATGATGAGGTTTTGAAAATGATGGAAACTAAAAGGAAATTAATATTGAGCATCCAGACGAGACAAATGAAGTTCCTGGGACATGCAATGAGGAAGGAGGGCTTGGAGAATTTGATACTAACAGGCCAGATAGAGAGGAAAAAGAGACAGAGGAAAGCAGCGGATAACATATTTAAAAGGCCTGAGTGGGTGGATAACAGAACGGGGGCTGAGAGATGTTACAGGAGAAAGCGTGCTAAGAGCCACCAGGGATAGGGAGACGTGAAAGGCCATGATCGTTTACGTCCTGAAGGGACAGGGCACATAGAAGAAGATATATGCCAAATGTTTATAAGAAATTATAATGTAGATATAAAGTAGGGGATCAATTCTATATTATAATCAATATATAAACTGATCCCTCATTTTGCATCCATGCTATTTTCTATATATTTATAGTCTAGATTTATGGGCTTGAACTAGTGGATGGCAGAGCAGGGTTTGGGTGGTGTAACAGGAGAAAGCATGCTAAGAGCCACCAGGGATAGAGAGACGTGGAAGGCCATGATCGCCTACGTCCTGAAGGGACAAGGTACATAAATGAAGAAGAAAGGTCATTGCATGCCAACAGCAGCAAACTGGGAAGCAATCAGATTTTATAAAGATTTTGCCTAATGGTTTTCCTGGTTCCACTGAGATTACAGATATATCTGTCGCCATGGTAATTTCTATGTGCTTGCTGAAATCCAATTTCACAGTACAAACCAACAAACACTGTTGATGACAAACAGTGGTTTTAATGAAAACAAATGGAACAATTTAAAAATACATAGAGGAATAAAGAATTATTAATTTTTCTATGTAGCCTGGTTGATGATCTTTCAGCTGGAATATTATTTTAGCAGTAAATAGTAACAATTCAAAAGAACTCAGTCCTGGCACTGTGTCTCGTTTTACTTTCATGATTTTGTTGCTGGCAGCAGGAGGAGCAGGAGAATCAGTTTATATGACCTATCTTCTTAACTTGTCAATTCCCTTTCTCTTTTGCTCATCTCATTTAAATAAGGAAATCTTCATACCTCTTGTTTTGATTTATTGCAGGGTTTTTTTTTTTATATATTTATTACCTTCCTTTGTTCAACAGCAGGTGGCCCTCCTTGCAATGTCTGGCCAAACCCCTGGTCTGAATTTTGATAAAAACATGAACAGGTTGAGTGATATAATAGTACTTTATAACAAGAACATTGCAAGTATTCCTCCATGGAATTTGGGAAATTTTACATCAGAAATCTTTGTCATATTACTCTGGAGGAAAGTGAGTTACAGAAGATCTTGTTTTACTAAAACTAAATTATTTTTGGTTTATTTCCGGTTCAAATCTCCACAAGAGCCTACTTCAAATTCATTTTATGGTTTATAATTATTTTTAAACTGTTCTTCCTTTATTCTTATTAACAGTTTCCTAAGATTATTTTTAACGGTTTTATTTTAATTATTTCCTGCTTCTAATCATTCTTATGTAATTTTTTAAATGGGATTATTACCCTGTTACATATCTCGGATATTTAATATACTTTCATCTAATATTAAAAGAGAAACCCCCGACCAATACTATAAAGAGCAATGACAGCTGATGGACTTGAAAAAAAAGGATATGGTCCAATATTCGCTCCCATACTGAAAAACTGTCATCACATAGTACTCTCTGCTTTGTTTCTAGCAAAATTTTCCTGTCTCTTAATACTTTACTCAGCTTCCGGAACCCGTTCTTTGCTTTGCCAATTCGCCTTCGGATCTCTGTTTCACACTTTCCGTCTTCTGTTAGAACACTTCCCAGGTATTTAAATTTTTGTACTTGCTTGATTTTAGTATCTCCCAACTGTATTTGGCATTTGGGGCTGCTCTTTTTGCTGGTGACCATGCATTCAGTTTTTTTGCAGTTTATTTGAAGTCCTTTTTTGTAACTCTCTTCAGCTATCTTTTGTAGGAGGTCTTGTAGTTTCCTTTCCGTGTTTGCAAGTAGCACTGTATTGTCTGCGTATCTTATGTTATTCAAATTGTGGCCTCCAATTACAAATCCTGGCATAACATCTAGGGTCCTCAAAATAGTCTCACAAGTTGAACAGATCAGTTGAAAAGACGCATCCTTGTCTTACACCCCTCTCTATCTTTGTATACCTGCTGACTTCGTTACCTGTCCATATGCAAGCAGTTTGCTGCCAGTAGAGATTCTTAATTACTCTTATGTCGTTCCCAAATATGTTGAGACTGCTGAGCATCTCCATCAATTCTTTGTGGCGTATTATGTCAAATGCCTTTGCATAATCGATAAAACATAGGTACCAGTCTTTCATTCGTATTGCTCTTTCGGAGAGCATCTTCATCATAAATATGGCATTCCTTGTTCCAGTGTCTTTGATGAACTCACACTATTCTTGTCCTATCTCTGGCCTGATTCTGCTTCTCGCACTGTTCATCAGGATTCAGACGATCAGTATTGTGATATGACTCATTAAGCTGATAGTTCGGCAAAGTTCACACTCATTTGCACCTGGCTTTTTAGGCAGTGCTATGAAACTAGACTTGCTTAGGTCGTCTGGTATTACAACCCTATTATAAATTTCATTTATTATTTCCATAATTTTTTCTATGCCAAATTCTTCCAGGGCTATCAGCAGCTATATTACAATGCTGCCTGGACCAGCTGCTTTGTTTCTGTTCAGTTTGGCCATTGCAGCTTCCACTTTGGATTTTAATATTTCCAGTTTGTCCTCATCTTTGTGTATTATCGGTTGCTCTCTCTTGTTGTGGAAAAGATATTTTATATATTCTTCCTATCACTGGAATATTATCAATATTATCATTCCATCCTTGGATTTTATACATCCTGTTGAAGAGCAAGTTTTTTTGTCCTGTCAGTTTGTAGCAGATAAGAAATTAATTAAAATCAACTCTTCTTCACTTTTACAAAAGTTCACAACGTGTGAAATCTTGGGTTTTTCAAAATAGAAAAAGGATTGACCATCTGCTTAAAGAAAAAGCCAAAGCCAGATTTTGCAAGTAGGCGTTAAAATGATTTTTGATGTATGGGAGAGACTTGCAAGACCAAAAGGACTTTGGGTGTAAAGTGCGAAAATATATGATTACAATAAAAGAACTTCATCAATGTCAGTCAGATGGAAGCATGAGAAAGACAACACTAAAATATAACTCTCAACTTCAAGTGACCTGGACATTGTCCTCTTTCTCTTTCTTCTTATCTCTTTCAACAACCACTACTAACAACATTTTGTATGAAATCTTGATACCTTAACTTTCTCAGTGAACATTAATTTCTATGAATTCTTGTTATTCCTCCTTTTAATAAATTTCTATCTTAAAATGGCAAGTGTATATATTATTATTACACTAATCCACATATTCCAACCTGCCAACAACCAACCTTCTGATGATAATTCTGCATAAAAATTCTAAGCTGTAGGGAGTTCGGTTAAGTATGACACAAGGTCAAATCAAAGAAAATTAACCAGCTTCCTACACTTCAAGTTTTTATTTCTTTATGCACGTATGCTTTATTAGTCCTGTTCAGTCACTCTACCTTTGCGCATTTGTCGTTGAGCCATTCTTATTTAGCCTATTTTCTTTTACAATAGCTTTAAGAGAAAGATTTTATAAATTTCAGCCAATAACAGCATTGGTATTTTGGTTAATGAATGCTAAATGTTTCCTAGTAGGAAAAACAGGTAATATTACCATTCCTACCAAAAAGGTCGTTACATATGATCATTTGGAATCGTAGAAACTAAAGGGATGTGCATTGTGGTGTAATGGATATCAGCACAGAATGAAAACCAGAGAGCCGAGTTCAAATTCCAGATAAATTAGTTGTATTCACTTATGCACAAATATCCTTGGGAAAAGGTATTAATCTGTCTTTTCTTCCTCCAACTATAGACTGAATAGCAGAACAGATTAGGTTCTATAGCCTTGGTTGGCAACCAGTCTACTGAAGAAAGAAATGGCAACTTAATGTAGGAAAAGCTTCTGCTTAGTCAGTCATGGATTGAAAGACATGATCACCCAAGTATGTATCACGTATGAAACTTAACTGACTGATTGAAGTGTTAAGCTCTAGGGTTAGATGTTGATTACCCTTACAAAGTAGTCTAATCGGTAATGCAGCTGCTACAACAAGCAGACTTCTAAAGACAAAGGATGAAAATTTGAAGGCTTTTTATTTGTTTCTAATTGACAGCATTTGCTAACATGTACAGAATGATGGTGTGTGAAAGAATGAACTGACTTAATTTCAGATGAAAGAAACCAGTTATATATGTACCTATGAACATTAATGAGCATGTCACAATCTTCAAATACATTGGACACGATTGTGAGTGGGGTTATATTGCTGTCTAGCAGTTCACCACTAGCTGTGTTTATTTACTTTACACAGCTGGCAAGTATTGTATTTTGCTGATGTTATAAAAATTACGGCAGACCTGTATGACATTACCACCACCTGTAAATTTGTTGATTATGATTTTTTTATTTTTTCATTACAATACCATTGATTAGATCCAAAACTTTCCGATTATCAAAAAAAATTTTGAAAAAATTCATTAAGAGTTTTAGCAGGTGCTCAGTTTCTCATACAAACTTATAGTAAAACCGATCCTCCATTTTGGAAACACTCGCATTGGGGTTGCTTTGATGTTGCTGAGACCATGTATAGAGAAGCGTACAATTTGAAGATCAACAGACCCATGGAATTTTTTTTAATTTTCCCTACTTCATATCAATGAAAATAAGATATTTGAAACATTAAAAAAAAAGGTTTTAGACAGAGTTTCTTTAAAATAATTCCTGTTGTAAAAAAGTTTGGAATGAAAAATATGACATGTAAAACATTAAAAAAAAATTTGACAGAATCTTTAAAATAATTCCTATCTGAAAAAAAAATTTAAATAAAAAAATATTTCTGGAACAATTTATTTCATTAGTTTCCTACAAATTTGGGAAAAAAAAAGAAAAAGGGTAACAACTTGAAGTGAGTGTTTCAAAAATGGAGGATCGATTTACTATAACAGTGTATGAGAAACTGAGCACCCATTAAAAATCTTTAAATATTAAACTTTTTCCAAATCTTTTTTGAAAATCGAAATCTTTATGTACTAATCAATAAGAATACACAGAAAAAAGTAAAGAAAAGTAATAATAATCAACAAATTTACAGGTGGTGGTAATGTCGTACAGGTCCGCCAAAATTACTATTTTATTTTCCAACCTGTTTTGGTTATTTCTCATTCAGTAACGTTTTTAGCTAACAACAACCCAAGTCAAGCATTAATAATACTTGCAAGTACTTCATCTCAAATATGTAAATGTATTTTTTATAACATTTCATCTTCATTAAAAACTTGTTATATCCTCATTTTCCAAAATTTGATTTTTTTTTTTTGTCATTTTAGCTAAAAAGACTGTTCTATTATAATGCAAAGTGCCAATTTACAGAATTGCCAATTTACCTAGGTAACTGTTGACCCTAAACTTAAAGAGGTAAAGATTGTACTGGTTGTGGGAAAATCCACTCAGGTGTCTGATCTACAAGATAGCTGTTCCTGGAAAAAAACTGCCCAAATGAAACTCTTCTTAATAGAACATAAGAATGAGGATAATCATTTCTAGTGTACGCGTTATGGTAGGTCTTAGCGGTGAAATTCCGAACTGGTAGAACTAAAGCTAAGCACTATTCATAATCGTTTCCTTTTTTTTTCAATCGTATCACCCTGTGCAAGGCAGTAATGCCACTGATGTGCAGGGGGCTACATAAGAGTAAAAAATTAAATAGGAGGAGAGTAAAGAGAAAGACGAACCAATTAAGGATGAGAATACAAGTGTGATAATAGTTGCAAAGGTGGTTGGTTAGCTGGTTGTTTTGTTTTTATGGCATATCAACATCGGCGGGTCATTTATTACCAAATAAATTTTTATTTATTTATTCCTGGTAATACCTTTTTCTTTCAACAATTTATTATTGTTTTTATATGTTTTATGTCTAGTAATACTTTTTCTTTTTCAAGTATCAAGATTCATTGGGATTTGCTTTTTTAAGGTTCTCAAGTCCTACCTGTTATTTAACCCATAACTAGAGGGAAGGGATGGATTAATACCTTTCCCAAGGGTACCAGTGCTTAAGTGAATGCAGGGTATTCAACTGGAATTCGAACTTGGCTAACAGATTTCTCTTTCCGAGCTGATATCCACTGCACCACAACACACATTCATCACTAAACGCTTACAGCACCTGGTATTCCCATGTGATCACCCATCTAAGTAATGACCAGGCTCAACATTGCTTAACTTCGGTGATTGAACGAGAACCGGTGCATTCAACATGATATGGCCGTAAGCTGCAAAGGTGGAGAGAAAGGAAAAGATATAGAGAGTGGTGTAGAAAGAACTAGAGTAAAGTGGTTAAGAGATGAGTGTTGGCCATGCATTTAAATTCCTGGAGGTTGTAGCCATCAAGAAAGCAAGTATATGGAAGGGAGTTCCACAGGTGAGAAGTGCAAAAGAAGCTGCTGGAATAGAATTGTTGTCTGCATTTGGTTGTTCTAACTGTGAATGGGTGGGACCCAGTTGCCAGTCTGATTGCACAATCAAGCACCTGTTGCAGAGGCACCAGTGACTTAAGTTTGTTGGAGCAGAAAAACAGTGTTCTTTTATACTGTAAAATATTAATTTGCAGAATTTTTGCCATTACTTTTTAATCTTTTTCCAATCATAGATTAACTAAAGTAAATGGTAAATATGATATTTTCACTCATATAATCATCTCACCCCAAGCAAGGCATTCTACTGCTACTTTTGCACAGAGGGTTACATAGGGGAGAGTGATAAGAAAGAGGAGTTAGTTATAGAAAATGTCAGGAGGTGGGTAATAGACAGATGAGAATACCAAGAATGAGGGTGGAGTAGGTGAAAAAAGAGCTTGAGAGAATGGATGTGAGTTAGGAGATGTCTATTGACCTTACATTTAAATTCCTGTAGCTGTTGGGAAGGAAGTGTATGGAAGGGAATTCCGCAGGTGGGAAGTGCGAGAAAAGAAGCTGTTAGAGTAGAAATTGCGAGGTTATATTTTATCAGTTTCACTGTAAAAGGGTGAGACCTAGTTGCTAATTTAGTAGCTCATGTAAATTCATACCTATGGACACGAGTGATCTAAGTTCATTGGAACAGAAGCCGTGAAAGTATTTATAGAAGAGGCACATGGAAGCCACATCACACCAGTGAGATAGTGACTGCAGCCAAGCTGCCAAGTCAGTATCGATCACATTACAGATTCTCTGTTGGATTTTGTCAAGAATCCCGAGGTGAATAGCAGGGGCACCTCACCTGATGTGGCAGCAGTATTCAATACACGGGCGGATGGTAGATTTGTATATGTGCAGGATGGACTCAGACGGGAAAAACTTTCTGGCCCTGCACAGTGAACCGACCTTCTGTTATAGGGAAACACACCTATTTCTCAGATAATGGACTCTCCCTCCTAAATTAATAAGAGTTAACAGGAAATTAACAGGAGAAGTTCATGAAAGTTCTTTAGAGTTCTATTGGAGTTCAGTAGAACTACTAGGCAGTTGATATTAGTCAGCAGTTAGCCAAATACTAAAGAGTCAGCTTTCAGGGGAAGATTAACAAGTTCCTAACATTTTGGGTACGTTAAGTCGATTAGCAACCAACATAGCACGATTATAACCTTCAGTGCAAAAACTACCCCACAACACCTTAGCAGCAGATCTTCAGCAATATCATTTAATGAATTTGTTGATCTTGTTCACCTAATTTGGGTTAATCAATAAATTTCAGTAAAAAATCGTGTTGCTAGAGATGTACTGGGTTTATGATTCAAGAGAATCCGAAACTGTCAGCAAAGTGAATAACAAAATGATTGAATACCAAGTAAAACAATACCAAGTGGATACATTCAAGTTGATTTAACTACATTTTCTGTGATCTGGTGAAAGGTTTTTTTTTGTTTAAATGACTTGTCACTGTTAATGAAACTTACTTAAACCATGATGATCCAGTGATCAAACAAATGTTCATGAAATTGTGACACTCAGATTTTTTATGGTCAAAAATATTCAAAACTAAAAAGGAAAGACCATGATTATTTCAATGATAGACTCTTATTTAAAAACTAAAAAGGAAAGACCATGAGCATTTCAATGATAGACTCTTATTTAAAAACTAAAAAGGAAAGACCATGAGCATTTCAATGATAGACTCTTATTTAAAAACTAAAAAGGAAAGACCATGAGCATTTCAATGATAGACTCTTATTTAAAAACTAAAAAGGAAAGACCATGAGCATTTCAATGATAGACTCTTATTTAAAAACTAAAAAGGAAAGACCATGAGCATTTCAATGATAGACTCTTATTTAAAAACTAAAAAGGAAAGACCATGAGCATTTCAATGATAGACTCTTATTTAAAAACTAAAAAGACCATGAGCATTTCAATGATAGACTCTTATTTAAAAACTAAAAAGGAAAGACCATGAGCATTTCAATGATAGACTCTTATTTAAAAACTAAAAAGGAAAGACCATGAGCATTTCAATGATAGACTCTTATTTAAAAACTAAAAAGGAAAGACCATGAGCATTTCAATGATAGACTCTTATTTAAAAACTAAAAAGGAAAGACCATGAGCATTTCAATGATAGACTCTTATTTAAAAACTAAAAAGGAAAGACCATGAGCATTTCAATGATAGACTCTTATTTAAAAACTAAAAAGGAAAGACCATGAGCATTTCAATGATAGACTCTTCTAAACGATTTTCAGCTGAACTATAGAATGGTTTTAATCTTTTTTGTACTTAAGAGGAACATGAAAAATTTTTCACATTTCTAATTAAAACAAATTGGGGTTTAAGTTTAGAAACTTTGATCTTCAATGAAGAGCCAAAATTCTTGAGAGCCTGAATTTTGCTTTAAACCCATTTAGATTTTCTTAATGGATTCAACACCACAATTAGAAATAGAAATTTAAACCATAATTTTCTGAAAAGTACAAGAAAACTTATATAAAAAAAACAAGTGTACAGCATATAAAATCATAAAAGTATAATGATCAATTTATTGTATACACAAAACTGAGTGTGTATTAAATATCTTCCTGAGAAAACAATTTTCTTACATCTTGCAGATTTTGTTTTAAAATTTGGAAACTTATACTAAAAAAAAAAAAAAAAAAAAAAAAAAAAAAAAAAAAAAGATATTGCTTAATTGCTTCAGTATTTTATTTGTATTTTTCAAAATATAGAAAAAATAGAATTTCATGCCGTAACGTCCCCAAATCCACTTGACATAGATCATTTTTTAAAAGAGTCTCAAATTAAATCTGTCTGTTAGTTACAACATTCATTTCATCAAGATTTCAATGACTTTCCTAGCAAAAAGCAAGCATCCAGAACTTATCTAAAAGCATTATTAAATGTGTGAGTTTTCATTAACTTCAAATGATCATAACTTGACAAATACTTGGAGTTAGAACAAAATTCATCCAGTTCTTAAATTTTGAGACTTAGCTTCAGATCAGATGTAAGGTTCAATAAGTTTGAGTTTTGTTTAACAGCATATCAATCACTGTAGGTTATTTAATGCCAAAAAGGTGAGCTTTTAGGGGGTTTTTTTTATGTTTGGTTATAGTGAGAATGTTGATTTAGTCAGTATTTGATCAAAAAGTTGTTTTTTCTTTTTTTTGAGAAAATTCAAGATGTCTTCTGGTTTTGTATTTTTGAAAAATTATTTTTAAAATGAAAATAAGTTTGGTTTGTTTTACAGCATATCAACATCAACAGGTTATTAATGTCGACAAGATTTTTACAATGGATTCATATATTTGATTTTTTAAATGATGCTTAGATGTGGCATAAGGCCAAAAGTATGGAGTACCCAGTGAGAATCGAACTTACTACATTGTAATAGATTCAAGTGAGACAAGCTTGCTAACCATTACACCAGGTCAAGGTGCCCATATAAATAGACTATGTATTTTTTGTAAGAAATCATTTCGTAAGTTTCATTGACATATTTTTGTAAAGTGAGTTTTGTTGAGAGTCAGATATATTACTCATATATATATATGTTCTTCAAAAATATATTGCCTTTGATATTTTTTCCTTCATAAATATATTGCTCGTAATATTCTTTTTCATTCATAAAGATATTGCTAGAATTTTCACTATAAAAATCTGTTTTTATACTTTAATGTTTTGACTCCAATTTAGCTGGGACCCTAACAGGTGCTACCACCTCAGGTCAGGGTGGACCTGTGTACAACAGCAATTAAGAGGTTGTTCCATGCTCCTCAAAACTTCCCAATTAGAGGTACAGTTTATCATCAAATTCAGGACCCAGATCTAGTTTATTGTCATACCCAAGACACTTCATTGGGGGTGTTTTACTCCTCTGCAGAGGTGCAGTCATCATATTCTGGAGCTCCAGTTGACAGGGCAAGCTTTAATAAGGTTCCAAAAATACCAAATGTCTGATTGCAAGACTGCTGCGCCAATTAAAAAAAAGCTGTTGAAATAAAAGTGTCAGTGAAGGTGAAGAAAGACGATCTCTTTTTGCTCATAGGGTTCACCAGATGATGGATGATTTGAAAATGCCTGGAATTTAAGCACATGGAGTAGCCACCCTAGTCATCAGATCTTACTCCATCTGACTATTTCAGGCTTTCAAGTTTTAAAAAGGTGAACATCTTCAGATGGTGCAGAGGTAGCAGCAGCAGAATTCCAGTGACTAAATAGCAGAATTTGGGTTGGGGAGGTTAAACTGATTTGAGAAATGATGTGACAAGCGTGTGAAATTGCATGCACCTTTCATGTCTACATCATTACCTTCTTGGTTGGGTTCAAGAACTCCTCAAAATTTCAAACATTCTCAAACAGATTTTGCCTTAAGCATTTTTCTATCAAACCACTCATGTTTTAGGAAATCCTTTGAACACAATATTTCTTGTATAAAATTGTTGAATTTCTACAGTCACTAAAAAAATTTTACTACAAAGAAATAAGCAGTTTACCACTTCCTATGTGATGGATTCTTCTGGTGAGAAATTTTTTCAAAAGAAAATACACAAGTTATAAATATATATTACACAAACACACACAGGGGAAAATGTATGACAAAGTGTAAAAAGTTTTCTGGTGATGTATTTTGTCCTTTACAACTTCAGACAAAATGCATAACAAAAACATTTTCGCCACTTTGTCATATTTCGTTACATTCACTTACATGCAAATATTCTTCTCCTTTCAGCTATAGGTTAAGTAGGACTGATTGGGTTCTACAGCCTTGATTGGCAACCAGTCTACTGCAGTAAGTAATGGCAACCTACTAGAAGAAAATCTTCTGCCCAGTCAGTCATGTCTCAAAAGAGACATGATCACCCAAGCATGTATAACTTGAGTTTATATAAATGGAGTGATAATGAAATGTTCTCAGGTCAACCCAGTTCACCTGAAAATTTGACCAAATATCAGATTTATTTTTCTTGGTAGGAGAACACTTCTTGATTGGGCTAAGAATTTATCAGTCTGTATTCCTTTATGTGAGTAAAAATACATGAAAACCAGTTTTCTTTTTTTGTACTGATATTTTTAAAATGTTTGCCTATAATGTAACTGAAAAATAAATCAAAGGAAAAATTGTTACTTTAGCAACCCTTTGTCTTAATTTTTTTTCAGTTTAAAATGCTTATGAAAATTAGTGAAACGCCAATGAAAAAATTAAAAAGAATTTAACATCCAACTGGTTTTCATTCTTTACCAGATATTTCAAATCAATTATTTATCACATATTAGAGCACATCAGTCAGTTAAGTACCATACGTGATACACGCTTGGGCGATCATGTCTCGAAAGAGACATGACTGACTGGGCAGAAGATTATCCCACAGTAGGTTGCCATTGCTTTCTGCAGTAGACTGGTTACTGACCAAGGCTATAGAACCCAATCTGTCCTGCTATTTAACCCATAACTGGAAGGAATAGATGGATTAATACCTTTCCCAAGGGTATTTGCGTGTAAGTGAATGCAATGAATTCAACTGGAATTCGAACTCAGCTCTCTGATTTCTCATTCCGAGTCGATATCCACTGCACCACAACGCACATCCTATTAGAGCACATACTGAGGAAAAAAGGCCCAACACTCACGGGACATATTGCAGGCTAGAAAGAGAGATGAAAGAAAACAAATAACCAACCTGGCAAGCTCATATAGATGGTCGGCAGAATAGGTAATAGGAAAAATAGCAAAAATGGTAAACCTTACTAAGAGCTACAACAGAAAGAAAATTATTTGGGACTCGACTTTTACAATATATGCGCACCCTGTTAATTACTGCTATGCTTCTTGATCTCACTCTCAATAAAGAATTGTCGTGTTGGGTGGGGGGGGGGGACAGAGGTATAATTATTAAAAAGGATAAACAAAGTCAGCAAACCAAGGTCAAAAATTGGCTTATTTCAAATTAATACCCTTGAGAAAGGCATGAATCTACCTAATTCTTACTACTGCCAGAAAAGTTTAAAATTGTCTTGATCTTCATATACCACAAGTGTTGATCAAGAACAGAGAAGATGAGTAAGTATGTGGATGAACATTCTCCCAGACACATGTTAACATGGTGATTACAAAAATAAAAAAAAAAATAAACACCAGAAGGTAGCATTATTGATGGCTACGTAAAAGGGGCAAACATTTCGTGCCTCACTCACATTCTCTTCCTTGCTTCAAGATGTGAACTAGGTGGTAATTTAAGTTCCTATTGAGGAATGTTAGTTCCCCCCCCCGTCTACTTATAATTAAGCTCTTTCCACTTTCCGACAACATTATTCAGACGTGTTTTTGCAGCCCTACTCATCAAGTAAATGAATTCATCCCCCTCAGTGCAAAACTGACTTGCTTATCTTACTTCTGAGCATTAAAGAAAAATTGGATATATTCAAGAGACATAAAAAACTTTGTTTTGTTACAGTTATCATAAAAGGAATAAACATCCATAGCAGCAACAAAAGTCTTTGTATACTTCTATCTTCTGTTTACATATTGAACACATCAGTCAGTTAGGCGTCAAACATGATACATGCTTGGACGATCATGTCTCAAAAGAGACATGACTGATTAGGCAGAAGATTATCCTGCAGTAGGCTGCCATTACTTTCTGCGGTAGACTGGTTGCTGATCAAGACTATAGAACCCAATCTGTCCTGTTATTTAACCCATAACTGGAGAGAAGAGACGGATCAACACCTTTCCTTAGGGTATTTACATGTAAGTGAATGCAGGGAATACTCACTTAAAATATACACAAATATGCAACATTGTTCACCTCCATAAAAAATATACCCAGTGAGATTAAATAAAGTCTTTAATTCAAAATGCCATGAAGAAAACCCAGATCAACAGATACATGAAGACCTGAGCACACAGCAGTCAAAATAATGTGATTAAAACATGGACAAACATGCTTGCAATAATATGTAATGGGAAAAGGATGTTTTTTTTTCTATGACACCCCTTTTTTCTCTACTCCTCAGCAATAAATATATCATTTTAAAAAGCAATGATTAGAATTGTAAAAAAATATAATCATATGAAAAGGAATTTGCACATTTTCTTTGTTCTTTGACAACAAAAATAAACACTATCGAAAACACTGTTGGAAAAACATTGACTAATTGCCAATTGATTCAAACTTCATAAAATGTTAAATAAAGATTTCCTCATATTTAACTATCAGTATAGCCCGGTGTTGCTCGGGAGTAATGAAAGCTTTAAAAAATAACCCATGGTCCTGGAGCTCATACTCCAGGGACGTTGGCACAAAAGACTAAAAAGCAATAGTTGTTTCCAGTTAAAGCAAAACCACAGAGTGAAAGAAAAATGAATGGATGTAAGTCAAATTTTGATTTCCTGGTATCGATATCAAATAAGTTTTTTTCATCGTAAACTGAATTTTGAAGGCTAAATAACTCCTCTGAGTAAATGGTATAGCTGAGACGAAGAACTACAATTATACCTACTTAGAGCCAAACCCGAAGCAAAAATTAAAATAAAAGAGCTGAAAAAATACAGATATACAGGCAGATAAACACACACACACCTATCCTTTTATATATATATTATTGATTTTCTGCACTATTGTAAGAACTGCAACCTTGAAACTTCTGAATCTCGTTTCTTATATCTTTGTCTATGAATGTATTAAATTTGATTAAAATTAGACTACTCCTTCTATAACCCGATTTTTTTTATTATTGATATTTATTGGGAGTACCTCAACACAAAACCTAGCTAAGAACACTCGCAGATGCTTATAGTACTACTGTGTAAATTTTCAAGAAAATCAGTTCAGCCCTTTTGGAGTCTATAGGTAACGAACACACACACAGACACACAAACAAAGTTCCATTTATAAATAAGTTTAGATAAATATTTATCAATTTATAAATAATATATTTATAAATTCACTTTCATATGTGTAGGTTTCATTCCAATTATAATCGTCTGTTTTAAAAAGATAATATTGCCAAAGAGTAGAGGTATTTAAAAAAAATGGGGGAAAATTGTTCTTTTGATACTCTGTCTTATTGCATGCACATTTGTTCATGTTTGCCAAAACAATAAATAAGAGAACATCAGTTCAAATGTAAATAATGATACCATTCATCTCAGAAATCATCAAATCGGTACAGACCTGATGCAATACGGCAATAAATATTGGTAACAACAACAAAGATGCAGATATTAGTCTGAATGAAAACATTCCTTTTTTTTTTTTTTTAAATCTAATGATTTAAGAATACAGACCTTAATGGGTTTCTCTGCAGTCAGAACAGCAGATGATTCAGCGATCTCTGCATCAGAGGCTGATTTGTTTGCATCTTTATCAACAGGAGATTTTTCCAGTTTATCATGATAAGGATTCTTGGCTCCTTCAGCAACAACAGATTTGAATACAGTCCCAGAGTCACCTGAACCAGACATTTTTACTATTTCACCTAAAAAAAAATAAATAAATAAATAAAGAAGGTCCTTATCCTATAAGTGCTTATGTTGGGTTAAAACATTATAGCAAAATGGTTAACAAGCTGATTTTACTGATAATTACTAGTGGGTTTAATTCTCACTGAGTACCTCATGAAAATGAATTAAGTGAGGTTAATTTTATTATATGCTAACCCTTGTTAGGTTATTTAATATCAAATTCAGTATGGTGTATCCAACGAGTGTTTATGCATACACAGTAAGGTCCCCTCTGATTGCCAAGGTTCATCAAAATATATAAAAGTCATTCTTGAGGTTTTCAAAACAGCAACACATAGCTTCAATTGAGTTTGTAGAGATTATAAAATAATACATGCATTTATATGAATGCAGCCATTTATATTTGTAACGTAAATTATGATGGGTTCTACAATCAATTTGACAAATGATGTAGGTATGACCATATAAACTGTGTCTAGAGATTATATGCAAGTTATGAATTGGTATAAAGAGTTGCATCTTTAGTGTTAAAAGTCCTATTATGATGTTTAAATTCTACTCAATATTATTAACTTAGATATATGGTAATAGAGAAAACTATTGTTTTTGGTTGGAAAAAAATTTTAGTAAGTTAACAAAACAGACTAATTTGACTGTCAGTAGTTTATTTGCAAATATTTATTTTGATATTTTTACATTAAAGACTTTCCTTTGCTAATTTCTTTGATTATATAGTTCTTTTCATTCATTGTTAGTTCTTTTTTATAAGCCATAATACTCAATTCTAGTTCTTGCAAATAATCTCTTGACACTACAAATTGCTATAATTACTGAAAAATATTAAATATCAATCTGAAATTGAAAATTGGGATTTAATTGCTTTCATGTTTACTCGCTATACATAATAGTACAAATTATTTCATTGGATAATGCATATCTATGAATTTTACATAAAATATTTGACAATACCTCTTTTGCATATAATCTCTAGACGCAGTTTATATTATCCTACGATTAACAAGCGACTGAGTTTCATGCATTTTTCAGGAATCATTGGGTGCTTATCATATCATATTCTGGGCTTTCTCTTGAATTTTTGTGAAAATCGAGAGAAAGACCAGAATATGATAAGAACCCGATGATTGCTGAAAAATACATGAAACTCAGTTGTGCGTATATATTTTTGCTCTGTTGTATTGCATTGAGCACTGTTCTATTCACACCTGATTGATATATATATATATATATATATATATATATATATATATACACTTATTTACCTCCTTAACTATATATATATATATATATATATATATATATATATATATAAAGACTTAATACCACAGAGCAAAAAGTATCAATTTAAAAAGTATCAAGGTATTTTTCCCTTTTTTTCTCTCTTCTGAAACTTTTAGTTACCATTTAAGAACCATTGGCAAAGTTTTGACATAACAAAAAAAATAACATCACAGAGAACTAGTGAATCAGGAAAGCAAAATTTGGAACACGATTAAAAGAATTAGTTAAAAGCATTTATGATTAAAAAAATAATAAAGATTCTAAGAGTATGAAAGGGAAAATTTCTATCGAATCAGATATTTTTAAAATGATACAAGATGGAGAGTGAGGATTGGGCAGCCCCAGCCTAAATATGGCAGCAATACTCCATTCTTAATCTGATCTAACTCTTGTAACGATTGAACATGGCAGAAGGTGTTAATTATTTTATAAACCAGCACAAAAGAACTTAATTATTCCAGCATCTTTATTATGGTATAACTGGACATTTGTTTGAACTAATCCAGTCATTCCTCTCTAACCGCACAATGAAGGTGGTATTAAACGGACATGCCTCTCAGAACTACCATACAAACGCAGGTGTCCCTCAAGGCTCCACCTTAGGTCCTACACTCTTCCTGATATACATAAGAGCCCAAATAGGTTTGTACGGTTTACTCTCACCTCCTACAAAAATCTGGTGTAGGCATCAAAGCTAACCTCGCAGCCGAGATTGAAAAAGACCTCCAATCCATATTGGACTGGGGTAAGAAATGGATAGTAAATTTTAATGCTTCTAAAACAAAGCTACTCTCAATTAACCATCATCGACAATCTCACCTACCTTCCATTAGCATGGACCAGGCTTGCCTCCCAGAGAGTAAAACATTACGCCTCCTTGGTCTCACATTTTCAGCGGACCTCAAATGGAATGACTATATCGAATCCATTGCTAAATCTGCTGCTATGAAAGTCGGTTCTCTGTGTAGGGCCCGGACGTTTCTTCCGTCTAAATCTATCCTGCACATTTATAAATCTACCATCCGCCCGTGCATTGAATACTGCTGCTATATCTGGTCGGGTGCCCCTGCTATTCTCCTCGGGCTTCTCGATAAGGTTCAGAGGAGGGTCTGTAACATGATAGATACTGACTTGGCAGACCGCCTGCAGTGTCTCTCACACCGGCACGACGTGGCTTCCCTGTGTCTCTTCTATAAATACTTTCATGGCTTCTGCTCTGATGAACTTAGATCACTGGTGCCCCTTAAATACGAATTTGAACGAGATACTAGATTAGCAACTAGATCCCACCCTTTTACAGTGAAACCGATAAAATGCAGCCGTAACTTCTACTCCAACAGTTTCTTTCCTCGCACTTCCCGACTGTGGAATTCTCTTCCACACGATTGCTTCCCCGACGGCTACAATCTCCAGGAGTTTAAATGTAAGGTCAATAGACACCTAACACACTAACCTGCTCCCATTCTATCAAACACTCTTCCCATCTGCCCAACCCTCATCCTCGCTATCCTTACTCATCTGTCACCTTCCTCCTGACATTCCCTATGTCTAACCACTCCTTCTCTTTACCTTCCTCTATGTAGCCCCATGCGCAATAGTGGCAGTGGAATGCCTTGCTTGGGGTGAGATGATTAAAAAAAAAAAAATCTTTTGTGATGGCACAAATATATTCATTCAATTTTAGGTCAGGAATGGGCTTTAGACCCAATAGGCATTCAAGGCAAGGAGCTTCATTGCAAACATAACCCCTTGTCAGGATTGGTACAGACTTATAGTCGGCTAGGTGATGATGAAATGTTACTAACTTTGAAGTATTGGATGGTACCAACTAGTCTTTCCTGTGAGAGTTAGGTCAAAGGGAAGATAAGATGCCAGGTACAGTTCATTCAAATATTTGGAGGTGTGCCCATCCACTGAGGTGCCATTATATTTACCAAAGATCTAGAATCTTAGGCATATCCTTAATATGAAACAAGAGCACAGGTCATTAATTACAATCTTCAGAGATTTGTTCGCCACAAAGGACTTCATTACTGAGTGGATTTTCCCAGGGATTTCATAGATAGCGAGTTTGTATATCAATATCTGTGCCACACCTTGTCAATGGTAGTGTCTAGTACAATCACTTGCAAGATGATTTTATTATCAAGAGCTTCACTGATTCTCTGTAATAATATTTAACAGATCAGCAGTGGACCTAGAAGAGTGAAAGCCATACTGTTTGTCATTCAGGAATTTGTTTTTGTTGGTGTTTAACAACTTTCTTACTGATGAAAGCTTCAAAAACTTTGCTAATGGTTCTAAAGAGACTGACGGTAATAATATGACAGGGATAAGGGCTGACCTGTGTTCTTATACACAGGTCCCACATTAGACATCTTCTATCAGCTAAGGAAAACATCTATTAAGGCAGATTGCGAACAGTCCTGAACACAGGTTCAGGAGAACAGCTACAGAGATTTTATCTGAACCATTAGTCTTCACACAGTCGAGCCTTTAGATAAGTCTGGAAACTTTCCAATTTGATACGGTAAAATCATAAAGCTTGTGCTCCAATAAGGTGCGGAAAGCCAGGTAATGAATGGTCTTTGTTATCCTAGAGTTGGTGGCAAAGTTCATTGAAAAGACCTTAGCCTTACCTGACAATAACAAGATAAACTCAGGGCTATTTATGAAAGCAGTTTAATAAAATTCAAGAAGTTACACATAAATAGCAGAATTAACTAACAACTTTTACTCGACTGGTATTTAAACTTCAGAATCATTAAAAAATTGTTAATAAAGTGTTTCATTTAGAGTTATTAAAATACAATCTTAGTTTTTTAACGAATAATGCTACAATTTGTATTGGACGAGGTAATCGTCAGTCACTAGTGAGAGCTGCGGTGGAAAACTTTCAAAGTAATTTCAACATTTTCAAAAGAAACTGATTTCAACATGAGGCAGAATTTTACAAATATATTTATATAAAGAACAGCATAGCTCACAAAAGAAGGGAAATAGAAAATCCTATTCCTGCCTATACAGAGTTTTAAAAACAAAAACGTTCATGTACTTAGCCATGGAAGTGCCTTATGGTGCAGTGGATATCAGCTTAGAATAAGAAATCAGAAAGCTGAGTTCAAATTCCAGTTGAATTCATTGCATTCACTTACACACAAATACCCTTAGAAAAGATATTAATCCATCGCTTCCCCTCCAGCTATGGGTTAAATAGCAGGACAGATTGGGTTCTATAGCCTTGGTTGGCAGCCAGTCTAATGCAGAAAGTAATGGCAACCTACTGCAGGATTATCTTCTGCCCAGTCAGTCATGTCTCTTTCGAGACATGATCGTCCAAATATGTATCACGTATGGCACTTAACTGAATGTTGTGTTCAATATGTAAACAGAAGATAGAAGTATATGAAAACTTTTGTTGCTGCTATGGATGCTTATTCCTTTTCTGGTCACTGTAACGAAACAAAGTTCTTTATGTCTCTTGAATATATCCAATTTTTCTTTAGTGTTCAAAAAAATTTGGCCAGTCAGTCCAGTCTCTTTTAAGACATGATCGCCGAAGGATGTATCATGTATGGTACTTAACTGACTGACTTAGCCACAGTGTATGCGTGGAAGAATTCGTCCTATGAGAATTAAATTAAGTTGTTGGTTTTCCAAACAGTAAGAAGTTTCCTCAAAGGAAAAGAATGCTATGTTGTCAATACATCTATGGAGCAAAAAAAAATAGAGAGAGACTATCTTTTTATAGTGCTGAACAGAAATCTGCCTAACTGGCATTCAATAGAATACTTTTTTACAATACATTACATTCTACAATACTTTTCTACAATACTTTTTCACATTGTCTCTAGATTTAAGTGGTTAAATATACAGTTATTTTAGCAAAATTTTTCTTTTTATCAACAATAAAATTATTTTTGTTAAGAAATTTGGGCACATAAGCTTCATGCATTCACAAAAATGTCAAAAAGTTTGGTTTTAAAAACACTGGTTCTAATTACTTTCACTCTTTGGAAATATTGTTTTAAAAAGCAATGATTAGAATTTTAAAACTTAAATTCACAATGTCATTCACCAATTTATAAAGAAATAAATGTGAAAACAATTATATATTCATAAGACGACAATTCTACTCCTGCAGCTTCTTCTCTCGCACTTCCCGCCTGTGGAACTCGCTCCCGTATTCTTGCTTTCCTGATGGCTACAACCTCCAGAAATTTAAATGCAAAGTCAATACTCATCTACTAACCACTGGACTCTAGCTCTCTCCCCACCCCTGTATAACCTTCCCTTTCTCTCCACCTATGCATCTGTCATCGCACCTGCTTCCTATTGTTCCTTTTCTAACTAGTTCTTTTCTAATCTTTTTTATATTTATGTAGCCCCCTGCACATCAGTGGCATTTCCGCCTTGCTTGGGGTGAAATGATTAAAAAAAAAAATTTATAAACATTTACTAAATTGTTAAAATATGTGAACTAACTATAATGAACTCCTTATTTGCTTTTTGATTTGTTTCATAAAATTTGAATCACTTGCAAATTAGCCAATGTTTTGGCAACCATTCAAATAAATAATAGATAAATAGTGTAAATAAACAATTTAATAATTTAAATAGTGCTTATTATTTATTATTTTTGTTGCAAATTCTCAAAAACAAAGAAAATGTATAAATTCACTTTCATGTGTTTAGGTTTTATTACAATTCTTGTCATTGCTTTTGAACAGAAAACCTCCTAGCTGGCATCCTGGCAGGCAAGGGGAGATAACCTCTGCACATTAATAGTTACTCTTTCAGATTTGGTAGATGTGTGCTTTGATGCAGTGGATATTGGCTCGGAATGAGAAATCAGAGAGCAGAGTTCAAATTCCAGTTAAATTTGTTGTGTTCGCATACATGCAAATACCCTTGTGAAAGGTATTAATCCATCACTTCTCACCCCAGTTATGGATAAAAAAGCAGGACAGATTGAGTTCTATAGCTTTGGTTGGCAATCAATCTACCACAGAAAGTAATGGCAACCTACTGTGGGAAAAATCCTTTGCCCAAGCATGTATCACACTAACTGACAAGTTAGCAGTCGTCCATTTAATATTTCAAAATTATTTTCATTTTTACACATTATGTCTAGAAAATATTTAAGAGGTTAGGGTGCAGTCAATACTCTGTAGTAATTTATTTTTTCTGCACATCTCTATCTCACCTGGTTATTTACACTATTTTAAAAAAATTAAAAAATTTCCCTTACTATTTTGACTTTTGCAGATATTCTTTCTTTGAGAAAGATTCAGAATTCAGTAGATTTTTTTTTCCTTTTTAGGAATAAAATCTTTCATTAAGAAAAAAATAACACTATGGTAATGATACCACAAAATATAAGTGCACCTCCAAAACCTTCATGATCAAAGTGTGGCAGCTGATCTCTCATCTGACCTAGCTCTAACAACTTCAGTCAATTAAATGCCATATGTGGTACACGCTTGGACAATCATGTCTTGAAAGAGACATGACTGACTGGGCAGAAAATTATCTCACAAAAGGTTGCTATTGCTTTCTGCAGTAGACTGGTTGCCATCCAAGGCTATAGAACCCAATCTGCCCTATTTAACCCATAACTGGGAGGAAGAAATGGATTAATACCTTTCCCAAAGGGTATTTGCGCATAAGTGAATGAAAACTGATTGGTCATATTCAGTGCATCAAAAACCAAACAAGTGACATTCTGCTACCATCGATAAAACAACACTTTTGCCAATTGAATGAACAGATGTTCCTTCAGGGAGGCTGGTTCCATGCCTTGAGTACCTATCTAATCTAATCTAACCTAATCTAAACTTATTTATAAATGTAACTTTGTCTCTGTGTGTCCATTACCTATAGACTTCAAAACAGCTGAACCAATTTTCTTGAAAATTTACACAGTTGTACTGTAAGCGTCTGCAAGTGTTCTTAGCTAGGTTTTGTGTCGAGGTACCCCTGATAAATATCGAAAATCGATAATCAAAAAAATCAGGTTATAGAAGGAGTGGTCTGATTTTGATCAAATGATCAACTCATAGACAAAGACATAAGAAATGATATTCAGAAGTTTCATGGTTAAGTTCTTACAATAGTGCAGAAAATCAAAATTTGACTTACATCTATACATTTTTCTTTCAGTCTACGGTTTCGCTTTAACTGGAAACATCCAAAGAGTCTGAGCTCCAAGACTATGGATTAGTTTTAAAGCTTTCATTACACCCGAGCAATATAGCCGGGCTATATTGCTAGTTAGGACATAAATTTAGCCCAGTGAAATCCATAAACACAATCCATCACTAAAGATGCTGGAAAAATGATTAGTTCCCTCCCAATCCAACAAGTACCCAAATAAGACCAGGCTGAAAAATGGAGCACTGTTGCCAAATATGGGAAGGAGCTGCACAGTCTTCACTTTCCAATCCTGATAGTGTTCAAAAGTGTCTCTGTATTATTAGTGACAAATTATTTTCCACTCTACAACCTCTTTCTCTGAGACAATATATCACAAGCCTCTTGCTACTCTATCACCATTTCCATGTTGAGTGTCCAGATGAACTACACACCTTAGTTTCACCAGTGTTAACCTTCACTGTTAAGATCCACCCTGCCACGTATATTGTAGTGAGCCACTATCATTCTCTTCATATCCCTTTGATGAGATTTAAGTTTCACTAGAGAAACTTCTTTCCACAAATCACTGCTTTGTAGAACTGACTCCCAAGAGGTTGCTTCAGTTATCGCTACAATCTTAACCTGTTCAATCTTAAGTTTAATCATTATCTTCCACACATATCTGCATAAGCTGTTCCACTTACTCTGCAACCCTCTATCTTGAGTGGTCCTCAAGTCTTGTACATCATCGTAAAAAAAAAAAATAAATAAAGTAAATTTAATGCAAGTGAGGAGAAAACAGTATGTTCATTCTTTCATAGTCCTGGAAGACTTGACAGATCAGGTGGTGCCACACCATTTGTTCCTTAGTATGTAGAAAAGTTGGAATATTACTGATCCGTCTCAAACCATTTTGGTTCTGATTGTTTTTTTTTTTGTTTTTTTTTACTAGGGTTGGTTGCATTTAAGTTTGAAATATTTGTATTAAAAAAAAGTGCATATATTTTTTAAAAGGTGGCTATTTACAAATGAAAGTAATCAATATGGATATATTTTAACATAATGCTTCCAGAGAGCAGACTGGGACTCGTTCCGAGACTTCCTCTGCGACGTCCCCTGGAACAACATCTTCCATCTTCCTGTCGAAGACTCTGCCTCCGAGGTCTCTTGGGTTAAGGCTGGAATTGATGCTTTTATCCCAGCCAGGAAATTCCAACTAAAATCAAATTCGTCACCCTGGTTCTCACCCGCTTGCTCGGCCACCATTGCCCACCGGAACCATTTCTTCCAGCTCTATTGAAGCTGCTCGTTGAACCAAAACAGGCGCCTTTTTGCCTCAGCACGGAACAAGTGTAAAAAGTACTGAACGAAGCTAAGAGGGCGTTTGCTACCAGAATGAGGCAATACATAGCATCCTCTAAGTTTGGCTCCAAAGATTACTGGCGTCTCTGCAAAAGCGTGCTCAACAAGAACAAGACTTCAATACTCCCACTAATCAATGAGTTTGAAGTTCTCACCTACCCAGCAGACAAGGCTGAATGCTTTGCCCGTAGATTCTCCACCAATTCGACACTGGACTCATTAGGAATACCTACACCCGACTTCCCACCCAGAACTAAGGCTCAACTAAATAGCGTCCACATTTCACCCTCGCTGGTCGCCAAGATAATTGCACAACTTGACCCACACAAAGCGAGCGGCAGTGACGGAATCCCAGTCATAGTACTGAAGAAATGTGCCCCAGAACTCTCCTCTGTCCTCTCTAAACTCTATAACCTCTGCCTATCTGCTTCCTGTTTTCCTGCCTGTTGGAAGTCCTCCTGTGTAGTTCCTATATTTAAGAATTCTGGCGAACCCTCAGACCCCGCCAATTACCGTCCTATTAGTCTCCTTCCGATCTTTGGCAAAGTTTTCAAAGCCATTATCAACACCGAGGTGATTCAGCATCTCACAGCCCACAGGCTTCTCTCTGACAAACAGTATGGATTTTGCTTCACCAGGTCTACTGCTGATATGCTAACGACCATTACCAAGTACATATACCAGGCACTTGACAAGAATGGCAAAGCCCGAACCGTTGCCTTGGATATCTCCAAAGCATTCGACAGGGTCTGGCATGCTGGCCTCTTGTGCAAACTGTGGAGCTACAGGATAACTGGACATCTGTTTGACCTCATCCAGTCATTCCTCTCTAACCGCACATTGAAGGTGGTATTAAATGGGCATGCCTCCTAAAACTACCATATGAACGCAGGCGTCTCTCAAGGTTCTATCCTAGGTCCCATGCTTTTTCTGATCTACATTAATGATCTCCCCGATGCCATTAGATCCCAAGTTGGCATGTATGCCAATGACAACAATCTACTCTTGCATCGATCAAAAACCAGATGTGGACAACAAAGTGAACCCCGCTGCCGTACTTGAAAAGGACCTCCAATCCGTAGTGGCCTGGGGTAGGAAATGGCTAGTAAATTTCAATGCCTCAAAAACGAAGCTGTTATCAACTAACCACCATAGACAATCGCATCTACCTCCCATTAGCATGGGACAGGCTAGCCTCCCAGAGAGTAAAATACTACGCCTCCTTGGCCTTACACTTTTGGCGGACCTCAAATGGAATGACTATATCGAATCCATTGCCAAATCTGCTGCTATGAAAGTCGGCTCTCTGTGCAGGGCCCGGAAGTTTTTCCCACCTGAATCTATTCTGCTCATATACAAATCTACCATCCGCCGATGTATTGAATATTGCTACCATATCTGGTCGTGTGCCCCTGCTGCTCTCCTTGGGCTTCTTGACAAAATACAAAGGAGGATCTCTAATGTGGTTGATACTGACTTGGCAGACCGGCTGCAACCACTCTCTCACCGGCGTGATGTGGCTTCCCTGTGCCTCTTCTACAAGTACTTTCATGGCTTCTGCTCCGATGAGCTTAGATCACTGGTGCCACCTAAGCACGAATTTACACGAGATACTAGATTAGCAACTAGGTCCCACCCTTTTACAGTTAAACAAATAAGATGTAACTGTAAATTCTACTCCAACAGCTTCTTTTCTCGTGCTTCCCACCTGTGGAACTCCCTTCCACAAGTCTGCTTTCCCGACAGCTACAATCTCCAGGTGTTTAAATGTAGAGTCAATAGACACCTATCACACTAACTCCCAATTATTCTCAGAACACTCATTTACCCAACCCGCATTCTCGGTATCCTTACCTGCCTATCACCCACCCTCTGACATTTCCTATATTTAACCATCCTTTCTCCACTCTATGTAGCCTCCTGCGCAGTAGTGGCAGTAGTGGCAGTGACATGCCTTGCTCGGGGTGAAATGCTTATAAAAAAAAAAAAAAAAGAGAAAGAATACTGTAATTATGAGTTATTATAATTTTACATTCAATAGTGAGAATTCCAATTATAATCTCACATTTAATTTTTTTTTTTTTAATCATTTCACCCCAAACAAGGCAGTTTTACTGCCACTGTTGTGCAGGGGGTTACATCGGGGGAAGTGATGAGAAAGAAGGGTTAGTTATAGGGGATGTCAGGAGGAGGGTAATAAATGAGAATACCAGTATAATGGGGGTGGAGTGGATGGAAAAAAAGGCTTGAGAGAAAGGCTGTGAGTTAGGAGATGCCTTGAGTACCTATGAGGACATAAACTTAGCCCAGTGACCTCACATTTAAATTCCTGGAGATTATAGCTGTCAGGGAAGCAAGTATACAGAAGGAAATTCCACAGGTGAGAAGTGCGAGAAAAGAAGCTGTTAGAGAAGAAACTGCGGTTACATTTTATTGGTTTCACTGTAAAAGGGTGGGACTTACTTGCTAGTCTAGTAGCTCATGTAAATTCATATATAGGGAACAACAGTGAGCTAAGTTCACTGGAGCAGAAGCCATCTAAGTATTTGTAGAAGAGACACAGGGAAGCCACATCACACCGGTGAGAGAGCAAATGCAGTCAAGCTGCCAAGTTGGGATAGATCACATTACAGATTCTCCATTGGATTTTGTCAAAAACCCTGAGGTGGATAGCAAGGACACCCAACCAGATGTGGCAGCAGTATTCAATACACAGGGGGATGGTAGATTTATATATGTGCAGGATGGATTCAGACAGGAAAACATCCTGGCCCTGCACAGTGAACCGACCTTCCTAGCAGCAGATTTAGCAATGGATTCGATATAGTCATTCCACTTGAGGTCCAATGAGAGTGTGAGGCCAAGGAGGCATAGTGCTTTGCTCTCAGGGAGGCTAGCCTGATCCATGCTAATGGTGGGTAGGAGCGAAGGTCTATGATGGTTAATAGATAGCAGCTTCACTTTGGAAGCATTAAAATTTATGAGCCATTTCTTACCCCAGTCCACCATGGATTGGAGGTCCTTAAGCTCAGCAGCAAGGTTTGCTTTGTCAACTTCAGCAAATTTTTGATTGCAATGAGAGTAAACGGTGGTGTCATCAGCATATATGCTTACTTGGGATCTTATTACATCAGGGAGATCATTAATGTAGATCAGGAAAAGCGTAGGACCTAGAATAGAGCCTTGAGGGATACCCCCATCCGTATGGTAGATTGGGAGGCATATCTGTTCAATACTACCTTCATTGTGCGATTTGAGAGGAATGACTGGATTACATCAAACAATTGTCCAGTTATACCATAGCTCTGCAGCTTGCGTAGAAGGCCAGCATGCTAGACTGTGAAACAGTTTGGAAAAATCCAGGGCAACAGTTTGAGCTTCAGCATTCTTGTTGAGAGCCTGGTATATGTACTCGGTGATGGTCGTTAACATATCAGCAGTAGACCTGGTGAAGTGGAAACTATACTGTTTGCTTGAGAAGTGTCTGTTAGCTGTGAGATGCTAAACCACCTCGGCATTGATAATAGCTTCAAAGGAGATCTGACAAAATATAATTCCTATTCAAAATTTTGATAACACTATTTAAAAAACAAAAACGAAAAAAAACCAAAAAAAAAACAATTAGGATTAGAAAAAAATGTCAAACATTCAGCGTGCTTGGCAGATGGGGGGGGGGGGGTGTCCCTTCCGACATTTTGCTGAAACTGAGAACTAAAGAGAAAACTGAAAACTTGTTTTGTTGGTTTCATTATGGCAATGATCTTGGGTACGGTGGTAAACTGCATCCGGCAGCAAGGCCTCTGATTGGGAGGTTGTGAGGAACATGGAACCACCTCTTAATTGCTGTTGTTCCCAGGTCTACTCTGACATAGAGTGGTAGCACCTGTTAGGGTCACAGCTATGGGCAAATAGTTAACCCCCAAACTGGGGTCAAAACACTATGAAAGTATAAAAACAGATTTAGTGAAAATTCCAGCAATACATTTTTTAAAGAAAAATATTACCATCAATACTTTTCTGAAGGAAAAAATTATATTTTCAAACTCAGTATGGCAATGCTATGATGTGGGGATCCATTTTTAGTCTCTAGAATTGTTACTTCTATTAATTTTCAAAATAAATCTCCTGCCTCCCATAAGCATGGACCAAGTGAGTCTCCCTGAGAGCAATACACAGCGCCTCCTCGGCCTTACCCTCACTTCTGATCTCAAATGGAACCACTACATTGAGTCCATAGCTAAATCCACTGCTAAGAAGGTTGGGTCACTGTGTCGGGCCAGGATGTTTTTCCCACCTGAATCCATCCTGCATATATACAAATCAACCATTCATCTGTGCATGGAATACTGCTGCCATATATGGTCAGGCACCCCTGCTGTTCATCTCAGTGTTCTCGACAAGCTCCAAAGGATAGGTACCGACTTGGCGGCTTGACTACAGCCACATCCCCACAGACAAGATGTGGCCTCCCCTTGTCTGTTCTATAAATACTTTCATCGCTTCTGCTCCAACGAACTTAAGTCACTGGTGCTTCTGCAACAGGTGTTTACTCATGCAACCAGATTGGCAACTGGGTCCCACCCATTCACAGATTAACCAAATGCAGACAACAATTCTACTCCTGCCGCTTCTTCTCTCGCACTTTCCGCCTGTGGAACTCACTTCCATATTTTTGCTTTCCTGACAGCTACAACCTCCAGGAATTTAAATGCAATGTCAACTTGACTAGTTCTTTCCCCACCTTATATATCCTTTCCTTTCTCTACATTTTTGCAACTGTCATCACACCTGTATTCCCATCCTTCTCTTGCTCATTTCTAACTGGTTCGTCTTCCTCTTCACTCTTATGTAGCCCTCTGTATGTCAGTAGCATTACCGCCTTGCTCGGGGTGATACGATTAAAAAAAAAAATCGAAAACTTCATTTTCTGTTTTCATCTGACAACCCATGCATCCGGGGTATGACGATAAACTACATCCAGCAGTAATGCCTCTTATCTTGTTTTGAGGGGTATAGAACCACCTTTTAATTGCTGTCATTTCCAGGTTCACCCTGACTCGAGCTGGTAGTAACTGCTAGGCTCCCAGCTATAGGCAAATAGTTGACTCCAAAACTGGGGTCAATACAATATGAAAGCATAAAAGTATATTTTTTATAGTAAAAATACCAGTAATGCTCTTTTGAAAAAAAAATTACCAGGAAAAAATATATTACTAACAATACATCCCCAACACTCGACAAACAACAAAAGCCCTCTTTACAAAAATTACGTCAATGAAACAAACCTGATCTGCAAACTGATTTCTTACCAATACAAGGAATATTCAAAATCTTGTTATTAAAAAATAACCTCCTATATTATTGACGTTTAAAACAAATCAATTTCTATACAAATTTCCAAACAAATCAATTTCTATACAAATTAAAAAGAAAAGTTCTTATTCCATGTAAAAAGTAAAACGTAGACAAAAAAAGAACTATTGATTGCAATGAATGTTTCGTTATCTCTCCCCTAAACCCCTCTTTTTTTTTTAAGTTCCTAGGAGAAATTAACGACTGAGTTATTTCTCTCTGTATTTTCAAAATACACCCATAAATTAGCAGTTTTCACTTTCAATATCTGAGTATATTTACGAAAAGAAAAAAAAATAACATGAAAATTTCCGATTTAAAATTCAATCACCAAGTCAGTATTACTTTTTTAAGCTATCGACAAGTATTTTACAGTTTATTTATGCTTCACAAAGTGTAAAAATAACTGAAAAAAATTATTTTTTAAAACAAAAAAATTAGTTTTAAGGTTTGCTTGCCCGATATATTTTCTTTTTGGTTTTTATTGACACCACTTCAACGACGGGTGCTTGTCAAAAAATGCCAGACCGGCTCGTAAGTGACTTGTATTTTATTTTTGTATAATAATAAAATTAAATAGAAACTTTTATAATATTGCTTATATTTTTGTTATAATTAATTTTCCCTAGGCTAACCGTGTCAGATAATAATAAACAAGAGGTCGTATTAAAAAAAAGAATGTTGATGCTTCTATATTTTATTTAAAACTAGAGAGAGTGACAGTTAATTCAAGTTATATATTTTTAATAAAATAAAAAATAAAATAAACATCGTTAAATTTTGTTACTTGAAAAAAGAAAACTTTGAAGAAGAGAAAGAAAAAAAAGGAACTGAAATAAAAATAAAAAAAAACTCACATATGCTCGGATATGAAATTCTTGCGTTAAACAGAAAAATCTTCTCCACAAACTGAATTTATAATGAAGTGAAAGTGTAAATAAAGACTTTAAACAGAAAAAGAAAAAATTACATTCTCTTACTTACTTTTAAATCTTAATTTAATAACACAAAAGAAGAAGCAATGATGATGACAACACAAAAATACGCCGAACGCGTGGATGGGAAAAAAAAAAAAATCAACAAAAGTTATCTCCCTTGGATTTAAAGGAAATGCATGACACGCACTTTCGATTTTTGTGTTAATTCCAACAAGAAGTACCTGTTTCAGTGCGACGTTATGAGCTAATAATAAAAATATAAACAGTTTCCTTATAAGGAAATATTCAAAATTAACTTACCAAGCAACCAGTGCTGCTGTCAGATGAAATTTACAAAATATTTCTCTTAAAACTCAAAACAGTTTTTCAGGAAAATAGTTTTATCAAGTTTAACCCTAGGCCCTAGGGCCATTCGTATCATATTTGATACAGTATGAAAACAAGCCTTGAAATAAATATTTTCCTGAAAAATTTTTTAAGACAAATATTTTATAAATTTCAAATGAAAACAGTATTGACTGCTCAGTCAATGAATACCAAATGTTTCCTTATAGGGAAATACCAAATGTTTCCTTATAGGGAAATACTGTATCAAATATGATACGAATGGCCCTAGAGGGTTAAGACTGAGTGGATGTGCATTGTGGTGCAGTGAATATCGACTCGGAACGACAAATCGGGAAGCCGAGTTCGAATTCTAGTTGAATTCCTTGCATTCACTTACGCACAAATACACTTGAGAAAGGTATTAATCCGTTTCTTCCCTCCAGTTATGGGTTAAATAATAGGACAGATTGGGTTCTATAGCCTTTAGCTGGCAACCAATCTACCGCAGTCTACTGCGGGATAATCTCCTGCCCAGTCAGTCATGTCTCGAAAGAGACATGTCTCTACATGTCTCTTTCGAGACATGATCGCCCAAAGCGTGTATCACGTATGGTACTGGACTGGCTCTCTCTATATCAATACTCTCAGGTACAAATAAAAGGGTGGGATTCATAATAAATTGGCAAATTGAAAAAAATAAAATAGAAATATTAGTGAGGGTGAAGAAAATGAAAAATTTAGTAAAGGGAGGGACGGCGGTCAATAAAAAAATAAATAGGGTGATTAGAAAATGATTAAAAACAATCTTTTGGACTATAAAGAGATTATGGGATACATATTTTTTTTATTAAAATAAGCAACAGGAAAACACAATAGAACAATCTAGAAAAATTGGATCAAAACAGCAGTAGAATTTAGATTACATTTTTATATTTCTCAACCAATCAGCTAAAAACTTAGAATAAGAACATTCTAGAAAAATAGGCTTGGAAGTAAATTAACACAAAAATATTTAGGCCCCAAACAAAATAGTAAAATAATAAATCTGATTGGTCCGTAAATGTTTTCACACCCTAATGTTAGGAAGATTAGTTGATCCCCTATTAATGTATATAATACACACAGTTAGAAAAAAAAGGTCAGTCACCAAGCAGGCCATTAAGTCCGCATGCCACCGTATACTTTGCCGGCCATGTCATTTCTTCCATGCCAAAAGTTCGTGACCTCGCTCCAAGGACCTTAAAAAGAATAAACCGACGAACTTCCTTCCAGCAACGCGACACGCTGTCGCCAAACGAAACGCACCAAATGTAAGTAGGAAAGGCTTATTTACAGACTCTGCTAATGTAAACTTATACACGTTTTTGGACAAAAATTAACTTCTTGCCAAGTTTATATTTCTCAAAAAGGCAATTTTCGAATCATGTATTTTGTTGGTTTCTACATACCATTTTATTTGTCACATAATAAATTGTTTGTTGTTGAATGTCCGTTGTAAATTATTCCTTCACTTTGCGCGATTGCAAAATAGAGTGTTGTATTTGTGGGGGAAATAATCAACATACAACCCAGCAAATACCAAATCCCCCACAAGATCACGAAGAAATAAAACTAAAAAGGTGCCTCGGTGATGCTTGGTAAATTGGCTTTGTGTGAAACACGTCCGAAGTCCCCACAATTTATAATATCAGAAGGTTGAAAGTTGGAAGGATAAAATATTTCGTTTGTACATTAAAGCAAAGATTTATTAACAGAATGACAAAATTGTTAGAAGACAAATAGAAGTGAAATTTCGTTAACTGAACACGATAACCCATTTGTGAGAAGAAAAATGTTCATTGAGAAAATGCACGCAGTTTTGTAGTTGAAATTGTTCAAAGAAAAATAAGTATTTAAAATGTCTACATAAGTTTAGAGTTCATGGTTGTGTAGTAGCAGAATGCAAAGTCTTATGTCCTTTCCTCTTTTTGGTAGGTCGGCGACAGGGTGAGAAAAAAGGTTAAGCAAATAAAGAAATTGTACTTAGCGCGTCCTGTTGTCGTTGTTGTTGCTCTCTTTGGCGGCGTGAAGTGAAAAAGAAAATGTAAATTGGAAGAAATGGTCGAATGAATCTGTGACACGCCCTTACGTCCGGATAGCGTGGAGTGAAAAAGAAGAAAAGAAAATTTGGAAGAAGAGGTCGATGAGACGTGACCGAGTCAGCTTGAATTTTTTTTCCTCACATTGTGAGATGCTATCAGATACCGCTCCTATTCTGACTGCCTTTGACCGGTCAAGGAATGTCCTTAAGTAATGAATCTGGTCATGTAACCGGCTCCAGCGAGCATTTTTACTTCTAGGTGTGAAAAAATGCCATATATTAATTTTCTATTTCTAATCCAATCAGGATCCAGAATTTTGCTTTCACAGTGACTTGTGAATTTTGCCTTGGTCTGGATTTTTCCAAAATGGTTTTAGTCATTTGAATGCCCTTTTGCGGATGAGCAATTTTATTTTGTGTGCTTTAGATAGTTGATGAGTGATATAGGATTTGTATTTTATACCATAAAATGGAAAATATTCCCAAAACAAAAGTATATTCGCCGACGTTACAATAAAAGTTCATAAAAAATTAAGAAGCCGGGTGTCCTAATGTTCTATGTTATAGAGAGTGCAGATTGTGAAACTATCTGAAAGTTGTTGGGAGCACTTATGGGCCGAGATTTCTTTTTCAGAGGGTGGGGGCAAACTCAAGCAGCATCTGGGAATTCGGTGCCGATTGTCTTCAGCAGATTGGAGAAAATTACTGACCAATTCTTTTACTCGGCCATAAATCACTAACTGTCCATGTATCTACATATCTAGTTGGGGACTTTATTTCTAATTAATGTCTTCCTTTATGAAAATATGACTTAAGTCTATTTCCCTCCCTAACAAACAACATGTCTGTTTCTATCTATCTGGTTGTTGTATATTGTATGTTTTTCTTTCAAACTGTTCTCTCTATGTGACCTTAAAAAGTTAAATGAAAAAGAAAATGTAGAGGAAAAAGTGCAGATCAATTCTTATCAAAATCAGAGACTAATCAGTTTCATAAATTTTTAAGCTTATAAAAGGGGGCGCAACCAAAGGACCAGACAAAATCTTGGGAAGGCCTTGGCCCTTTCTCTCCCTCCCCCGTAGAATTGCCACTGCGAATAGACAATATTAAGATAATAGATGAGTAAAGGCCAGGTTTTATTAATTATGCCACCACTTTTATTTTGACTCCATGAGGTTACATTTTTTATTATATGTTAAGGATTATCATTTTTTTGTTTGTTTGTTGTTGTTTTGCAATTTATATATTTGATATGTTTCTTATATAAAGTCATTGTGGTATTTATGTAAATTTTCATTATTGCTGTAATCAGGTTATAGAATTTTTCTTCCGTGTTACATATATTAATGTAAATATAGCATATTTGTTCCTCCATGTATGTCAGATGAAATGTAGTATCAGGTTGTTGTGTGTATTAAGTTATATGTTCTGTGTATTTGAGTGTGCGGATTGCACTCTTGAATTTATTCCTTGGTTTTCTGCATATTCTTTTCGTGAAGATTTAAGCACATCTCTGGTTTGTACGGCGTTAGTCTTCTTTTGGCTGGTCCGTGTGTTGATTGAATATCCGACGGTTGACACGAACTCCACACTGTTCTTTTTATATTTATTTAAAACCTACGCGTTTCTGAGTTTTTGTCAGGACTGTTAGTCATTGGTTGATTTCGTATGAAGTCAGTTGACCAAATAATCTTTGTCCGGGCTATATTTAGGACACCAAAAATAAAGAAGAATAAAAAGAGGGAAAGGATGTATGTGTTTTGAGAGATTGAGTTTCTCTGTCACTATTAGTAAAGAGGCAAGGGTATATTTCAATACGTTTTAAATACTACCCATCTACTCACCACAAAACATAGGAGAGTGAATAAAATGTAAAAACTAAGCAGTGG
The DNA here is from genome assembly GCA_037127315.1 of Ascarosepion bandense. Classification (NCBI taxonomy): domain Eukaryota; kingdom Metazoa; phylum Mollusca; class Cephalopoda; order Sepiida; family Sepiidae; genus Ascarosepion; species Ascarosepion bandense. The sequence continues at coordinate 2,424,539 of JBBBDQ010001642.1, read as the reverse complement.
GTGGCATTTATTTGACAATCAAGTGTAAATGTTTATAATGAGGATAGATAGTCAGGTAAATTTGGCAATTAATGACTCCAAATTTCACTGGCACTCCATACTTATAACTTTATGCCAGGCTAACCAAAGTAAATAAGAGGCTGTCAAGAAAGCGAAGCTGGTCACGTTTTAACATGGTTAAAAGCGAAAAAATATATCTGATCAGTTCAGTAAAAATAAAATGTAAATAAAATCAAACTTATGCTGCAAATATCTTCTATGTGCCGTTCCTTTCAGAACGAAGGCGATCATGACCCTCCATACCCTCTAACCCTTGTAGCTCTTAATTTTTCTCTTTGTATCTCTCCCAAAACCTGCTTTGAAACAATCTGTGACACAAGTAGGAGAACCCGAGCGCGGACGCTCGGGCCACTGATTACCCGTTGACGCAGTACCTGGGTACAAAGCTTATCTTAACATGTCTAAGCTTGCCTTAATTGGTCATGCTTATCCGGCAGAAAGAACTGCAAAAGTATCAAGATAATTACTCAATTGAACACGAAGAGATAGCTAACATATGAATGTAGTAACACAAGAGGCGCTTATCTCCCTTTGGTGGAGATAAGTCACCTATACTACATTACTGCCGCTTTGTGACGTCACTTCATACAATGACTAAAATGATTTTTCAGTCGGTGGACAGCAACCAAGCGAGAAGGTTAGGTTTTTTAGCCTGGGCCAAAAAGCCCAGACTGATGCTAATTCTGCCCCAACCCATCAGCAGCTTACAAGCTCAAAATACCGCTTTCCTTTGGGATGTAGATGAATCCGCTCCATTTATATCTGGAGTCTTTAAAATGGCTTTTCCGGGTCAAAAGTGTAGTAGAGCTCTACGCACCCACTATACAAGAATAAACTGCCGAACTTCACCTTTCTAGTTTCATTTGTAGCTGAGTTATATTTTAATAGAATAAAGCTTAGTACGTTTACTGTTTTTCTGAGTTCAGACTAACTATATACGCATTACAATTTATTCAAGTAAAATACAGACAACTTCTAGCATGGAAACAAAATGTTCAGACATTGAAACATGTTCTCCAGCTGCGGCCAGAGACTAACACCAATGACGAACTATTCTACTTAACTATATAGATGATTTCCAGAACAGGATACAAATACTGGACCCTCCTAAGTTGTATAAGTTTCAGAGTATTCGAATATATCAAAAGGATGCAAAGACTTCGACGTGGCCATAAAAAAAATTGGACACTATATTTATTAAAATACTTAACGAGGTGTTTGCAAGACACTTGTTGGCTAAGAGACGACAGAGTACGGAAGAATCACTGGACAAATTTTTCAGAAATTTTCTGCTGAGAAAATTCGGTAGTTAAGCTATGCGCGACGCTTTCATTTCTGGCTTAAGTTCACATTCCATACGACAGCGACTATTAGAAAATATTTATATTTACAATTAGCTTACACGTAATCTTTTGGTCTGAATTGCCCGTTTTATTAAGAAGGTTCATATATAAGAACAAAACCTACCTTTATGTGGACCAAGTCGAACTTTTAAATAGAAATCCGACTTATGCTAACAAAGTATCCAAATGAAAAAGAAAGTGAGTCTACTCTATCTATTCGTTATATATATATATATATATATATATATATATAATTTCATCCCAAGCAAGGCATTTTACCGCCACTGTTGCGCAGAAGGTTACATAGGGAAGAGTGATAAGAAAGGGGGTTAGTTATAGGAAATGTCAGGAGGAGGGTAATAGACGGGTGAGGATACCGAGGATGGGGGTGGAGTGGATGGAAAAAAGAGCTTGAAAGAATGGATGCGAGTTAGTGAGATAGGAGATGTCTACTTACCTTACATTTAAATTCCTGGCGATTGTAGTTGTCGGAGTAGCAAGTATATGCAATGGAATTCCACAGGCAGGAAGCGCGTGAAAAGAATCTGTGAGTAGAAATTGCGGTTACTTAGATCACTGGTGCCGCCTAAGCACGAATTTACACGAGATACTAGATTAGCAACTAGGTCCCACCCTTTTACAGTTAAACAAATAAGATGTAACCGTAAATTCTGCTCCAACAGCTTCTTTCCTTGCGATTCCCGCCTGTGGAACTCCCTTCCACAAGTCTGCTTTCCCGACAGCTACAATCTCCAGGGGTTTAAATATAGGGTCAATAGACACCTCCTATCACCCTAACTCCCAATTATTCTCAGAACACTCATCTACCCAACCCTCATTCTCGGTATCCTTACCCGCCTATCACCCACCCTCTGACATTTCCTATATTTAATCATCCTTTCCCCACTCTATGTAGCCCCCTGCGCAGTAGTGGCAGTGACACGCCTTGCTCGGGGTGAAACGCTTCTAAAAAAAAATATCTAAACTTATTTATAAATGGAACTTTGTGTGTGTCCGTTACCTATAGACTCCGAAACAGCTGAACCGATTTTCTTGAAAATTTACACAGTTGTACTATAAGCATCTGCGAGTGTTTTTAGCTAGGTTTTGTGTCAAGGTACCCCAGATAAATATCGAAAATCGATAATCGAAAAAATCGGGTTATAGAAGGAGTGGTCCGATTTTAATCAAATTTGATACACTCAAAGACATAAGAAATGATATTCAGAAGTTTTAAGGTTGCAGTTCTTACAGTAGTGCAGAAAATCGATAATATATATATATATATATATATATATATATAAAAGGCAAGATTTGTGTGTGTGTGTGTGTGTGTGTGTGTGTGTGTGTGTGTGTGTGTGTGTTTATCTGTGTGTATATCCTTTATACAAATTCACAATTTTTATCCGATTCTCACCAAACTTCACACAAATACTCTTTAGGCTGAGTCTGAGCTCCAGGACCATGGATTAGTTTTAAAGCTTTCATTACACCCAAGCAATGCCGGGCTATACTGCTAGTTGCACATATTTAGCTGTATCACATGTGCTTGATACCAGATTGGGTATAATGAAGGTTACATTAGGCTTCTTATATTTGCACCCCAGCATCACGTGTTGCATGCTGTTCTCTCACTCCTCCTCCAAAAAATATTTACACACTCCACCCTCTTATTTTGAACAGAAGCAGAGGTGGTCGCCCTGTTTCTTGTTTAGGAAAGGGTTCCCGGTTCATTTTCCCCTCTCCTTCGGTCTTAGTGTTAGTTCAGTCGTAGTATGATGGTATTTTAGTATGGTGGCAACGTCTATTCATTCTGGAGGTACCGGGCTGGCAGTTTCCTGGTTGCTGCTTTCCAATGGTAGTTAGGAGCCCGAACTCATGCGTAGCATCTTGAGAGTCTGCTCTGATCAACGGTTGAATAATATCGGAGTTTCTTGTAGTGCCATATCGCGCATAGACGGGCATCCTTGCATGAACCTCCGGTGGGCAATCCCGAGGCCACATTATGCTGCAGGCTGCGCCAGTCTCCATCCTACATATGCTGCATACAGTGACCGACTGATTCTACTCTAGATATCTCTCTCTCTCTTTCTTAATAAATCACTATGAATACACGCAAACAAAATAACTAAACTAAACCAGCTAATCAGAAAACGCTTAAACCTGTCTGCGTCTCCTTCACAAACATACGAGGTATTTGCAATAACTTTTACAGCCTAGAATCATTCCTTCAAACAAACTCACCTGATATCTTCGCTCTCTGTGAAACTAACCGTGAGCCTTTTATCTCCCCTTCTGAGTTTTACGTTCCTGGTTACCTTCCCCTCTTCAGGAAGGACTCCAATGTTCATATGCATGGGCTTGGTGTTTATGTCAGCGAACACCTCCCTCTAGCTAGGGTGACCTCTCTTGAATCCCTGGATCATTCTTTCATGTGCTTTCGTCTCTCATTTCTAAGCTCGGTTAGCTATCTTTTCTTTCTCTACTGCGCCCCTCCTCCCCTGACTGTTCAGTACTTGATAACATCTCTAACAATATCAATAAGGCCATTTCTTCTCACCCATCTGCCCATATATTTGTGTTTGGAGACTTTAACGCCAACCACACCAAGTGGCTGGAGAACTGTCACCGATCTTGCTGGTGTCCACACCATGAATTTTTCAATCACACAATCTCTTACGCAAGTGGTGGATTTCTCCACGCGTTTCTCCAATAGTCCTAATGGAGGGGACTCACTGCTAGACCTCTGCTTCACTTCCATCCCAGACTCTTGCACCGCCAAGCAGCTCTGCCCTCTCGGAAACTCTGACCATGCGGTATTTACCGTTAACATTTCATTCCACTCCCACTCTACCCAATAAATTCAGTCAAACAGAATATCCTACTCCTACCAAAGAGCAGACTGGGACTCGTTCCACGAATTCCTGTGTGACGTCCCTTGGAACAACGTTTTATTCTCCCCTTTGAAGACTGTGCATCCGAGGTCTCCTCTTGGGTTAAGGCTGACACTGATGCTTTGATGCCAGCCAGGAATTTTCAGCTTAAATCACATTCGTTCCCCTGGTTCTAGCCTGCTTGCTCGGCCGCCATTGCTAACCGGAATCACTTCTTCCGGCATTATCGAAGCCACACATCGAACCAAAACAGGCGCCTTTTCACCTCAGCTGGTAATAAGTGTAAAAAGATACTTAACGAAGCTAAGATGTTGTTTGCTGCCAGAATGAAGCAACGCAAAGCATCCTGTAAGTTCGGCACCAAAAACTACTGGCGACTCTGTAAAAGTGTGCTTAACAAGAGTAAAACATCAATACCCACTCTAATCAATGAATTTGAGGTCTTCACCTCCTTAGCGGATGAGGCTGAATGCTTTGCTCGCAGATTTTCCACCAATTCGAGACTGGATTCGTCTGGAGTATCTACACCCGACTTCCCACCTAGAACTGAGGCTCAACTGAATTACGTCCACATTAACGCCTCGCTGGTCTCTAACAATCTCAAAACTTGACCCTCACGAAGCGAGTGAAGGGGACGGAATCCCAATCATAGTCTTGAAGAAATGTGCCCCCTGAACTCTCCTCTGTCCTCTCTAAGCTCTACAACTACTGCCTATCTGCTTCCTGCTTTCCTGCATGTTGGAAGTCTTCCTCTGTAGTGCATATATGTTTAACATAACTGAAGACCTCTAGGACCCCGCTAATTACCGCCCTATCAGACTTCTTCCGATCTTTGGCAAAGTGTTCGAAGCCATTATTAACGCCGAGGTTGTTCAGCATCTCACAGCCCACGGGCTCCTCTCGGACAAACAGTATATTTTTTTGATTCACCAGGTCTACTGCTGATTCTGATAGTAACGACCATCACAAAGTATATATACCAGGCTCTCGACAAGAATAGCGAAGCTCGAACCGTTGCGTTAGATGAATATCCTACTGTTAACAAAGAGCAGACTAGGATTCGTTCCGTGACTTCCTCTGTGATGTCCCTTGGAAGAACGTTTTTAGTCTTCCCATCAAATACTGTGCATCATAGGTCTCCTCCTGGGTTAAGGCTGGCATCGATGCTTTCATCCCTGCCAGGAAATTTCAGCTTAAATCTCATTCGTCTCCATTGTTCTCGCCCGCTTGCTCGGCCGCCATTGCCTACCGGAATCACTTCTTCCGGCTTTATCGTATCCACGCGTCGGACCAAAACAGGCGCCTCTTCGCCTCAGCTTCGTTAAGTATCTTTTTACACTTATTACGAGATAAGAAGTTGTTTGCTGTCAGAATGAAGCAACGCATAGCATCCTCTAAGTTCGGCGCCAAAGACTACTGGTGCCTCTGTAAAAGCGTGCTTAACAAGAGTAAGTCATCAATACCCCCACTAATCAATGAATTTGAGGTTATCACCTCCTCAGCGGACAAGGCTGAATGTTTTGCTCGTAGATTCTCGACCAATTCGAGTCTGGATTCGTCTAGAGTTTATACACTCGACTTCCCACCTAGAACTGAGGCTCAATTGAATGGCGTCCACATTACACCATCGCTGGTCTCTAACAATCTCAAAACTTGACCCTCAGAAAGCGAGTGGTGGGGACGGAATCCTAATCATAGTCTTGAAGAAATGTGCCCCTGAACTCTCCTTTCTAAGCTCGACAACTTCTGCCTATCTTCTTCCTGCTTTCCTGCCTGTTGGAAGTCTTCTTCTGTAGTTCCTATATTTAAGAACACTGGAGAACCCTCGGACCCCGCAAATTACCGCCCTATCAGCCTTCTTCCGATCTTTGGCAAAGTGTTCGAAGCCATTATGAACGCCGAGGTCATCAGCATCTCACAGCCCACAGGCTCCTCTCGGACAAATAGCATGGCTTCCGCTTCCCCAGGTCTACTGCTGATATACTAACGACCATCACAGAGGATATATACCAGGCTCTCGACAAAAATGGTGAAGCCCAAACCGTTGCCTTGGATATCTCTAAAGTGTTAGGAAACTGCGAAGCTATGGCATAACTGGACTTTTGTTGGACCTAATCCAGTCATTCCTCTCTAACTGCACATTGAAGGTGGTATTAAACGGACATGCCTCCCAAAAATGCCCTACAAACGCGGGTGTCCCTCAAGGCTCTATCCTAGGTCCTACGCTCTTTCTGATCTACATCAATGATCTCCCCGATGCCTTAACATCCCAAGTAGGCATGTACGCCGATGACACCACAGTTTACTCTCGCCTCGATCAAAAATCTGGTGTGGGCGACAAGGCGAACCTCACTGCCGAGCTTGAAAAGGATCTCCAATCCGTGGTGGATTGGGGTAAGAAATGGCTCGTAAAATTCAATTCTTCCAAAACGAAGCTGCTATCAATTAACCACCATAGACAACCGTACCTCCCTCCCATTAGCATGGAACAGGCTTGCCTCGTAGAGAGTAAAACACTACGCCTGCTTGGCCTGACACTCTCAGCGGACCTCAAGTGGAATGACTACGTCGAATCCATTGATAAATCCGCTACGATGAAAGTCGGATCTCTGTGCAGGACCAAGAACTTCTTTCCGTCTGAATCTATCCTGCACATATATAAATCTACCATCCACCCGTGTATTGAATACTGCTGCCACATCTGGTCGGGTGCCCCTACTATTCTCCTCGGGGTTCTTGACAAAATACAACGGATAATCTGTAATGTGATTGATACCGACTTGGCTGACCGCCTGCAGTCACTCTCTCACCGGCGTGACGTGGCTTCCCTGTGCCTCTTCTATAAATACTTTCACGGCTTCTGCTCTGATGAACTTAGATCACTGGTGCCCCCTAGGTATGAATTTGCACGAGATACTAGATTAGCAACTAGGTCCCACCCTTTTACAGTGAAACCGATAAAATACAAACGCAATCTCTACTCCAACAGTTTCTTTTCTCGCACTTTCCGCCTGCGGAATTCACTTCTACACGCTTGCTTCCTCGACGGCTACAACCTCCAGGAGTTTAAATGTAAGGTCAATAGACACCTAACATACTAACTCGCACCCATTTTCTCAAACATTCTTCCTATGTACCTCCTTACTCGTCTATCACCCTCCCTCTGACATTTCCTATACCCAGTCGCCCTATGTAACCCCCTGCGCTATAGTGGCAGTAGAATGCCTTGCTTGGGATGATATGATTAAAAATAAAAAAGATATCTCCAAAGCGTTCGACAGAATCTGGCATGCTGGCCTTCTACGCAAACTGCGGAGCTATGGTATAACTGGACGATTGTTTGATTTAATCCAGTCATTCCTCTTTAATCGCACATTGAAGGTAGTATTAAACGGACATGCCTACCAAAACTACCATACGAACGCGGATGTCTCTCAGGGCTCTATCTCAGGTCCTACGTTCTTTCTGATCTAAATTAATGATCTTCCCGATGCTATAAAATATCAAGTAGGTATGTACACAGATGACAACAAAGTTTACTTACGCCTCGATCAAAAATCTGGTGTGGGCGACAAAGCGAACCTCGCTACCGAGCTTGTGATGGACCTCCAATCAGTAGTGGACTGGGGTAAGAAATGGCTCGTAAATTTTAATGCTTCCAAAACGAAGCTGGTATCAATTAAACATCATAGACAATCGCTCCTACCACCCATTAGCATGGAACAGGCTAGCTTCCCTGAGAGTAAAACACTACGCCTCCTGGGCCTCACACTCTCAGCGGACCTCAAGTGAAATGACTATATCGAATCCATTGCTAAATCCGCTGCTATGAAAGTCGGTTCTCTGTGCAGGGCCAAGAAGTTTTTCTCGTCTGAGTCCATCCTGCACATATATTAACCTACCATCCGCCCGTGTATTGAATACTGCTGCCACATCTGGTCGACTGTCCCTGCTATTCTCCTCGGGGTTCTTGACAAAATCCAAGGGAGAATCTGTAATGTGATTGATACCGACTTGGTAGCCCGGCTGCAGTAATTCTCTCACCGGCGTGACGTGGCTTCCCTGTGCCTCTTCTATAAATACTTTCACGGCTTCTGCTCTGATGAACTTAGATCACTGGTGCCCCATACCAGTATGAATTTTGCATGAGATACTAGACTAGCAACTAGGTCCCACTCTTTTCCAGTGAAACAGATAAGATGTAACCGCAATTTCTACTCTAACAGCTTCTTTTCTCGCACTTCCCGCCTGTGGAATTCCTTTCCATATACTTGCTTCCCCGACAGCTACAATCTCCAGGAATTTAAATGTAAGGTCAACAGACACCTCTTATCACACTAATTTGCATCCATTCACTCAAACACTCTTACCATCTACCCAACCCTCATCCTCGGTATCCTCATCCGTCTCCTTCCGACATTTCCTATAACTAATCACTTTTTCTCATCACTTTCTCCTATGTAGCCCCCTGCGCAATAGTGGCAATGGAATGCCTTACTTGAGGTGAAATGATTAAGAAAAATAAATAAATAAATAAAGAATAGACTAATATCAATTTGTAGAAGTTAAATGTTCAAAGAGAAAATGTAGTACGGAGTTAAATATTCCAAGAGAACTAGTAGTAAGGAGTTAAGTGTATCAAGAGCTTGTAGTTATAAGTAGCAGAATGCGTGCATGAAGAAACATTTGCAGGTCACTAATAAAGTCTGTGATTCTTTCCCTTTTTTATAACCGACGAGAATGTGAAAAGGTAGTTAAAGCAATAAGGGAAAATGGTACTTAACGAAGTTAATATTTAGGAGTCATTTGAAGTATATTGTCTTCGTCGTTGTCGTCTTTGTTGACTGCGAGAATGTTGAGGTTGGAGAAGAGGTAAAGAAAAATAGCACGAGGCAAGGAGAATGAATGTGTGACGGAACTTGATGTTCGAGTCAGTGTTTGTAGTTTTTGGCACAGGTTGCTGGTGTATGAGATCGTTGCTTCCATCTCACTGACTGCTTCGACTTTGTTTTTATAGCCATTTGGTTTTTCACACTAGATTGCTAACTTTTCTTTCAGTATCAAATCGCTTCCTTCCATTAGTTAGAAAATTGATTTAACATTAGATCGCGAAATCCGACTTCGTCTTTCTCTTTCAGTACGGGGTTAGTCCTTTTCCTATTTGTCAAAATTAGGATTTCATATGTAATTGTCATTTTCGTGAAAGTGAATCGAAGAGAGTTACTTTAAATTTAGATTCTTCTTTTTGTTAATGTTTCCATCACATTTGTTATTAAATACCCCACATTGTGAAGTAGGATATCTGTCAAGAAAGATGCAACTTGCTTGTGTAATCAACTAAATGTAGTACGAATGTTTCTGGAACTAAGAAAACGGGTTCAGTATGAATTGGCAGAAAAAAAATAGCGCTTAAACCATTGTCTTTCCGTGTTTATTTAACACAGAAAATGCAGTTTTTAAACAAGACTTTGTGCGTTGTGGTGCTGTCAATATGGGCACGAAACGAAAAATCAGTGCTCAAATTCCAGTTGAATTCGTTGCATTCACTTACGCGCAAATACCTTTTGGGAAAAGGTGTTAATCAGCCTCTTCTCTCTCCAGCTATGGATTAAATAACAGGATAGAATAAGTTCTATAGCCTTGGTTTGGCAATTAGTCTACCGCAGATAATAATGGCAACTTGTGAGAAAATCTTTTGTCCAGCCAATCATGTCTCTTTCGAAACATGATCGCCCAAGCTGTTATTACATACGGCACTTAATTGACTGACAGAAATAAGATATTAACCGACAATGACAAATGATTGTTGCAAGATTCTAAAACGAAGAAAATCTTGGTAAACTCAACAGAACTTGAGGGAAAAAGTTGTTTGTGTTTTGTCAAGAATCACGAGGAAGCCATTATGAACTGCTGCAACCAAGACAAACAGTTATTGTGCTACTCGTGTTTGAATAATAGTTTTTTTTTCTCCTAAAAATGGCAGTCGACTGGTACTTTTGCTGCAGGACTGCGTCCATCTTTCGTGTTACAAATGCAATGTAAACAACAACCGCAGAACAGGAATAGACAGTTTAAACACAATCGATGTGTACACCTGACTTATCTCTTGCAGGCTATCGTTTACAGTTTCATGCAACATACCGTTTAATCAGTAATTCAAAGAAGATGCTTAATATTTCCTTGAAATACTCAGTGATTCAAAACTAGAATCGTTCTTACATGACGTAATACGCAATTTAGTTGAAAGTTGATGTAATGTTTAAAGTAAACGACAAAAATACTTTGATAATGACAATATGAGTCAAAGTGAAAAATATTTTCTCAAAAATTCTAGAATCATCTACACCACTTTTTATACGTTACTATGGAAGAAAATATTTCCAGTTGCTTTTCCCCATTATGGGCATCATTATATCTGCGATACGCCTTAATACACGGACAGTAACAGAATAGCTGAAAGAAAAGTTTAGCTGCGTATCAACCTCCATATGTTATTTAGTACCGAAATCTAAATATTTTGAACGCAATTGCGTGTCTTCAACGATAGATAACATGCATTGCTGCTCATTTTGGCATAAATGTTTTTATATTTCATAATGTTTTGTTTGGTAGTTTATTATTTCCTCATAGCTGGGACCCTAGCAAGTACATAACCGAACAAAGTGTGTTCCTTCCCTTTTTATGGCCGGCGATAAAGGGAAAAAGAAGGTCAAGCAATAAAGATATAGCAACGGATTCAATATAGTCTTTCCACTTCATATAAGCCAAGAATGAGAGCCACATAGAGCGCAACGCGTCACTTTCCTGTAAGTTAATATCAGCCATGATGATAGAAGATAGAAGGCAGAAAGGAGCCTCTCAGATGATTAAATAGAGAACAGATTCGTTTTGGAGGCGTTAAAATTAACAAGCACTATTTTGCTAGTGAAGCAAATAAATAAAACGCGTTTAGCAGTCATTAGTGCTCTATGGACTTATAAGAGTACTCTTAACAGTCCGTGATGTAACTTCGACTCTGACAGAGCAGAAGATTTTTTTAACCTAAGGAAAACTGTAGAAGTAGGGAAATGGTTAATGTTTATTGAATTGGCCTTGTGTCAAACATAACCAAACTTCCTGAAACTTACAGGTTTTATCCAGAATTATCAGAAGTTTATCAAAATGTGGATTAGTGTAAGAATAAAAGTATACCTATACTAATAATAGAAATTTATGGAAAAGAATAACATGAATTGGTAGAAGTTAATGTTCAATGAGAAACAGTATTAAGAAATTAAGAGTATCAAGAGTTCATAGTAGTTCTTGCACGAGTGCGTTTATGTGTACGTAGGCAGGAATGTATGAGCGTTTATTCTTGGATAGGATTGTCTTTGAAGTTATCGCTCAGGGTGAATGGTAAAAAGGAAGAAGGTGAGTGAGAAAGAGAGAGGTAATAATAATAACGATCGCTCGACGTTTGTCAATGGTACGTGTTAATTACGCTTGTCATCTCTCTCTCTCTGGCGACAGTCGAAACTTACCTGTCTTATTTCGTTTGTGGAGTTCGAAAAGGTCATTTGGATGTTCACTCCCGGGTGTGATTCTGGCTTTTCCATTAGACAACGAACAAACTTCACGTTGGCTCGCGGGAAGTGTCCATAAAAGAAATTGTGTTTCAGATAATTGAAAATTATTTGAATTTTGTTTTTAGATAATTTCTATTTTTCTAATGGCCGAAAACATTTCGCATCGAGGTGTGAAATTTCGCGAGTTTTGTGTGTGCTAAGCGAAGATTGAGTAAATTCGTTTATTTCTAACAAAATCAATGAGTCAGTGCTTAGCATTTGAATTTTTAAATCTAGAACTTGTTTTGTTCACTACAAAACCCTTTCTACAGAACTGCATGCTTCCTACCTATAGCCGCAGGGGAGGCAAAAAGGACAGTTTATACGTGTTTGACGCCTTATATAGGCAAACATTGATTCAGCATTAAAAGCTTAATTATAGCCAACTGGGAACATTGACGTCGTGTATTGATAAGCAAGCTTGTCTGGCTAGATGAATTACAACTGAGTAGTAAATTCGATCTTTACTGAGTGCTCCAAACGTTTAGTCTTGTACCATCATCATTTATCCATCACACCCAGATGGTGCATAGGGCAGCAACTTTTTGTTGCTGTTTCTGTAACAAACTGTTTTTTTACAGGGCAAGGTTGTTAGCCTTGCACCCAACCCCCAAACCTGGAGGACCAGTGGACCATTCTTGGTCCTTACGTTTACAGCACATGGTATTCCCAAATGGTCACCCATTTAAATACTGACCAGGCTCGATGTTGCTTAACTTCGGTGATCGGACGGGAACCGGTGTATTCAACACGATATAGCCGTAGACTATTGGCGGATGTGCCTTGTGGTGCAGTGGATATCGGCTCGGAAAGAGAAATCGGTGAGCCGAGTTCGAATTCCAGTTGAATGCCCTGCATTCACTTACGCTCTGGTACTCTTGGAAAAGGTATTAATCTGTCAGTTCCCTCTAGTTATGGGTTAAATAAAGTAGGACTTGGGACCCTGCCCTTAAACAAATTCCAATGAGACTTTCTCGGTCGGGGAGGAAGCCGGCTCAACCCGACTAGGGTGAATGCAGTCTTGTACCACACCTAAGCAAATCTTAGAATGTCATGTTTGGAGAAGTGATTATGGCTAGCTAAATTTAATAAGAGAAAACAGCCAAACTTCCTCTTATCCCTCGTTTGACATTGTTGCGGTGAATGTCCGTCGTCAAGTCGTTGTGGCCTGGTTAGGGTCAGGAAGAAAGACATGGAAACAAGGTAGGTAGGTTCAGACAGTGTATTAGAATAACAGAACGTATATACGAATACGAGTGTTAGGGCCAGGAAGAAAGACATGGAAACAAGAAGGTAGGTTCAAACAGTGTATTAGAATAACAGAACATATATACGAATACGAGTGTTAGGGTCAGGAAGAAAGACATGGAAACAAGGTAGGTAGGTTCAGACAGTGTACTAGAATAACAGACAATATATAAAAATACAAGTCTTAGTAATCAGCAAATAGAAGTTTAAATCCGAACGGTATAGTTACGCTGCGTCACGACTGTCTCTAGACTGCCTCACAGCAGCGTCTAAACAGCGTCTCACCTGCCCTTCCGGAAGTTATTCAGGTCAGTATTTATTAACGGAGGAAGAGTCCATTCCTATACATAGAGCACCATTATTGCATGCAAAATAAATATCGCTTAATTATAGCCAATCAACAAGATTATTGTATTTCCATCATACTGCCCCACAAAACAAGGAGCATTGATATTGTCCTTGGGGTCTGCTTCCTTTTAAGTCTAACTCATTTTAATTCCTGTATTGTCCTCCTATCAGCATTCATGCAAAAAGTGACCGATGCAAATCAGATTTGAAATCGGATCACAATTTTTACTTTTCGCCTTCACGATGATATATTTTTAGTTTAATTTTTTTTTAAATATTTTACTTTCATGATATTTTTGTTGCTGTTTCTTAACTTTCGTAAGTTTTGACATCTTTGAGACAAAGCTATTGTTAACACACAGCTCACGTGACTGACGTGTCGTAAGGAAGAACGTGTTTTAATTAGATGTTTAGCAAACGAAAAAAGAAAATTAATAAAGAAAAATCACAAAGAATTAATTAGATTTTAAAATGAAATTTTCAAAAAAAAAAATGAATAGAGAACCTAACAAAAACGAAGTTTTTGCATTTTTAATTGAAGCACTTTAGTATTTGCTTGAAGAATGGTAACAATTTGTTTGTTTTCTGTGTGTGATTTCCGAACAAAAATGTTGCTATTCTTTCAAATAACTTTTTCATTTATTTCCAAGATGTAATCTATTTAGAAACTTGGTAGAGATTTTCTTGTTAAATATTTTTTTAATTCACGTCTTACAGTTTTAACTAACAAACTGTAAATCTATCTTGAAATGAATTCCGAGGAATTGTAGAAAAGTACAATGCTAGTTATTACATCTCTAATAACAAGTGAGTGTGACACGCCAAACTTAGCTTAGAAAATTACTTTAATAAAGAAAAATCTACTCAACGCAGCAAACTAAAATCAACACATCTTGTAGAATATATGCAACTCTAATCCCGAGTGAAAATTAAAACCTCGTCAGTAAGTGGGGGATGTTAAAATCAAGCATTACAAAAATTTGAATATCTGGGAAATGTTCTAACCGAAGACGGAAGGTGCGACTCAGAGATCCAAAGGCGAATTGGCATGGCGGAAGATGCGTTCCAGAAGCTGAGTAAAGTATTAACAAAACAGGAAACATTCACTAGAAACAAAGAGAGTACTGGATTGCTATGTGATGTCAATTCTTCAATATGGCAGTGAATGTTGGACAATATCAACAAAGATGAAGGAAAAACTTGAAGCAGCTGAAATGTGGTTCTACAGAAGGATGCTGAGGATATGATGGACCGAGCATGTGAGCAATGATGAGGTTTTGGAAAGAATATAAACGAAAAGGAAATTAATATTAAGCATCAGGAAGAGACAACTGAAGTCCCTGGGACATGCAATGAGGAAGGAGGACTTGGAGAACCTGATACTAACAGGGCAGATAGACAGAAAAAGAGACAGAGGAAAGCAGCGGATAACATTTGAAGGGCCTGAGCAGGTGGATGACAGAACGAGGGATAGGGAAACGTGGAAGGCGGTGATTGCCTACGTCCTGAAAAGACAAGGCAAATAGTAGCATATTAGATCCGGAAATAAATGAATATACACCTAATATATGACCGAATCTGAGAAAAAATAGAACACATGGCCAAGTGGATATAGACATTGGTTAGTTCCAGTGACTTGATACAAAAGTTGTGAGTTCAATACCTGACTACAGCAGTGGGGAATAAATAACTTAGAGAGTCGGGTTAAACAAAGGAAACTCATGACTACCAGAAGCTGCTTTGCACAAGAAATGAGAATGATTTACCTCAGTGATCATAATAAATGGTTCGCTTCGAAATTCCTGTCATCTGAAAAAGGCCGGAGCGTACAACGGCCGAAACATTGTAAAAATAGCAACAAATATGAAGACAATAGTCCGAATAATGTAACTAGGGAAAAAATAAAATTCGATTACACCCTGTCACTACAGTGGGTCTAAAACTAACCGTATTGTAAAAGAAAGGAAACTGTTTCAATTAATTTGCACAAGGCTGTATCTTTTAAAATATGTAAATCAAATTTAATTCAACAATAAACAATCACAGCAATAAAACTAATGAAACAAAGGGTCACTGAGTATGAAAGAATATGAGAAAAAGAAAAACATTAATAAAAGAACAAGTTTTAAGAGGCGAAACGATACGAGTGACATTGCATTTAAATTTTCGAAAATTAAAATTGACCGGAAAGCAAAAAGCTGGAAGAGAGTTCCACAAATAAGACTTTTTTCTTTTTTAATCATCAATTCACCTCAAGCAAGCGCCAACAAAACGCAATAAACTACTTGGATTGAATGAGAAGACTTCAGAAGAAAGTGAAATCCCAATCCTAAACAGGAAACAAGGGATAACTTTTTTTCTAATGTTCAAAAGACCGGGGAGAAGCGTAAACCGGGCGATAGGTAAAACTACCTATTTACATTGAGGATTAAAAAAATAAATAGTAAATCGAATTTCATAGATCACGCAGTGACAGTTGAAGTAGGCTTTGGAAGGAACCGGAAATCAAATCCTAAAAATGAAATAAGTTTTAATTTTTAGTAGATTTATTTGCAGTTTCACTCGAACGGATTATGTCATATTTAAATGCTAAGTCTCTCTTCATAATTGATGCTATCCCATAATAGTTGTATACGTTTATCACATGCTGAATGCAGCAACTATTATGGGACATAATTATCAATTAATTCATGTTTTTGTATCGTATCACGTAGACTATAAACTACAATACTTTTAATCTGATTGGCACAAAAGATGAAGGGTCAGTCATACTGTGCAATTAATTTATTTCTCGCTGTATTTGTGGTTTTCTTGTTTGTTTGTTTTTTAGATTGTGGTGTGTACAAAATAAAAATAACCTTTTTTAACTGTTTGCGAATTCGCGAGCCAATGTGAGAATGTATTTTTTTTTACCAATAGAAAAAAAAAGATTTTCTCCGTATTGAGAAAAAGGATCACGGCAAATTTCGCGAGCAAGCATGAAAATATTTATTAACCAATAAAAGGAGAGCGATTTGTAGAAAATAAATTGAACCTTCAATGGCCCATGTCATGTTTCTTCCTGTTTAAAAATGCGTTGAGAGCTGACCACGTGATCCGAATTGGATATCTGTACACGTTTCCCGACAGATGCAAACAGAGGACAAGGGAGCACCAGAGTCCATACTAAACCCAGTTTAACAAGAAAATAATCAAACCGCCCTCGGCAACCTACATTCGCACTCCCTCACCTAGTCGCGTGCCGTTTTCTTTACCTCCCCTTCACCTATTTGCCGTCCACAACAGAAAGAGAGGAACAAGAAATTGCTATTACTTTGTTGATGCACTCGGCGAAAACACGGACTTCACTTTCTGTACAAATCAAATTTTGCAAAACCAAATGAACTCTTAATTCTGTAATCTCTTTTGTACACTATCTCTTAGAATATTTCATACATACAATTTGATCTTATACTGTCCGATAATTTTTTTTTTTATTCATACAAACGAAACAGTTTTATTCTTTCCACGCCTCTGATTCTCTTAAATTATGGGGAGTTTGGTTATGTTTGGCAAAAGCCAATTTAATAAATATGATCGAACTCCCTACAGATATGCCTGCTCATATCCAATGAGTGCCGATTAAATTAATAATTCTTGCATTCATTTGTCAACCGCTAATTAGTTAATGATTTTTAAAAATGCAAATTACTACAAATAATTAAGAACACTACATTAAATTGAGAAAAAAAGCGTGAGAATTTTAACAAAGAGGAAAAAAAAGTACATGCCTGCTTGTATCAAATAAAAGTACTGGGAGAATTAGTAATTCCTTCATTTATTTTTCAAATGCGAATGAGTTTCCAAACTAAAATAAACAAGTATAAAGTACTACGATTAATGTAAATAAGAAATCTACATTTAAATTGAAGAAAAAAAAACTTGTGAATTGGAAGAGAAAGAATAAAAAGATATATGTGCTCATGTCAAATAGAAGTTCTGGCTGAATTAGCAATATCGCATTCATTTTTTAACCGCTGCAAATATCATGGATCGAGCATGTGAGCAATTTTGGAAATGATGGAAACGAAAAGGAAATTAATACTGAGCATCAGGAAGAGACAACTGAAGTTCCTGGGACATGCAATGAGGAAAGAGGGTTTGGAGAACCTGATACTAACAGGCCAGATAAAGGGAAAAATAGACAGGGGAAAGCAACGGATAACATATTTGAAGGACCTAATCAGGTGAATGATGGAACGAGGGTTGCATGGTGTAACAGGAGAAGGCGTGCTAAGAGCCACCAGAGATAGAGAGACATAGAAAGCTATGATTTCCTACGTCCTGAAAGGACAGGGCACATAGAAGAAGAATGAGATTCCAATTATAAATTAAGTACTAAACATATAATCATTAATAACACTGTACTTACATTAAATTTGGAAAAAGAGCGAGAGAATTGTAAGAGAAAGTGTACAGAAAATGATATGCATGCTTGTATCAAATAATAGTGCCAGTTGAATTAGTAATTCCTTCAGTCATTATTCAACAACTAATAATTTTCAGATTAGAAATAAACAAATATAAATTACTAAAAATAAATTAAATAACACTGCATTTAAACTGAGGGAAAGAGCGTGAGAATTAACGTGCATGTTCGTATCAAAAAGAAGTGCCGGCTGAATTATTAATGGGCTTCCAATTACAATTAAACTAATATTAATTACTAGAAATGAAGTAACTAAGAATATTTAACTGATGAAAAATGCGTGGGGATGGTAAGAGAAGGGAACAGAACATACCCGTATCAAATAAAGGTTTCGAATAATGTCATTCTGTCATTCATTTCTTTAACCGCTGAAATGTTTCCAATTGCAAATAATATAATGGTCAGGAAATAAGTGTAATTCTTTTAAATAAATATAACTGAAGAAAAACACGTGAGAATTCTAAGAACAATTAAAGAGAAACGGTTATGGATGGTCATACCAAGTTGTAGAATCACTTCTACATGCACGTACATACCTACATATACATCGCCATGCACACACGTTTGTACACATATACCCACACACACTTACGTAAGGACCGCACGTGAAACTTACTTTTTTTCCCGCGTTTATTAAGAAATGTATAAACTGATTCCCACACGTGTCTAACCAGTTGGAAGATGTTTTTCGAAGCGTTTAGACCGAATACCGTTCGTCTCTTCCAAATCACACAAACTGCTAATTGCATTCAGCAATTAGCCATATAAAATGTTTCTCTCTATGCTATAAGAACATTTCAATACATACAATATTATATTCACTATAAACATTATTTCCTTTCAGGAACTCTGCTATCATGAATATCCACACAATATCTTTAATATCTAAGAGAGAACTCTTTTCACGACATCTTACATTCACGAATTATTCAGTTCTGTAACCTTACTTAATACAATGTTGTTATATTCGTTACATTATGTTTTGAGTTATTTTATTTATATTTGTGGTGGTTTGGACAACCAACCTTTTCTTTACTGTTGAAATTACTACCCCGACGGCCAGTCTACTACAAATTGGTACCCAAGTTGTCCAGTCCACTACAAAGTAAACGTATAAATAATAATTCCGTTGTTTAATTTTCAGCCGCTAAAATGTTTCAAATCACAAGTAATCATTAATATAGACATAAAATAAAGTAAATAATAGTCAATTTAAATAAAGAAAAATGATGAAAAATGCGTTAGAATTGTTTGAAAGAAAACAAAAATGGTTATTCATGCTTTTACAAAATAAAAGTGCCGACTGCAATAATAGTTCCGCCATTCATTTTACACTTGATAAAATGTATTTTCAACTGCTAATAAACAACTATAAAATACAACTTGTAAAGTAAATGCGTACGCTCTTTATAAATTAAAAGGATTGATGAAATAAAGGAGAGAATTGTAAGAGAATGTTATAGGATACAAATCCTATATCATCCAACAATTAACTAAAACGCAAGAAGTAAAATTGCACACCCGCAAAATTGGATCAAAATGATAAAAAACATTTTGGAAAAACCCAGACCAATGCAAATTTCACAAGTCAGTGTGAAAATTATGATTCTAGATTCTGATTGGATAGGAAATTGCAAATTGATCTATGATCCCGGTCATTTTTTTCACTCCTAGAAAATGGGTATGCTGTTGGAGCCGGTCACATAACTAAAATCTACTAGTTAAACCACGTCTCTTGACCGGTCAAGTCAGTCTGACATGGGAGTGATATAGATATTTTAACACCTCAAAAACGAAATTGTTCTCTTTTAATCATTTGAGAAGACCCTTTTTTAGCATCCATAATCATGGCTGATGCTAACATCTAGGAAAGTGACCTATTAGGCTTTTTCGGACTAACATTTTCCCCTGACATGAAGGGGAAAAGTGTATATTGAATCAATTGGTAAGTCTGCAGCGAAGAAAGCTAGTTCCTATGTTGTACTAGACAATTTTCCTCGCCAAATTCTATCTTACATATCTACAAGTCTACCATTCATCCGTTCTTTGAATATTACTGCCACATCTGGTCTGATGTTCTTGCTACATATTTAAAGATTCTTGATAAAATCTATAGGATACAAATCCTATATCATCCAAGAATTAACTAAAACGCAAAAAGTAAAATTGCAGAACGACTAGAAACATTCTGGAAAAAAAAAACAGACCAAGACAAATTTCACAAACAGGTGTGAAAATTAAGATTCTGGTTTCTGATTGGATAGGAAATAGTGAATTGATCTATGACCCTAGTCACTTTTTCTTAACACCTTTTAAAAAAAGAGTAATCGTTTGATCCAATCACGTGACTAAAGTTCACTACTTAACCACGTCTCTTGACCGGTCAAATCAGTCAGTCAAATGGGAGCAGTAATTGGAGACGGCACACTAAGTTGTAACAAGAAAGAAACCTCAAACCGACCCGGTCATGTCTCGTCGACATACATTAATTCTTCCCCCTTCCAATTTTCGTTTCTTCATCTTCACTCACACAGCCGTCAACACAACAAGATACTTCAACTGACTCCTAAAAAACTAAAGTCTGATAAATACAATTTCTTTTATTGCTTCACCTTTTTTTTTTTTTTTAACTATCTCACTGACCTTAAGAAAAAAAGGAAAGGAACACAGACTTTAATAGCCTGATTAATCTTTTTATATACACGCATTCTGCTACTTATTCCTATTTCTCTGGAACATTTAACTACGTACATTTTCTCTTTGAACATTTAACTCTTACAAATTAATTAACTACGTACATTTTCTATTTGAATACTTATATACAAATTTGTTATTCCGTTCTATTAATAAAATTCCACTTATTTTTCCAACCATTCATTCAACCTTCTGGTATTATAAATTGTGGGGGACTTTAGTTGTGTTTGGCACAAGGCAAATTTGACAAACATAGCCGAGGTTCCTACAAAGTGAACAGTAAATGATATGCATGCCGACTTAAAGCAAAATACCATTAATCTCAAAAATACCATTAATATCATTAATTAAAATACCATTAATCTCAAAAATACCATTAATATCATTAATTAAAATACCATTAATCTCAAAAATACCATTAATATCATTAATTAAAATATTATTAATGAATGCATAACGTACTAATCCGGGTAAGATACTTAAAACCCTCCACTAAACCGTATAACATTTGGAAGAATACATTCTTTGTCTTATATTTTTCACTGAATTTTCTGGTGATTCATTTTATATTTTGTTTCAGTTAGTTAAATGCCATGCGTGAAACACGCTTGGGCGATCATGTCTCGAAAGAGACATGACTGACTAGGCAGAAGATTATCCCGCTGTAGTTTGCCATTGCTTTCTGTGGTAGACTGGTTGCCAATAGAACCCAATCTGTCCTGTTATTTAACCCATAACTGGAAGGAAGAGACGGATTAATACCTTTCCCAAGGGTATTTGCGCGTAAGTGAATGCAAGGAATTCGACTGGAATTCGAACTTGGCTCCCCGATTTCTCGTTCCGAGCCGATATCCACTGCACCACAATTTCAACTAATACATGATCATAGTTTCCTTCTATTAGAGTAGCAAAATATTATTAATGAATGCATAATGTAGTCATCAGGGTTAGTCAGTTAAGTGTTATACGTGATACACGCTTGGGCGATCGGCTTTCGAAAGACTAGGCAGATTTTCCCGTAGCAGGTTGCCATTACTTTCTGTCGTAGACTGGCTGCCAGTCAAGGCTACAGAACCCAATTTCGCCTGTTATTTGACCCATAGTTGGAAAGAAGAGACAGATTAATACCTTTCCCAATGGTATTTGTGCGTAAGTGAATGCAAGGAATTCAACTGGAATTCGAATTCGGTTCTTCTTAAAACCTCTGTTAAACCGTAAAAAGATTGAAGTTCCCCTTATCTTATTTGTAAACTGCACTGCATGTTTGATGGATTCTTTTATATTTTGTTTCAACTAATACAAAATATTCGTAATTTTTTTCTATTACAGCATCAAAATAATATTAATGAATGCATAATGTACTAATCTGAGTAGGATTAGTAAGTACTTCCGCAAATCTGTAAAAATACAAAATAAAAAAAAAAGAAAGGTTAGAGAATTTCCTTTCATGCGTCCTTTCATCATATTTGTATACTTGGCTGCATATCTAATGTCTTATTTTACGTTTTATTTAATCTTGTTCATAATGACCATAATTGGCTGTACGATCCCGGGTATAATAACAGTGGAAGATTATATCCGGGATCGTAAACCCAATTATGGGCTTTCCACAGAGGTTGAAACAGTCGTGTCAGATTCCTTTCTTCCCGGTCTAATTGACTCTTACACTTACACACTGCTTGCTACGTAAGTTTAATGCTTGATATGGTAAATGTGAGTGTGTGTTTTTTTGTTTTTTTGTTGTTGTTCTGATTTAGGGATTGACATGACCAGCCGGTTGATTGGACATTTTTGTTTCTTAAAAACGTAAATGAATTTTTTTTATTTTTACTATTTTAACGTAAATATGAACTTTTCTTATATATCTGTTTTTTTCTTCTATTTTTTTTAATGAACGTGATTGATTAATCAACTAGTTTTCTAATCCATATTATTCTTTAATTTCTAAAGATTAAAGAATATTTTTTATTTGAAAAACTACGTTATTTTTCTTTTCTTAGAAAGACTTATCTTATTAGGTGTGAACAGTAAGTATTTTTAACGAGTTCTATGAATAAATAATTGAGCAAACGGAGGGACGAACAAATGAATGAACGAATGGATAAAGTTTATGTGTATTGGTACCGCCACTCAATTTCGATATCTAAATTTTAAATGGAATTTTTTTTTTTTTAAATAAAAAATTATTGAAACTTTTAGTTTTAATTGAAAACTAAATGATTAAATTTACTATTTCCAGTAAGCAAAATACTCTGATGTATTTCAAACAAAAATTATTTTGATCGGAATATAAAATTGAGTTTGTTTGTTTTTTCCGAATTTTTAAATTATTGAGCAATCGACAGATTTATAAACAAAAATTAATTTTCGGTTTTAATACACACCTGTGACCTATTACTTTAGGAAAAGTAGCAAATTGTATGTTAAATTAATTTGGTTTACACAAGAATTATTTATAGCATGAAATTTAGAATAAAACTTTCTACCGTAATTGAAATGTGTTGACAGAGATAAGATAAGCATGTGGCGATCACAAGTGGCATAATTGTACAATATTTTCCGCTAAAGAGGAGTAACCCTGAAACATATGAGCTTTTAATTTACATAGAAATTACCATACAAAAAACTTCAAATACACACACAAAAAAAAAAAAAAAATTAAAATTTTTAAAATACCACGACTAAATAATTTGTATTAAGCTTTTCAATTTTCGATTAGTAAACTTCACTATCTAACTTGCCAGCCTAACATCTACGAAAATTGTAAATATTTTTTAAATTTTATAAATTATAATTAAAAAAATCAAACATGAAAACTATTCTTTTAAAATGTCATGAATATTCGAAAAAAAATTTTCTTCATACTATAATGTCTGACATTTATATTTATTAAAGCAATTAAAAGCTTATCTAATTAAATAATGTCATAGTTTTATATCATTTTTTTATTATTCAAAGATTTTTAGTAAAAGGGGCTAAATCAAGACCTCCTATATATTAACCAAGGCCTAAGCAAATGAAATGTGACGTCACGGTAGTAGTGTCATGAATCGTAGCCGTAGCGTTAGCCGTCTTCATGACAATGTTGATAATCACAAAGACGTTATTTTTTAATAAAGATTTTAAAACTTTTTAAAATGTAACAAGAAAAAAAAAAGAAAGACACATGTTTTGATTTATGCTGGTTTTATTAATTTTAAATAAAATTAAGAAAACAATAAGAAAATATAAACATCATTGTTGACTACTGACTGTCGGTCGTGTTTGTAAACACAGTTTTAAAGACAAAACTTTTCGTTTATTAGTCTAAATTCTAAAAATTTAACAAACACTGCTTAAATTTTCATATTTTTAATTTAATTATGAAAAATCACAATCACTTTTGTTTCAATTGCAAGAATTTTTAAATCAGAATCACTCAAATATAGCAATCAAGAAACCATTAGAATTTAGGAACAAACAAGAAGCAACAATAAATAAGCAAATTAATTAAAATATTTAAAAATGCAACAATTTAAATTCAAGCAAATTAATTCAAACTAAATAAGTTTAAGTTACTGTTTTTTTTTTAAATCAAACTTATAAAAGTTTTTTATGTCTCAAAATTCAGCTGAATGTTTGAAGTTTTCTTTTTTTACTTAACTTCTTACAAGTAATATTATTTTCCTTGCTACAAAAAATATTTAATAATGCATTAAAAGAGGTTCAGATAATCATTTTTTCAATGCTGTGACCTTCACCACATGAGTCAACATGAAAAAGAAGTTCATCATTAGCCAAAACATCCAATGTTATGTACATAGACAATTTTCTTTGATTCATTGAATGAAGAAAAGAAGGATTCTTTACAAGTTTATTAATAACAATATAATTGTATAGTACTAAATTTGTTGTTAGATAATTGGGATATAACAGAGAACCTCTATTAATTCCTTGAAAATAACTGTTTATATCAGCTAGCGTATCATCTCTTCCTGATACTAAACTTTTACAACTATAACATTTCATTTTTTTTAACGGCATAACAGCAATGAATAATTATGAATCGAACGAATTAATCATAGGATAGCTAAATCTGAAATAGATTTTTTAAAAACGTCTTGAGAACTTTTAATCCAATAGATTTATTAATATCAACAAATTGTCTTTAGGGAAATTCTGCTAAAAAAACAACGGAGTTCGAATTTTAAAATAATATTTTGAAATATTTTGATTGAATCCATTGTTAATCCTACTGGATGAAATAAAAAGATAAATTTTTACCTTTAAAAAAAATACACCTAAAAATCCTAGGATATTTGGTAATTCAATTGCATTTTTAAAATATTTTAATTGTAAAAAATGAAAAAAAAAAGTAAAAATTAATGTTTCTATTTCATTTATGATGTTAAACTGTTTATAAAAAAAATCATTTTTTTTGCAAAACTCTTTTTTGGTTAATGTTTTACTTATTAATTAATTTTTTTAAGGATTAAAAATCCCTAAACCAACTATAAAAGATTTATTCTTCAGTTAAAATTCTAATTTTTTTATTTCCAATTTTTTCTATGGATTAATATCGATAATTAACTTCAAATTATCACAAATAGGAAAAAAAATGTTTAGAAAATATTTTTTGAGGGTGTTCATTTTGTGCTAAATATTTTCTAAAAATTAAATATTTTAAAAATTAGGTTTTAAAATTCAAGTGTGGTGTGATTTAGGCCTGTATGTTTCAAATAAATTCAAAAATTATTCAGAAATAATAGTTTTAAACAAAGTTTAAAACATCATTTTCATGTTTTAATTTTCGGTAATAGTGATTTCTTGACTTTTGCAAGAAATAATTTCACGGAGTTTTCAAATAAAAAAACCTTAAAAATAAAACAAATTCTTTTAAAATTGACTAAAAAATAAATTTTGTAGTTTTTGTTAATACATAAAAAAGAATAAAAAAATTTAATTCAGGAATATTTTTTCATGTTTAAAAACGATTCATAAAGTTGCAAGTATAGAAAAGTTAAGTAAGATTTTACTTTCTATTCCTAAGAATTTTTTAAAACATCTCATTGAAAAGAAAACATTATTTTCTGAAATAAAATATCAATAAAATATTAATTCAAATATTCTTAGAAAATATAATGTTTAACAACTTTTTTCGGCTTCAGTTTAAGTTTTAAAACATTTCGAAAAAAAAAAAAACTTACGAACGAATAGCCATAAATTTTATTTTTTTTAATTCAGATATTTTTTAAGATAATTTTTATTTCAATTTTATTCAAAGAAATAAAAATAATATCTTATTTTATTATATTAATTTAAAAGATATATTATAAACAAAGTGCTTTCTTTCTTGTGCTACGGCAAAACTAATTTTTTAGCAAATTTTGATTTTAGCCGCGACTGTTGAAATAAATGGTGATAAAATTTTAACTACTCACTTTGCTAAATGGACTTGGGGTAAAATTCTCCCTTTTAATGGCATGTTTCCATTTATCAAATAAATGCTTATTTTTTGGAAACGAAAAACAATGAACTTTCGGTGTATTTTTATATTCCCCTTTGCAATTTGGTTCTGAAAATAAGTTAACGCTAACGGACGCCGGGTAGTAAAACAACACTACTAAGTGTGACGTCAGCAAGTCAACTTTAATCATAGAATAGGCCTGGTTATAGCGACGGCCTCGGCTAAATGGTTTAAAAAAAAAAATACATGATTTGCGTTTCCCAATGAGGCCTGCATTTAACTAAAACCATTTTTGCTTACAGAATTTAATTTTTGAAATTTTATGAATTTACGGCGAGTGGGTAACAGATGTAAAAACAAAATAGTTTTTAAAAAAAATTCATTCATTTGTGAATAAATTCTGAAAGTTTCATTAAAATCCAACAATTATTTGATTTTTGCAAGAATTTCCAAATTAATGTGCTTGTCATCGGAAAAAAAACTGAGTTATGTAATATTACGTTTTCCATTGCAAACTCTCGTAAAGATTTGATTACCAGCTCACTAAAAGCAAAACAAGATATTTTTATCAAAATTTCAAACGTCTCAGAAGGGAGTGAAATTTTTTTTTAAAATAATTAAAAACATACTTTGATCTTTCCTCTTAATATAAACATTTTGTTGGGAAAAGTTCGTTTTTATTAAGTCCGGGGCGTTTTTTTTTATTCATACTATGCTGTTTTTTAGCGATTTAGTGGCGGTACCTATATAAAGTAGCGGGCCAAAGAAAGAAATGGTATCGACCCCGCAAACATTTTGTAGGTGTGAAAACAGCAAAGGCAATGAGGAGACGGAGGCGAAGATGTAGAATTTCAACGTCAATTGTTATCGTAATGAAAATGATAAGCAATCAGTAGAAAATCAGAAAAGGCTGGAACGTTGGCAGTATCAGCTCGGGCTAGAACGTTGTCGTTGGTCTGCGGAAACGTCGTCGGCGTCTGGTATGAAAGAGAGGCAGGAAAGAATGCCGTTACCGTCTGGCTGGAATGGCGCAGGATGACGTCTGGCAGAAACAGCACAGGTTAGGAAAATGAGGTCGAGTCTCGGCTGTAATTGAACTCAGTTGGAGTAGGACGGGTTCGGCTGCGGCCTAGCACGTGTACTCTCCTAGGCAGATGGGCGAGCTAGCACGTGTGCGCTACAGCCGTGGGCTGGCTAGTGTTTTACTTCCTTAGCAGGATTCGACTGCCGCTAAACGGGATTTTTTCGTTGAAAGTGACGTTGATAAGGGTTCAGCTGTCGGCAACATCTAACTGCTGATTGTTGCGTGCGAGGTCAAGGTCGCCCCTTTTGTTGAAAAATGGAAAATCATGAAAAGTGGAAGCAGTATATACACACACATACTTCATGTGCCGTGTCCCTTCGGGACGTGGGCGATCGTGGACTTCCACTTGGCTCTGTCTTGTGCTCTAAATTTTTCCTCTTGGTATCAACTTCCAAACCCCGCTCAGCTATTCATTTGCTCAGGTCTATCAAGTAGGTCTCGTGCTGGTTTCCCCTGTGCCTCCTACTCGTCTCTTGAGTGTTAAATTCTCCAGACCCTCTTTCCTCATTACGTGTCCCAGGAATCTCATCTGTCTCTTCCTGGTGCTTGCATCCTCTCCAAAACCTCATGGTTGCTCACGTGCTCTGTCCATGGTATCGTCATCTTTATGCTGAGATTGTCCAATATTCACTTCCATGCAGAAGGACAGATGTAGCAACAACGAGATTTTCCTGTTTCTCTGTACTCTAGTTACGTACCTGTTGTGGTGCAGTGGATACCGGTTTGTTCGTTCCTGTTTAACGGCCTATCAACATCTAAAAGGTCATTTAAGGCCGGAAGCGTATTTTTTATTTTAAATCACAGTTATTCTTTTCATTCAAAAATGTTTTGTTGGTAATATATTTTTCATTCAAAAATGTTTTGTTGGTAAATACCTTCATAGCATTTTGACCCTGGTTTGGGGGTTAACTATTTATCCATAGCTGGGACCCTAGCAGGTGTTACCACTCCGGGTCATGGTGGACATGGGAACAACTGCAATTAAGAGGTGGTTCCATGCTCCTCACAACCTTCTAATTAGAGGCCTTGCTGCCGGATGCAGTTTACGGTCATACCCAGGACCCGTGGTTATCGTTTCATAACGAGAAGTCGAATAGCAGAGTTCGAATTCCAGTAGAATTTGTTGCATTCACTCACGCTCAAATACCCTTGAGAAAAGTATTAATCCATATTAATTCTGATTAAATAGCAGGACAGGTTAGGTTCCATAGTCTTAGTTGGCAACCAGTCTACCGTAGAAAGATTTGGCAACATACTGCAAGAAAATCTTCTGTTGAATCATTCATGTCTTGAAAGAAACATGATTGCCCAAGGGTGTATCACGTATGGCACTTAACTGACTTCTACAATAACGCGATACCTTTCGTTTGAAATAATTTCTTAATAATGAAAAATCTTTGAGCTTTTTACTTTTAATTTCATATGACGAACTTAAATCACTAGTGCCCCCTCGATGTGAATTTGCACGAGATACTAGACTGGCAACTAGGTCCCACCCTTTTACAGTGAAACCGATGAAATGTAACCGTAATTTCTACTCCAAAAGCTTCTTTCCTCGCACTTCCCGCCTGTGGAATTCCCTACCGCATGCTTGCTTCCCCGACGGCTACAACCTCCAGGAGTTTAAATGTAAGGTCAGTAGACACCTCCTAACACACTAACTCACACCCACTCTCTCCATCTCTCTCCCTATGTACACCGTAAGTCGTCTATCACCCGCCTTCTGACATTCCCCATACCCAGTCCCTGTATGTAACCCCCTGCGCTATAGTGGCAGTGGAATGCCTTGCTTGGGGTGACACGATTAAAAAAGAAAAAAAAAAGAAAAAATATTGATAGATTACTATTTCTAATAAATTAAACATGATGCTGTATTTTAAAACTACTTTAAATTAATCGGAAGGAGTTTGTTTTTTTATATATTTTTTTTAATTTAGCGCCATTTGCAGCAAACTGCTATAAAAATATATATATCTCTACTGAAAAATCTTGCTAAGATACAATATATTTTACTGAAACTTTACTTGAAGAATATCAGCCGATTTGATTTATAATAACTGATTTGAAACAACTTTTCTTTTTTTTAACTTGAAAATATCGCAGAAATGCACTTTAAACAGGACAGTAGTTTGTTTATGTTGACAGCTTTTTAACAGGTCAATATGACAGATTTTTTATGTTGGTCTACAGGGGACTTCAACCTTACAAAATTAATATAAAGCTTGACTGGTGTGGTCAAAACTTAAGTAGCAAGCAAGTGGTGTGTGTTAGGTTCATATATATATGAGAGAGAGACCGAGTTTTAAAGAAAATTATTTTTAAATAAATTAATTTATTTGTACATAAGCCCTAAAAATTTAATTAAAAATCCGATGAATATTTGACTTTTACAATAATTTCCTAATTAATGAATGTATCACTGGCAAAAAAGACGCTCAATTTGCTATGCTAATTTGTAGTACATGGGCTGATGCAAAATATACATTTTATATATATATATATATATATATATATATATATATATATAATAACTAAATAGACTCTGTAAGTATGTAGGCCGTAAATTTATACTAAAATAAACCTTCAAAAAAACCACTAACAAACAGAACCTAATTCCGTTATAATCCGGTGCACTAAGGCGTCGGATAAATGGGGAGAAAAAAAAGAAATCCGCGGAACAAGAACAAAACATTCAAAACTCCGCAGCAAAGAAAAAAACCCAAACGGAACCAACCACAAGAAAAAGTGCTCGATACAAAAGAAAATATACAAAAGTAGAGCAAAGACACACAAAAATCTAAAGCGAGCCAAAACCTACCGCGGTTTCACACTACGGATCGTCAGGGCTCGCTTTAGATTTTTGTGTGTGTGTATATATATATATATATATATATATATATATATATTTTAGAACATGTAGCCGAGTTAGAATTCCACTTGAATTCATTGCATTCACTTACGCGCATATACCCTTGGGAAAGGTATTAATTCGTCTCTTCCTTCCAGTTATGGGTTAAATAACAGGACAGATTGGGTTCTATAGCCTTGGCTGGCAACCAGTCTACTGTAGAAAGCAATGGCAACCTACTGCGGGATAATCTTCTGCCCAGTCAGTCATGTCTCTTTCGGGACATGATCGCCCAAGCGTGTTTCACGTATGGCACTTAACTGACTGACATAATTATTCTATATATAACCGCTATGAAGGTACACTCGATTCGGCATTGAAACTTCAATGCCTCATCAGGCGGTATGTAAAATACTGGAAATCCTTTTTCTTTATATTTATTTAGTTTTGTTCGAGGTATTAGTGGGGTTAGTGATAAGGGGATAGGTCTTTGACCGTTGGAATTTTATTTATATATATATATATAATACCAATAAATTAGAATCCGTAAGTTTACACTAATCAAAATAAATGTTCGAAAATGTCAACAAACAGAACCTAAATCCGTTAAAATCCGGCGGAATATGTCGTCGGATAATGGGGGTGAAAAAAAAAAAGAAACCAGCGGACCAAGAACAGTCAAGCATCCGCAGGAAAGAAAAAAAAAACCCAAAATGGAGGCTCCCTGACGATCCGTAGGGTGAAACCGCGGTAGGATGTGGCTCACTCATAGATGTTTTCGTGTTGTGTGTGTGTGTGTGTGTATATATATATATATAAGTCTGTTTTGAATGTTCGTGACGAATGGCCAGAGGGGATAAAAAGAGAAAACGCGTCAGTTTGAAAAAGAACCCCAGTTGCAATTGAAACTTTAGTTGGGAATGAGCCTCATTTTGAAAATGAAAATCCGTCACTTATAAAAATTTGACTACTTCCAAGACTACAGCAATCCTTAGTGAGAAACATTCTTGAACAAAATATTTTCACTATCGTCTAATTTTCAAATCTCAAACTGACTACAAACCCTTTTCATTTATATTCCAAGGTAGAGAACTGAAGCCGTAGGGAGCTGGTTAATGTTTCTTTGATTCGGCCTTGTGTCAGACTTAACCGAACTCACTACAGCTTACAAGTTTCATGCAGAATTATCATCAGAAGGTTGGTTGTCGGCAGGTTGGAATGTGTAGAATTGTGGAATAATAAAATATACATTTTGAATGTTAAAATATAAATTTATTAAAAGGAGGAATAACATCAGTTGTAGGAGTTAATATTCAGTTAGAAACATTATTTAGAGGTTAAGGGTAGAGTTCATACAAAATATTCTAGTAGTAGTTGTTGAACGAGATAAGGAGAAAGAGAACAAGGTGCGACCTGACCTTATCTCAGAGTCGATTTTAATTTGGCTACGTTTTAATCCTTTCGTCTCTCGGCTCGCATCTGTGTTTCTTGACTGATACCGAGGTCATTTATATAGTCTTTTTGAATTTAGCACTGGATCGCTAAGTCCTCAAGTCTTGCAAGTCGCTCCCATTGGTCAAAAATCATTTTAACACCTACTTGCGAAAAGCACATGGTCAATTCTTTTTGTATTTGGGAAAACCAGAATTTCACACGTCATTATGAATTTTTGTAAAAGTGAAGAAGATTGATTTTAATTAATTTCTTATTCACTACAGAACTGTCGATGTATTATCCAAGAACTTTACCGTGAAAGACTTATTTCCTATTTCATATTACATTCAACTTTCACACATCTATACCTTTGATATATAAAAATTTTCTGTTCATTTGTTCAATGATTTTTGTCAGTCAATTTTTCATCTTTACTCTCACTTCTTTAATGCAAAATTACAAATCATTTGTGGAAGAACAATATTACACACAGCCACTTTAACCTTCTGATTATCTACAACAAATTGTTAATCCCAGCACCTCCGCAACTTTCTAAAGACGGTTAAAAATTATTCAAATAATATTCAAAAATATATTTCTCTAAATAACTTAGATTTCGATAAAAC
Organism: Ascarosepion bandense; assembly: GCA_037127315.1. Taxonomy (NCBI): domain Eukaryota; kingdom Metazoa; phylum Mollusca; class Cephalopoda; order Sepiida; family Sepiidae; genus Ascarosepion; species Ascarosepion bandense. Next base: position 2,392,442 of record JBBBDQ010001642.1, on the reverse strand, counting down.
TGATTTCATTAAATATGGATCATTTATTCATCACAGTAATTTTTTAGCGATTTCGTGGAGGTAACTATGTATTTTTAGGTGTTTGTTTTTTGTTTTTTTAAAGAAATGCAAGGAGTCGTCTTTTTTTCAGTAGTGTATATTCTTACTATACTGAAAACCGAATTTTAAAACTTTCACAATTTCATTGTAATTTTTATCATTTCCCTCCAATCAAGGCAGCCATCTTAAAGTTGGAATGGCTCGATATAACCATAAAGTTCTATGCTAAAAAATTATTCTCTAGCATTTCTAGATTGTAGAAATCCAGTCTTTCCAGTTAACTGTTAATAAATTTAAGATCAAAGTTATCATTTGCCTTTGTAATTTGTTATTTTATTGTTCTCTCTACATTTTTTTCCACGCCCCCCTCACCGTCTCCTTGCGTATCGGTGATTTTATTGCCTTGAATCGAGTGAAATTCTAATTTTTGTTTTAAGGGAGTTAACTCTTGACGTTGTTATATTACAGTTGTTCCCCATGTAGTATTATGTAAAGAAAATGGCGGACTATCATCAGCCGACTCAATGAACGTGCAAAGTGTAACAATCATAACTAGAAAGACTATTTAAAGTAGGTACCTCCATTGAATCAATGAAAAGGGGGAAAAAAAGGCCCTAATGTTAAAAACGAAGCTTTTCCGTAAAAATATTAGGAAGAAAGATCAAAGTAAATTTATTATTTTTTCATTTTCGATGCCTAAATTTTAAATTGAATTTTTAAAAATAAAAACTTTTCCTTGAAACTTTAGTTTTATCTTAATTGAAAGCTAACTAATTAAATTTACTATTTCCACTAAGCAAAATACTCGAAATTATTTCACACAAAAGTTATATTCATTGGAATCTAAAATTAAGATTTTTAAAATTTTCGATTTTTCGGACATTTTTTGAGCGATTGGCACATTTGTAAACTAAAGTTAATTCTCGGTCTTAAAAAATCTTGCAAAAATAAAATATACAACTCTCACGTTATTTTTAGAAAATTATCAAATTTAAAGTGAAATCAATCTGATTTTAAACATATTACTTGTTTATGGCATGAAATTTAGAATAAAAGTATTTCTTAATCACAAGTGTTTGACTCGTTGACCTTTTAAGTAGGCGAAGATAGCACCTATCAATCAATCTGGACGTATGGTAATCAGAAGTTAACATAACACACAGTTTAGCATTTTGTAAGGGGAACAACCCTTAAAACATGTAAGCTTTTAATGATAAGTCTCTTATAAGTTTCCATAGTAAAAGAAAATGTGCAGTTTAACATAATTAAAAAATTAGAAATTATTTTAAAAGTCTTAATTCTAAATGATTTGTATTAAGCTTATGAATTTTCGATTTGTAAATAAAATCTATTTTTGATGAATTAATAACCGAAGACACAGTAACTGGAAGAAATTTAGCTGTTTGAAACTTTAATTAGCAAAGAAAAAAAAATTAAAACAAATTTTATGAAAATTCGTTACTCATCGAAATTTTATTCAGAATATGATATCCTAAGATTATTTATAAAATCAATTAAAATTTTATCTACATGAAAAATAGAGTAGTTTTAATTCATTTTTGATTTTACTATTCGGAGATTTTCGGAAAAAAAAAATGGTCTCGAAATTTAAAAAAAAAAAAAAAAAGAATTACATGATTCCAATGAATCCTGCTAAACTAATAAAAATTGTTACAGATAATGTATTCCTAGAAGTTTTATGCAATTAATTGAAGGGGGTGTAACGGAAGTAAAAACTATTTTTACCAATATTTTCTAAAAATAATAATTGCATAAATAACGTCATTCATTTGTGAATAAGTCCTGAAAGGTTAATTAAAATCAGACAATTAGTTGATTTTTGCAAGAATTTTCAAATTAATGTGTCTTTTAACGCCAAAAAACGACTTTCGTAATATTACGTTTTCCTTAATAGTCACATTACACCAACACAGTGTAAATAGCTGATAGAAAAGAAAAAACATTTAATTGAAAATTCGAACGTGTTAGAAAGGATTAAAACATTTTAAAAAATGAAATTTGATTTTTCCTCTTAATAGGATAAACATTTTGATAGTAAAACTGTTTTTATCAAGTTTGAGTGAATCTTTTTAACATCATGCAATGTTTTTTTGTTTTAATCTTATTTTGGTTAAAAAGAAAGTCTTGTCAACAGGTAACCAAATTGTAACCAGAGTATACTATGAATTAGCCAAATCATTTTTCCTGGTGAAAAACATTTAGAAATGCTTGCAAAAATCAAATAATTGTCGGATTTTAATGAAACTTTCAGGACTTGTATACAACTGTATGAAATTATGTTTTAAATTGTTTTTAGAAAATCATGGTAATTTTTTATTTTATTTTTTTTGCATCTATTATACCCCCTCCCGCAACGCAAATGCATGAAATTTCAAGATATAATATCTTGTATCGAAGTTTTGTTTTCATAGTTAAACCCAGCTATCATTGGGGAATGTAATCCCCACCCCGGCCAAAATAGTTGACAGTTTTTCCAAAATTTTGCTCCGAAGAAACTGACCTTAGAAACGGCAACTTGGTAATGAACATTCTTTTCTTTCAGCTCATCATTATTTTCTATGAACTTTTTTTTACCTCCGTTGAACTTTTATTTCAAGCATTACTTATTTTGTAAAACATTGATTGAAATGTATATATGTATAAATGTTATTTTACACTCAAAATTGCCTTTCTTGAATTTATCATTTTATGAATTTATGGCGGGTATCTCTTATTTCATTTGTAGTGAGGGGTAGTAGGATTCAGTAGCATGTTAAAGGAATTTGGCCTTGTGGGAAGATAGCCCACTATAATTCAGAAAATGATTATAAATTCAAGAAAGGCAATTTTTGAGTGTAAAATAACATTTATACATATATACATTTCAATCAATGTTTTACAAAATATTTTTCTAAGGTCAGTAGGTCAGCAAGTTGGTTTGTGGAATGTCTTAGAAAAGGTCAGTTAGTACTTTGAGAACAGGGGAGGAAGAAAGAGGCAACATAGTAGCAGCTAGACATAGGTCAAGGAAGAAACTAATTACACTCTTCTCTATCTGTGCCTGTCTGTCTGGGTGCCTTTTGTCACGGCTTTTATATTTTCCTTCTGGCTCAAAACTCTGGTCGTTTCGAATTTCATCCTTGTATTTGGTTCCGGACTTCTCATTGGTTGGTAAATAAAAAAAAAATGCTAATTTGATATTTGATTAATTTTTATTTTTCAACCGGAACATCTGCGCGAACTCAGATGCGCACGACGATTTTTATTCATTTGCCTTTTAGTTATGAGAGAGCATACATCCGGTTCATCCCTTTTGTTCGGTCGGTATCACCACACCCTAAACTTAAAAAAGTTTTATAGTCAAAATGTTTGTTGTTATTAAGAGGAAATATCAAAATATTTTTTTTAGAATTTTAATGCTTTCTAACACGTTCGAATTTTTTATTAATCTTTTTCGCCAGGGAGTGACCAGATTTTTACGGCATACATCATATTACACAACTCACTTTTTGCCGATGAAAAACATTGAAATTCTTGTAAAAATGAAATAATCGCCAGATTTTGATTAAACTTTCAGTGTTTATTCACAAATGACTGAAATTTTTATAATCATTTTTATAAAATTTTTGCATATATAATAAAACAAATTCCGATGTTCACATTCGCTGAATGGCCATTTCTACGAAAAATTTCTTCAGAAATTCCTACGAGAAATTTCTAGCGTCATCAGCAACGAATTTATTCCACAAAACCAAATAAAATTAACAAAGATTTGCTCCTGCCCTTGGTAGTTGAGCTCTCTCGGTTTGATCCCAGATATTGTTTTCGATTACCCAACATCCCAAATACAAAATGGAGAGATTTATCTCAGAGTATTCTTTGAAGAATATACCTTACCCAAATCTTCATTCTTTTCTCATCCTCCTCACAGATAAAATTGAAAATTTCGTGAGGAGGCTACGATGGAAAGCGTATTTCTTTCTTCAATCCACGGATTCTTCGTCTCGTCCTTCGGATTACTTTAAACCTCAAAACCCAACGGACACCACCTGTTTGTAAATTTCTGGACTCTTTCGAAAAGGACCTCTACCAGTTGATCCCCAAAATTAAATTACGAAAATCCCCAAATGATTTCCAAGATTTATTAAAATCGGGTATTAGAACTTTAAAAAAAACTTTAAGGACCTGTGGGTTAAGTCGGATAAATTCAACAATATTTATAAATGTGAACCTTCCAGTTACACCAATCTCCTTAAAATAAAATAACCAGTCAATACAAAACAGAGGAAACAAAAAAAACTATCTGAAATAGACATTGACACAGCTAAATTCGCAAATGATCTAAAAATTGATGATAGAATAGGCAAAGTATCTACCAAAGATGCTTACATTTTATTTAAGGATCACAAACCTAATTTCCATAATAACTTGCAAACTAGACTAATTAATCCGACTAAAAGCGATTTAGGCTTAATTTCTAGAGAAATTTAAAAAAAAACTTAATTGAGAAGTTACATTCTACTTCGCATTCAAACCTCTGGAAAAGCTCCAATGACACCATCAATTGGATTAATAACATTAAAAATAAATCCAAATATACCTTTCTTAAGTCTGATATTGTAGATTTCTACTCTTCTATATCAAATTTATACAACTTTCAAGAACTTTATCTTTTTATAAATTTTGCTAGAAATGATGTTGAAATCTCCGATAGGGATATTATTTTAGCCGCTAGGAAATCGATCATTACCTTTAAACATTCTACATGGACGAAAGGGCCAAATGATAGTTTTGATGTTCCTATGGGAGCTTATGATTTGGCCCAGGTGGTGGATCTGGTAGGAATCTATATTTTAGACATATTAAGTAGATTTTTGGACCACAAACAGATAGGTTTATCTCGGGATGATGGGTTAATGTTTATCCCCAATTCCAATAGACCCTTCACGAATAGAATTCACAAAAAGATCATTAGAGCCCTAAATTTTCCCGGTTTTAAGGTTGAAGTTTCTTCCAATTTTGAAATTGTAAACTACCTAGATATTACCCTTAACCTAAATGATGGGTCCCACCAGCCTTATCTCAAAGAAAATAGTTTACCCTCTTATATTAATATCTCTTCCAATCACCCAAAAACTATTTTAAAACAGATACCCAATATCGTAAAGAATAGGATTAACCGTTTATCATCGAACGTCAAAACTTTCAATGAAAGTAAATAAATTTACAACAAGGCCCTTCTAAAAAGCGGACACAAAAATAAATGAACGTATATAAAACCAACTATTGACTCCGAACCATCTAATTCCAAAAATAAAAATAATTGTAGAAAAACAAAGGTAATATGGTTTAACCCTCCATACTACAAACTAACCAATATTAATATAGAAAAATATTTTCTCAGGTTAATAGATAAACATTACAATAGCAACAATGCCCTACGGAAAATCTTTAATAGAAACACACTAAAAATTAGCTATTCTTGTACCCCAAATATGGACGACATCATTAATTCTCACAATAAGCAGATTCTAAAGGATTTATATAATACCGATTCTAGGTCTGGAATTTCTAATGAATGCAACTGTAGCTCCGTGAGTATCTGCCAGGTGGAAGGCAAGTGTAAATCAATCCAGGTAATCTACGAGGCTCAAATCTCACCATCCAACGACAGAAAAAATTATCGGATCTATATTAGTATTTCCGCGGGGTTCTTTAAGCAACGTTATTAGAATCATAGGTATTCCTTTTCCAACCCAAATCAGGAATACCAAACAGCACTTTCACGAACATTTTGGAAAATGAAGGAAGAAGGGTTTAGTCCTATAGTTAGTTGGAAACTAATGGGCTTAGCTAGTATTACTAGGAATTTTCACGATAGATGCAATCTATTTTTACAGGAAAAATACAAATATTAAAATACCCTAGCTAGCACTTACTCTCAAATTTAAGAAAAGAATTCATTAACAGATGCCGTCATAAGGCGAAATTTGTGAACGTTTATGCTTAGATTTATATTTTAAATTGAGTCTCTGAAAATAAATTTAATTGATTAATTGATAAATTAATTAAGAATATAATTTAATTTTTAACTAGTAACTTTGTACCCCACTACCAATGACTGATCCCAGCTTTATAGATTCCTTCTTCCTATCTCAGTATCTTAGTATCTACCATTTTGCGGGTAAGAATAATTTTAACCCCCATTTTTTCCTGTACCTCTATATATTTTTTTGGTTTTGTGATTATTCTTTTGCCAGGGCCCTTATAATACACACAATAAATTTAATAAAATTTTTCGTTCCTTTCGTACTAATCCACCTTTAATTTGTTTCTTTAAGTCTTCTTATATAATTAGAATTAATTTTAACTCATAAATTGCGAATATCCTTTAGCTTTTTAGGTAATTTATGTTCATGAATGTGTATCTGCGCATATATAAGTGTATGTGTGGAGGCGTTTTTACGCGTGTGGTTGGGTGTGTAAGTGTGTGTGTGTATTTTTATATATATATATATATATATATGTGGGTGTGTGTATATGTGTGTACACATGTTGGTTTAATATACTCCTTCAGTTAAAATCTTTTATATTTTAATTTTTATTTTCTTAATTTGAATATGTAAATTTAAATTGTATGTTAATTTTTTCTAAGAAAATGTTTTTTCTGTAATATTTATTCCATTTATTTGAAACAAAAACCGCTATGTTTTTATTTTCAACACGGTTGTTTCTATGAATACAGACTTTTTACTTTTCTTAACTTACTTCCCTCTCAACCAACCATTTTCCCCCTTTTTAATTCCCTTTTACTGCCTTTTTCTTTTATTCTTCCCCCTTTCATTTCGACCAGACAAGGCTAAATTTTAACTTTTAACTCTCGACTCAGTTAAGAAGTAGGGGTTTTCAGAAAATCTAAAAACAAAAATAGACAGATTTCTGTCTGCGTCTTATTAATCCCACCTCATTAATTTTCCGTGATGAAAATTTCTTTTGAACTTCCGCCGGTAAAATATCTTTGTTAATTTTGTTATTTGTCTTTTTTTCTTTTTTTCATAAATTCGTTGCTGATGACTGTAGAAATTTCTCGTACAAATGGCCATTCAGCGAATTTGAACATCGGAATTTGTTTTATTTTATAATTGGCTCTGTAATTTGAATATAAATTGCATTGAGCCCTCCACCTTGATCAGTTTTGATATTAATGTAATTAATATTAATTAGGATCGGTTTTTTGGGATTTACCTACCTGCTTTTCCTTTTGGATTTAAGTTATATATATATATATATATATTCCTGAAATTTCTAGTAATTGACTACTGTCGCGGAACTTTGTTTTACTAGTTAAATGCAGAACTCATTGGGGAATGTAAATCACGCCCCAGCAACAACTGCTTCTTTTCAGAAAATCTGATTTCTTTTATAAACAATATATTAAGGATGGAATCTGAAGAGAAATTTTTTCGATGAATAAATGATTTTTTTTGTACAAGAATTTTCAAAGTTTCAAAGATCTTTTAAAATTTCTTCCAGTCATCGTTTTAATTAGTTATTAAGTGAAGACTATATTTACTAATCGCAAATTGCAAAGGTTAATACAAATCTTCACGCACCAAGATATTTAAAACAATTAACATTTTTGTGTGCAGATATGACTAATTTTTTAATAGTTCATAACATCCTTATTATAAAGTCACGTGTTTCAAGGGTTGTTACCTTTAAAAAAAAAAAAAGAAAACGTTCAGCAGATTGTTATAAAGTTTGTTGCGGGGCCTATAAGGATGTCGCCCCTGCAAGCTTTTTGAAGGAAGGTGTGAACAGCCAAGACAATGAAGGGCGATGATCTGAGTGAGTGATTTGAGTAAACGCTCCAGCCATAAGCCACGAAGAACCTTGTCGGACACATTGTTTTCCCAGCTGGTTTCTCATATACCTGAGAAGCTAGTAGGCGTCTTGTCACCACTGATGACGTTTCATAGAATCTCTTGTATCATGTCCCCCTCAGAAAACCCAGTACGCTTGAGGGTCGTTTCCTTTAAATGATTATACGGTTCGTGTTCGAGCAAATCGGAGAGGCATCAGAAATTTCGTCTATCATGTCGGATGGGAGTTTCTGCATCCGGTTCGCTATGAAGTGATTAGTAGCATGGAAAAATCGACTACCTTAAGAACCAGTTCTTTGCATTATGGTGGTATGCAGGTAGCGGTATGATCGCGGCCGTCATATCTGGAGAATCACTCTTGACGAACACCATCATTGCTTAGCTGTCTCACGTCGGGAAGTCACCATGTGTTGCGAGGCCGATAAGTTATGTCAATTCTGGTCAACCATAGCTGCCCCCCCCCAAAAAAAAAATTAATAAAAAAAAATAACATGATTGATGACAGGGTTTGTCATTGTCCTACTTGAAAGGTCAGTGCGTCAGACCTCCGTAATTAAGAAATAATTTATATAATTTATTCAAAATTTTATGCCATAAACAAATGTGTTTAAAATCAGAATAAATTAACTTTAAATTTGTTAATTTTCCAAATAATAAACGTGTCACAGAGGTATATTTTTTTTTTTTTAAGCTTTTTTTAAAACCGAGAAAGAATGAATAAATATATAATGGCGTGGGGGAGCGAGAAACGGTACGATAAAATCAAAGAATTGGAATTGTCACGTTTTCATTTCATAGTCTTAGAGAAGAGTTCTCTCAGATTTAACTAACAAACTGTATTAGAGACTTTTCTGCAAAAATATTGACATCATGTCAACATATGGGAACCCTGGAAAACATGCCCAAAGACAAAACCTGAGAAATCTAACAAGCCTACGTGAAATTTAATTTTGCTATGAAAATCGCTGTGGAAATTGAATTCGGCAAAAGGCTGCACCGACTCACTGTGGTAATAGAGCGGAGGTCGCGGCTTAACCCACAGGCTGGCTGGTCAGCAACACTTCTGCCTTACCTTCTCACCCACCGTCACGCCAGGTCCTTACCCCTCTTTCTCACACATTGTCTGCACGGAAGAAAGAAGCAACCCTTCAACATCACCATTACTACTACGAAAGGAAAGAACATCACAGAGCTACCGATTCCTGTTACACTCTTTGAGCGGCACATATTTGTTTACTTTCCTCTTCTCTCAACCTTCTGTAACCTTTTCACTAAAGACAACCGCCTTGGAAAACCACACACATCCTTGTGAACACTATAGACGGCCACCCTAACACATATACACAGCTAGACGCTAACCGGCTATGAATTAAGGACAACCAAATTCGTAAACCACACTTCCGTACTTATTTTGCATTTGCCTTGGTCCTAATTCTTCTTGCAAATGTGGTGATACCGAGCAAGAGAGGGACCGGATGTTTGCCCTCAGAGATCCAGAAAGCAAATGACCAAAACTGGTCTTTGCGCATCTGGGCTCCTCGCAGAAGTTCCGGAGGTAAAGCAAAAATAAATAAATATCAAATTCCTTTTACGAACCTGTAGCGGAACTCTGGATCCTGATTTGTTATCAAATTGCAAAATTCAAAATACGTCAGAGAAACGGCTTTCCATAGCTAAAGAAAAATCGTTTCTTAGCCACACCACGGACTGGATTGAATATTTAAGGATGGTCTCTAACCGGTCACAGCGGTCATTTCAGAGGAGGCGATTTGATGACCAATCAGGATCCAGAGTTCCGCTAAAAGGAATTTGATGTTGATTTATTTTTGCTTTACCTCCGGAACTTCTGCGTGGAGCCCAGATGCGCAAAGAGCAATTTTTTGCTTTCTGGATCTCTGAGGGCAAACATCCGGTCCCTCGTTTGCTCGGTATCACCACACAACCATATACTTGTTTAAAACATCGCCCACTTAATAACCATTAGGATAATACAATAGACTTTACTGACCATGATTCATAATTCCTCAGCTTATATAGTCAAGCGGCAAGCCAAAACACACAACCTGGAGATTGCGTTTAAATCCATTGCTAGGAAGGTTGGATCACTGTGTCGTGCCATGATGTTTTTCCGCCTGAATCCATCTTGCACATATACAAATCAATCATCCGCCCGTGCATGGAATACTGCTGTCATATATGGTCAGGCACGTCCGCTGTTTATCTCAGTGTTCGCGACAGCGTCCAAAAGAGAATCGGTCATGTGATAGGTACCGACTTGGCGGCTCGGTTCCAGCCACTTTCTCACCGACGGGATGTGGCTTCCCTCTATCTGTTCTATAAATATTCTCATGGCTTCTGCTCCGACTAACTTAGTTCACTGGTGGCCCTGCCACAGGAGTTTACTCGCGCAACCAGACTGGAAACTGGGTCCCACCCATTCACAGTTAGATCAACCAAATGCAGCCGACAATTCTACTCCACAGCTTCTTTTCTCGCACTTCCTGCTTGTGGAACTCTCATCCATGTTCTTGCTTTCCTGACGAGTACAACCTCCAGGAATTTAAATGCAATGTCAATACCCATCTCTTAACCACTTGACTCCAGTTCTTTCTACATCACTCTATATATCTTTTCCTTTCTCTCTATCTTTGCAACTGTCATCACACCTGTATTCCCATCCTTCTGTTGCTCCTTTCTCTGACACCCCCTGTAGCTGGTTTGTCTTTCTCTTTACTCCTCTCCTATCTAATCCTTTTCTCTTATGTAGCCCTCTGCGCATCAGTGCGTTACTGCCTTGCTTGGGGTGAACCGATAAAAAAAACCAAAAAAACATAAGACGGTCGCCGCTCGGTGTTGAAATCAATATCTACTTTTATATGTACATACACTATACCTGATACTGGGCACCTTAATTCATAAATATAGCCACCTTAAAACGATAATTTTATCATAGGTAAATTATTTTCTCTCTCTCATGGAGAAAGGGGGAAGAAAATGGCCGTGGGAGGAGTGGGGGGGGAGAGAGAAACAGAAGACCATATGAAACTAACAGTCAACATTACACTGTTGAGTCTTATGTCCACATTGTCTATCCTCACATGCACTTAAATTACAACTTAATTTTTGTCATAATGTACTTTGAATGGTTTAAATCGTAAAACATTAAGAATTTTCAAATATACGTTAAAAATAAAAAAAAAGTAATTATTTTCCAATTTGTGAGATATCGCTATTATTTTTTTTTTAGGGGGGGGGAGATATAAAAATCAACATTCGGTAAACTCGAACCAAAAATGAGTGCATTATGTAGTATATTTAGATTTTATCCTTCAATCACCCATTATTGTTTTTAAAAAAAACGCAACAAAAGAAAGGTCGGGCTCGTCCGGGATTTGAACCCGGGACCTCTCGCACCCTAAGCGAAAATCATACCCCTAGACCAACGAGCCAACTCTGTAATGACTGCTTGAAATTTAGTATTTAAATTTTTTACAGTAAGTTGTTTGTAACTAAAGCGATAAAGTTTGCAATAAAAAAATATAAATTTAAAACAAAGAAAAATAAAAACACTTAAAATTTTAAACTTGATACGATTTTTTTTTCTCTTTTGCATAAAGAAAAATTACAAATACATTTTGTAAAAAAAAACTAAAAACTCAACTGGAACAACTAAGTCAAGACGAAAGTTTTCAAAATTAACTTCGGTTGGGAAGTCCATACTTTGCCATCAGCCCATGGATTTGATTTGTTTTTTTTATTTTTGTTTTTTATATATTTTTTTTTATTTTACATCAAAATGTCCCAAACTTAAGTTTTACCGTCAGAAACTTTTTTTATGAAGATGTTTTGGTAAATTTTTGTTTTTTTTCCCCGAAGGCCTTTACCCTGTCAAATCTTTCCTAAACTTCCTTAATTCCGTGCAAATGTATAATATGCTGAAATCAAATTGATAATTGTTTTATTGAAGAAAACGATATTTTTCTGGTTGTAATGTAAATTTGAAAAAAGTTAGGTTTCGTCATTAAACAATTTATCGATTTGAGTTCAGCATATACTTTTGCACGGAAATAAGGATGTTTTCGAAAGATTTGAACTAAAGGGATAAAGGCCTTCGGGGAACAAAACAAAAATTTACCGATTTTTTTTTTCTATTATTGAATTAAATTTTTTATTCTTTTCAGAAAGTTAAAAATTTGGGTTAACCGTTGTTTTATTTTCTTGCGTCAGCAAGGAGACCTAAAGTTTCTCGGAAATTTTAGCATCTATTTTTTGGGCGACGGAAAACATTGATTTGGAAAAAAATTCAAATATCAAATTATTGTCAGATTTTAATTAAACTTTCAGGATTTATTGACAAATTAGATTATTTTTTCTGAAGTCTTGTGAAAAATAAAATTTGCACCTGTTTACTAAGGAACAGGTGCGAATTTTGAGAAAGAAAAAAAATTTGTAGAGATTAAAGTTCGTATTAGTTAAATAATAAATAAATAAAATCAGAAATTCTTGGAGAATCTAAGTTAAATTTATTTTGTAAAACAAGTGCCCCCCGCTCCGATACTGAAAAATTAAATATGCAATAAAAAAAAAAATAAAAAAAAGCTAAGGCAATAATTAAAAAGCCCTTTAAATGCATGCAAATAACGTTTTTTGTCTTTTGACGATAAAACTTTATTTGGCCCCTTTTTAACATCATTTTTTCAGCTAATGATTGGAGATACCTACTAAGAGGAGGTAAGACAAGTTTTTTTTGTTTAATTTTTTTTAATTTAATAATTCTTTCTAATACGTTCGAAATTAGTTTTTTTTTTGTTTGTTTTACCAGCGACTGACCTGATGTTTACTAAAGTTTTTACTACTACAGCAAAAACAAAAACGTAATGCTTTGCAACTCACTTTTTGGCGCGAAGACAATTTGGAAATTCATGCAAAAAGCAAATTGTCGAAGTTTGATGAAATTTTCAGGACATTCACAAATGAAATCCTTTACGCAATTATTTTAGAAAATCTTGGTAATTTTTTTTTAAATCTATTTATTTCATTAGATTTCTAGAAATTCAATACTGATGGCAAATCTCATTAGATTTCTAGAAATTCAATACTGATGGCAAATCTCATTAGATTTCTAGAAATTCAATACTGATGGCAAATCTCATTAGATTTCTAGAAATTCAATACTGATGGCAAATCTCATTAGATTTCTAGAAATTCAATACTGATGGCAAATCTCATTAGATTTCTAGAAATTCAATACTGATGGCAAATCTCATTAGATTTCTAGAAATTCAATACTGATGGCAAATCTCATTAGATTTCTAGAAATTCAATACTGATGGCAAATCTCATTAGATTTCTAGAAATTCAATACTGATGGCAAATCTCATTAGATTTCTAGAAATTCAATACTGATGGCAAATCTCATTAGATTTCTAGAAATTCAATACTGATGGCAAATCTCATTAGATTTCTAGAAATTCAATACTGATGGCAAATCTCATTAGATTTCTAGAAATTCAATACTGATGGCAAATCTCATTAGATTTCTAGAAATTCAATACTGATGGCAAATCTCATTAGATTTCTAGAAATTCAATACTGATGGCAAATCTCATTAGATTTCTAGAAATTCAATACTGATGGCAAATCTCATTAGATTTCTAGAAATTCAATACTGATGGCAAATCTCATTAGATTTCTAGAAATTCAATACTGATGGCAAATCTCATTAGATTTCTAGAAATTCAATACTGATGGCAAATCTCATTAGATTTCTAGAAATTCAATACTGATGGCAAATCTCATTAGATTTCTAGAAATTCAATACTGATGGCAAATCTCATTAGATTTCTAGAAATTCAATACTGATGGCAAATCTCATTAGATTTCTAGAAATTCAATACTGATGGCAAATCTCATTAGATTTTAGAAATTTTTTTTTTAAGTAGTCACTTTTCAGAAAATCTGCTCCGAATAGTAAAATAAAAAGATGCATTAAACTACGCCATTTTTAATTTAAATACATTTTAATTGATTTTATAATATATATATATATATATATATATATATATATATATATGAGCTCAATGTACTTAAGATTACAGAGCCAATATAATTTTCAAAATTCAAGGGTGTCGGATGCACATTTCGACATGAGATCTCTCATAGAGATTCCACATCACCTCAGCGACATCGTTCCATTTCAAATGAAGAAAACCCTGGGACAAAGGGGGAGGGGCAAAATAAACAACGGTCAAGAATTGAGAATTCTTTTAAGGTCAGGGAGATGGGATGTTGTTAAGTTGAGGACTGGGTTAAACAAAACAGACAGGACAGAACTGGAAGGGGTGGAGATTAGAGGGTGTATAGAGACAAGATAAGAGAAAGAGTATCAAATATCAAACGGAAGACGCTCGCTCGGCTCGATAAGTGAATGTTTAAAGGGGTTTGGGCTGTTTGAAAAGGTATATTTAGGAGGGAAGGAATGGAGATTATATATATATATATATATATATATATATATATATATACACACACACACGCATCGTATATTCAGCAATGAATTAGAACACTCTCAGCTATTTGGCGTGTATAATAATAAACACGCTAAAAAGTCTGCCTCCTTCTACCGAGCGCCCAAAGCTCAGAGGTAGAATCGCCGACTGACGCCAATTCGGTCAGATTTCAATAAATCTAAAAATAATATAAGCCTCAATGGGTTATTTAACTGCCAACAAGAATTTTAAGATGGGTTCGTTGAATAGAATATGCATTATTCGTAAGTTTCATTCAGGGATTTTGTTGGGAGTCAAATGTATTACTGGTCATATTTTTACTATAAAAATCTATTTTTATGCATCCATAGTGTTGTGACTCAAGTTTGGTGGGGTAACTATCTGCCCATAGCTGGAACCATAACAGGTGCTACCCCCTTGAGTCAGGGTGAACCTGGGAACAGCAATTAATGGTTACATGCTCCTTAAAACCTCCCGATACGAGGCATTGCTGCCGGATATTGTTTATCGTCATACCTAGGACGCTAACAGCTTAGACTGTACTCTATAACCTTGGTTTGCAGCTGGTGTATGAGAAGAATGAGAAATTTCAAACAGGTTGGAAATGTGAATACTTTGTCCAGTAAAACTTGCTTCAGAATAAAAACACCGGCGGACATGTACGACCGGCATCCCCCCCCCTCCTGTAATATTTTTGCTTTTCATTTAAGTTCTTACAATGGCAACTTCTTTGGAAACCCTAAGAATAGCTTTTACTCGACCCCAAAACGAGTGTTTCCATATGGGGGTCGATTTACTAGAACGTTGTATGAAAGGCTGAGCACTCCCAAAAAGTCTTTAAATATTGAATTTTTCAAATTTTTGTTTTTGCTAATCTGAAAATTTAGGGTCTAATCGTTAAGAATGCACTGAAAAAATTTAAAAAATGAAAATCAAAAAATTACAGGGGGATGCCGGTCGTACAGGTCCGCCTAAACACCTACTGGGCTCAAACTGTAGCGTTATATGTAACAGGTACCCTACTCATTTCAATACAGACAATTATTGTACAGATAGGATTTTATATATATTAATTTATATCCAAAATTGAGCTTTTCATCCCAAGCAAAGCAATAAAACACTTTGTTCCAAAGGGAGATGAGAAAAAGTAAACATTATTATGGAGAGAGGAACACAAGAAAAACAAAGGTATAACATAACAATTGAAATTTAATTTAATGTTTCAAGATCAAACTTTATTGGAAATGAAATGGCCGGAAGAAAGCTTCAAAGGTTCGAGAGAAGAACCGCTTAGCGTTGAACTTACGGCCTTGCCGCCAATCTAGTCAGTCAGTTAAATGCCATACGTGACACACGCTTAAGGCGATCATGTCTTGAACGAGACATGAATGACTGGGCAGATAATTATTCCACAGTAGGTTGCCATTGCTTTCTGCGGTAGACTGGTTCCCAGCCAAGGTTATAAAACCCATAACTGGAGGAAGAAACGGATTAATACTGCAAACTAACCAGTATTAATATAGGAAATTATTTTCTCAGGTTAATAGATAAACATTACAATAGCAACAATGCCCTACGGAAAATCTTTAATAGGAACACATTAAAAATTAGCTATTCTTGTACCCCAAATATGGACGACATCATTAATTTTCACAATAAGCAGATTCTAAAGGATTTATAATACCGATTCAAGGTCTGGAATTTCTAATGAATGCAACTGTAGCTCCGTGAGTATCTGCCAGGTGGAAGGCAAATGTAAATCCACCCAGGTAATCTACGAGGCTCAAATCTCACCATCCAACGACAGAAAAAATTATCGGATCTATATTAGTATTTCCGCGGGGTTCTTTAAGCAACGTTATTAGAATCATAGGTATTCCTTTTCTATCCCAAAACAGGAATACCAAACAGCACTTTCACGAACATTTTGGAAAATGAAGGAAGAAGGGTTTAGTCCTATAGTTAGTTGGAAACTGATGGGCTTAGCTAGTATTCCTAGGAATTTTCACGATAGATGCAATCTATTTTTACAGAAAAAAAATACAAATATTAAACTACCCTAACCAGCACTTACTCTCGAATTTAATAAAGAATTCATTAGCAAATGTCGCCATAAGGCAAAATTTGTGAACGTTTATACTTAGATTTATATTTTAAATTTAGTTTAGGAAAATAAATCTTTATTGATTTAATTTTTAACTAGTAACTTTGTACCCCACTACCCATGACTGATCTCAGCCTTATAGATTCCTTCTACTTCCTATCTTAGTATCTACCATTTTACGGGTAAGAATAATTTTAACTTCCATTTTTTCTGGCATATATATTTCTTTTGGTTTTGTGATTATTTTTTTTTACCAGGGCCCTTATAATACATATAATTTAATAAAATTTTTCGTTCCTTTCGTACTAATCCACCTTTAATTTGTTTCTTTAAGTCTTCAAATATAATTAGAATTAATTTTAACTCATAAATTGCGAATATCCTTTAGCTTTTTAAATAATTTATGTTCATGAATGTGTATGTGCATATATAAGTGTATGTGTGTGGGCGTTTGTATGTGTGCGTGCGTGTGTGTATATATATATATATATATATATATATGTGTGTGTGTGTGTGTGTGCGTATGTTTGTGTGTACACTTGCTGATTTGATATACTCCTTTTTTTATTTTTTATTAATTTTTACTTATTTTCTTAATTTTAATTTTTTTAATTTAAATATACTCAAATTTAAATTGTATGTCAAATTTCCCTTAAAAATTATGTTTTCTGTAATATTTATCCCATTTATTTAAACAAAAATCCGCTATGTTTTATTTTCAACGGTTGTTTCTATGGATACAGACTTTTTTTTTTCTTAGCTTACTTCCCTGTCAAATATCTCTTCCCTCTTTTTAATTCCTTCCTTCCTTTGATTCCCCCCACCTTTCATTTCGACCAGACAAGGCTAAATTTTAACTTAACTCTCGACTCAGTTAAGAAGTAGGGGTTTTCAGAAAATCTAAAAACAAAAATAGACAAATTTCTGTCTGCTTTCTTATTAATCCCACCTCATTAATTTTCCGTGAATAAAATTTCTTTTGAACTTCCGCCGGTAAAATATCTTTGTTAATTTTGTTATTTGTTTTTTTTTTGTTTTTTGGAATAAATTCGTTGTTGATGACGCTAGAAATTTCTCGTAGAAATGGCTATTCAGCGAATGTGAACATCGAAATTTGTTTTATTTTATAATTGGCTCTGTAATTTGAATATAAATTGCATTGAGCCCTCCACCTTGATCAGTTTTAATATTAATGTAATTAATATTAATTAGGATCGGGTTTTTGAGATTTACCTACCTGCTTTTCCTTTTGGATATAAGTTATATATATATATATATATATATATATATATATATATATATATGAAATTTCTAGAAATTGACTACCGTCACGGAACTTTGTTTTACTAGTTAAATGCAGAACTCCTTGGGGAATATAAATCACCCCCACCTGACAAGAACAACTGCTCCTTTTCAGAAAATCTGATTTCTTTTATAAACAATATATTAAGGATGGAATCTGAAGAGAAATTTTTCCGATGAATAAATGATTTTTTTTGTACAAGAATTTTCAAAGTTTCAAAGATCTTTTAAAATTTCTTCCAGTCATCGTTTTAATTAGTTATTAAGTGAAGACTATATTTACTAATCGCAAATTGCAAAGGTTAATACAAATCTTCACGCACCAAGATATTTAAAACAATTAACATTTTTGTGTGCAGATATGACTTTAATTTTATAATAGTTCATAACAGCCTTATTATAAAGTCACGTGTTTCAAGGGTTGTTACCTTTAAAAAAAAAAAAACGTTCAGCAGATTGTTATAAAGTTTGTTGCGGGGCCTATAAGGATGTCGCCCCTGCAAGCTTTTTGAAGGAAGGTGTGAACAGCCAAGACAATGAAGGGCGATGATCTGAGTGACTGATTTGAGTAAACGCTCCAGCCATAAGCCACGAAGAACCTTGTCGGACACATTGTGTTTTCCCAGCTGGTTTCACATATGGTAGGCGTCTTGTCACCACTGGTGACGTTTCGTACATGTCCCCCTAGGAACGCCCAGTACGCTTGAGGGTCGTTTCCTTTAAATGATTGTACTGTTCGTGTTCGCGCAAATCGGAGAGGACATCAGAAATTTCGTCTATCATATCGGATGGGAGTTTCTGCATCCGGTTCGCGAATCTGGCTCGCTATGAAGTGATTCGTAGCATAGAAAAATCGAGTCTACCTGTAAGAACTAGTTCTTTGTATTATGGTCTTATGCAGGTAGCGGTATGATCGCGGCCGTCATATGTGGAGAATCACTCTTGACCGACTCCATCATTGCTTAGCTGTCTCACGCCGGGAAGTCACCACTTGTGGGGCCGATAAGTTAGGTTAATGCTGGTCAACAATACCTGGCAAAAAAAAAAAAAAAAAAATAGATAACATGATTGATGACAGGGTTGTCATGGCCTAAAGGTCAGTGACTCAAACCTCTGTAATTAAGAAATAATTTATATAATTTATTCAAAATTTCATGCCATAAACAAATGTGTTTAAAATCAGAATAAATTTGCTAATTTCCCAAAAAATAAACGTGTCACAGAGGTATATTTTATTTTTGCAAGATTTTTTTTTAAACCGAGAATTAACTTTTGCTTACAAATGTGTCAATCGCTCAAAAACGGTCGAAAGTTTAAAATCCAGAGTATTTTGCTTACTAAGAAAAGTAAATTCTATTATTTAACTTTCAATTAAGCTAAAACTGAAGCTTCAAGAAAACTTTTATTTTTAAAAATTCAATTTAAAAAGTATCGAAAATGAGTAGAAATATGTAGACTAAAGTTTGCGCATTTATGTGAGAAAAATACTTTGGTACCAGTCTTTTTTTTTTTTTTTTTTAAAAAAAAAAAAATCGAAGGGAGCAAAAGAATGGAGTGGTAGTGAAAGAAAGAATAAAGATATAATGGTGGCGGGGCGAGAAACTATACGATAAAATCAAAGAGCGATAATAAAAAGATTCTTGGATATTGGAATTGTCACGTTTTCATTTCATAGTCTTAAAGAAGACTTCTCTCAGATTCAACTGACAAACTGAATTAGAGACTTTTCTTCAAAAACATTAACATCGCGTCAACATATTAGAACCCTGAAAAACATACCCAGAGACAAAACCTGAAAAATCTAACAAGCCTACGTGAAATTTACTTCTGCTATAAAAATCGCTGTGGAAATTGAATTCGACAAAAGGCTGCTCCGACTCACTGGGGTAATAGAGCGGAGGTCGTGGCTTAACCCACAGGCTGGCTGGTCAGCAACACTCCTGCTTTACCTTCTCACCCAGCGTCACACGATGTCCTTACCCGTCTTTACCTCACAAGGAAGAAAAAACAACCCCTCAACGTCACCATTACTACTACGAAAGGAAAGAACATCACAGAGCTACCGATTCCTATTACACTCTTTGAGCGGCACATATTTGTTTACTTTCCCCTTCTCTCAACCTTCTGTAACCTTTTCACTAAAGACAACCGCCTTAGAAAACCACACACATCCTCGTGAACACTATAGACGGCCACCCTAACACATATACACAGTTAGACGCTAACCGGCTATGAATTAAGGACAACCAAATTCGTAAACCACACTTCCGTACTTATTTTGCATTTGCCTTGGTCCTAGTTCTTCTTGCAACTGTGGTGATACCGAGCAAGCGAGGGACCGGATGTTTGCCCTCAGAGATCCAGAAAGCAAATGACCAAAACTGGTCATCTGGGCTCAACGCAGAAGTTCCGGAGGTAAAGCAAAAATAAATCTCAAATTCGTTTTACGAACCTGTAGCGGAACTCTGGATCCTGATTGGTCATCAAATTGCAAAATTCAAAATACGTCAGAGAAACGGCTTTCCATAGCTAAAGAAAAATCGTTTCTGAGCCACACCACGGACTGGATTTAAGGATGGTCTCTAACCGGTCACAGCGGTCATTTCAGAGGAGACGATTTGTTGACCAATCAGGATCCAGAGTTCCGCTACAGGTCCGTAAAAGGAGTTTGATATTGATTTATTTTTGCTTTACCTCCGGAACGTCTGCGTGGAGCCCAGATGCGCAAAGAGCAATTTTTTGCTTTCTGGATCTCTGAGGGCAAACATCCGGTCCCTCGTTTGCTCGGTATCACCACACAACCATATACTTGTTTAAAACATCGCCCACTTAATAACCATTAGGATAATACAATAGACTTTACTGACCATGATTCATAATTCCTCAGCTTATATAGTCAAGCGGCAAGCCAAAACACACAACCTGGAGATTGCGTTTAAATCCATTGCTAGGAAGGTTGGATCACTGTGTCGTGCCATGATGTTTTTCCGCCTGAATCCATCTTGCACATAAATAAATCAATCATCCACCCGTGTATGGAATACTGCTGTAATATATGGTCAGGCACGCCCGCTGTTCATCTCAGTGTTCGCGACAGGGTCCAAAAGAGAATCATTAATGTGATAGGTACCGAGTTGGTGGCTCGACTCCAGCCACTTTCTCAGCGACGGGATGTGGCTTCCCTCTATCTGTTCTATAAATATTTTCATGGCTTCTGCTCCGACTTAGTTCACTGGTGCCCCTGCGACAGGAGTTTACTCGTGCAATCAGATTGGGTCCCACCCATTCACAGATCAACCAAATGCAGCCGACAATTCTTCTCCACAGCTTCTTTTCTCGCACTTCCCGCTTGTGGAACTCATCCATGTTCTTGCTTTCCTGACGGCTACAACCTCCAGTAATTTAAATGCAATATCAATACCCATCTCTTAACCACTTGAATCTATTTCGTTCTACATCACTCTGTATGTCTTACTTTCTCTCCACCTTTGAAACTGTCATCACACCTGTATTCCTATCCTTCTCTTGCTCCTTTCTCTGACACCCCCTCTAACTGGTTTGTCTTTCTCTTTACTCCCCTCCTATCTAATCCTTTTCTCTTATGTAGCTCTCTGCGCATCAGTGGCGTTACTACCTTGATTGGGGTGAACCAATAAAAAAAAATCTAGCTACGTATGCTTGTTGGCTGGAAAAAAGCTGCAAAAAGCAGCATAGTCTGAAGGAAAAGGCTTCAAACTAAATAAAAAAAGCGTTTAATCGGCAACATGTTTATGCTATAATGAAGAGGATAGATCACAGTATTTTTAAATTATTTTTACAATTTTTTAATTATTTTAACAGGTTCTAACAAGTTCATTTAGTGGAAGAACCATTTCTTTTTCTCGTCAGTGAGAGGGGTAAATTGACGCTAGATTTTATTACGTCAAAACGTAATATTACGCGAAGACATTTTTTGACTGAAAGACATTAATTTAGAAATTCTTGCAAAAAGCAAATAATTGTCTGATTTTTATGAAAATTTCCGAACTTATTCATACATGACTGAAATAGGTTTTGAAATAATTATTTTTAGAAAATATTGGTAAAAACCTTTTTTTTTTTTAATTTGTTACCCCCCACCATTTAATTTTCAGAAATGTCGCAAAATGCGACTAGGTCCCCGCATATAGATAGTTTTAATTAAATTCGGGAGTCATTGGGGAATGCTAACCAACTGTCCTTTTTTTTCTTAAAAACCTTTATTATAAGAAAATCTGCTCCGAAGTGCGAAACAAAAATGCAATAAAACTATGCCATTTTTTATTTGGATAAACTTTTAATTGCTTTTATAAACATAAATTAAAATTATATCGTAGTCTGAATAGAAAAAGAAAATTAATTTTTACAAGAAATGATTTTTATTATTTTATTTTTATTAAAAGTTTCATAAGTCTTTTACAATTTCCTCCTTATAGATCCCTCAGATTTTTTTTTTAATTAATGTGTGGCAAATATTTTTATTTATCGAAAAATTTAAACAGTTACTCGAAAAAGGGGTGCTCCTTTTTTTGTAAATTAATTAAAACCTTTATTTTTGCATGTTGATTTCCCGTTTTTTTTTTGTACGGATGGCCATAAGGGATATATATCTGTAAAAGGTCACGTGATTCAATATTCCGTATATATGAGTTTTCCGCCCGTACATTTTCCCTTTACAATTTCCGTATCTGAACCTTGCTGTTCATTTCATGCGTGTCTTAACTTAGTTGGGTTATTTTAATTTCATTCTTTCTTATTAAATTTTAAAATTATTTTAAAAGAAATTACTTTTTATTTATTCAGAAAGCATATTCATTCATCCAGCTATAAAGAAACTAAAATTCTATAAAATAAGTAACTGCTGAAAAAACTAATAAAAAAGAATTAGAGAACAATATTTCTTAACTTAGTTGGGTTATTTTAAATCTCATTCAAATTTAAATTAGATTTCATTTTAATTTAAATAAGTAACTGCTGAAAAAACTAATAAAAAGTAATAATTAGCATAATATTTCTTAATTTAGTTGGGTTATTTTAATTTCATTCTTTCTTATTAAGTTATAAAATTATTTTAAAGGAAATTTTAATTTTTATTTATTCAAAAAGCATATTCATTCATCTAGCTATAAAGCTAAACGAACATATTAAAATATTATGTAATTGATGAAAATATTGTGTTATGGTTAACTATACATTTAAAAAAACGGAAACCGGTTTTTTTAGATACATAAAATTTTAGCACTTCCGGACGCCCTACTTGGGTGTTGACAGCCGGAAGCTTGTCATATTCAATCAATCGTCACCTCGTATTACGTTGATGACAGGACTACTGTATTTAAGATAAGCTGTCTTAAATTTCATAAAGTAAGGAATTACTATTAATACTATTGTGTGAAATCAGATTAAGGTAAGTTTCAATTTAAAAAATTGACTTTAAAAAAGTGTCTGCGATGTATATATTTTTTCAAGATTTTTTAAACAGAAAGTTGGCTACTGTTTACGTAATGTCTCAAATCAAAAATTTCAAAAACTTTTTTTTTTACGAAAAATTTCGGATTCCAATCGATATAATTTCAGTTTAAAATACACCAGTGTATTTTGATTACTGGAATTACTAACTTTAATCCCTTGGCTTTCAAATAGACCTAAATTTAAAGCTTGAAGATAGAGTATTTATTTTAAAAGTTTCATATTAAATTTAGGTATCTAAAAATTGAGTGGAGGTTCCTACAAGACGGTTGCCGCTTGGTGTTGAAATCAATGTCTACTTTTATATGTATATACATTATCCCTGATACTGAGCACTTTAATCCATTTTTTTTTTATATCAACCTTAAAACGATACTTTTATCATAGGTAATAAATTATTTTCTTTACCTCATGGAGAAAGGGGGAAGAGAGGGTCCGTGGAAGGAAAGAGGAGAGTGGTGGGAAAGAGAGAAACAGAAGACCATATAAAACTAACAGTCAACAATAGTGTCGATTCTTATGTCCACACTCCACATTGACTATCCTCACATGCATGGTGAGGATATATAAATTATGGAATTGGTACGTATCCGGCAATTAGGTGCGGAAAAATTCCCGGCCTGTCCCATGATCAAACAAAATGACTAAGTGTTTTTTTTTGTTTTTAGATCTCCTTTTGGTCGATCTGAGAACTTTTCAACTCTTGAAAATTTATAAACTTAATTTTTCATAATGTACTTTGCATGGTCTATTAGTAGACTTTTACTTAAGAAATCGTAAAACATTAAGAATTTTCAAATATACGTTAAAAATAAAAAAGTAATTATTTTCCAATTTGTGAGATATCGCTATATTTTTGGGGGGTTGGGGGAGATGATATAAAAATCAACATTCGGTAAACCCGAACCAAAAATGAGTGCATTATGTAGTATATTTAGTTTTTGTCCTTCAATCATCCATTGTTGTTTTAAAAAAAAAAAAACGCAACAAAAGAAAGCTCGGGCTCGTCCGGGATTTGAACCCGGGACCTCTCGCACCCTAAGCGAAAATCATACCCCTAGACCAACGAGCCAACTCGCTAATAGCTGCTTGGATTTAACTATTGAAATTGCTACAGTAAGTCTTACGTGATAAAATTTGCAACGCACACAAAAAAAAAGTGTAAATTTAAAACAAAGAAAAATAAAAACACTTAATAAAATTTTGAACTTGATACGATTTTTTTTCTCTTTTGCATAAAGAAAAATTACAAATATTTGTAAAAAAAAAGTTAAAAACTCAACTGGAACAACTCAAGACAAAAGTTTTCAAAATTAACTTTGGTTGGGAAGTCCATACTTTGGCACCAGCCGATTGTTGTTTTTTTTTTGTTTTTTTTTTTGTTTTGTTTTTTAAGTCGTCACTTTTCAGAAAATCTGCTCCGAATAGTAAAATAAAAAAATGCATTAAAACTACGCCAATTTTAATTTAAATATATTTTAATTGATTTTATGCGCATCGTTCATTCAGCAATGAATTAGAACACTCAGCTATTTGTCGTGTATAATGATAATATACACGCTAAAAAGTCTTCCACCTTCTACCGAGCGCCCATAGCTCAGAGGTAGAATCGCCGACTGACGCCAATTCGGTCAGATTTCAAACCTGGGTAAAAGCAATCAGCTGTTTAACCGTACTGATGAGCGAAAGAAATCAGTCTGCGGATGACTATATATATGACTATATATATATATATATAAAGGATATTATTCTGAAGAAATTTTCGATGAATACAGAAAGATGCTGATGATACTATTGACCGAGCATGTGAGCAACAACGAGGTTTTGGAGAGAATAGAAACTAAAAGTAAACCTATGCTTAACACAAGGAAGATAGAGTTGAGTTTCTGGAGCGAGTAATGAGGAAAATGAGGGTTGGAAAATATGATACTCACGGGGCAGATTGATTAAAAGAGGGACAGAGGAAAGCAGCGCCTAACATTGAGCAAAAGGGTTTTAGATCCGGATTCGGAAAAAAATCAAAACAAAACTTAAGAGCTACAAGAAATAGGAAAATGTGGAGAGCCATGATCGTCTACATCCTAAAGGGACACGGCACATAAAGAAAAAGCTGGAGTCCTGATTTTGACTCCTTACAATTGATTCTTGTCTCGGAGATCCCGTATTTTTTTTTTATCGTCTGCCACCAACATAGGTGATATTATTAAGTACGTAGTGGAGAAAAAATTCAGAATTAAAATCAACCTTTTCCACTTTTATACAGAAATTCACCATGACTTTTTTTTCTTTTTTTTTCAAAATAAAAAAATGATTGACCATGTGCTTAAAGAAAAAGTCGAAACCAGATTTCGCAAGTAGGTGTTAAATTGATTTTTGACCAATGGGACCGACTTGCAAGACTTAAGGACTTCGGAAGTCAGTGCTAAATTCAAATTGACTATAAATGACCCATCAGCGGCAATCAGTCAGTCAAGGATGGAAGCAGCAAAGACTCGAAGCTAAAATGTAACGAGCGAAGCTTCAAGCTGACCCGGACATTTGGCCTCTTTCTCTTTCCTTCTGCTGATTCCTTTTACTTCTTCTCCATCCAAAGACATTCCTACTGAATACACACGTACGTACGCATATACTCTTTCAGCAGTTACTACTATGAACAGTTTCTGCAAATCTTGATACCCATAACTTTATCATTGAACACGAACTCTACCCTTAACTTCTTAATATTTCTAATTGCACATTAACATCTACAACTCATGTTAATCTTTACTTTTAATAAATGTCTATTTTAAATGCAAAATGTATATTTTTATTCTTACACTATTCCACATATTCCAAACTGCAGGCGACCAACCTTCTGATAATTCTGAGTATAATTCTAGATAAAACTTGTCAGCTGTAGGGAGTTCGGTTATATTACTGGTCATATTTTTACTATAAAAATCTATTTTTATGCATTCATAGTGTTTTGACTCAATTTTTTTTTTGGGGGGTGGGTAACTATCTGCCCATAGCTGGAACCATAACAGGTGCTACCCCCTTGAGTCAGGGTGAACCTGGGAACAGTAATTAATGGTTACATGCTCCTCAAAACCTCCCGATACGAGGCATTGCTGCCGGATATTGTTTATCGTCATACCTAGGACGCTAACAGCTTAGACTGCACTCTATAACCTTGGTTTGCAGCTGGTGTATGAGAAGAATAACAAATTTCAAACAGGTTGGAAATGTGAATACTTTGTCCAGTAAAACTTGCTTCAGAATAAAAACACCGGCAGATCTCTACGACCGGCATTCCCCCCTCTTTAATATTTTTGCTTTTCATTTTTTTTTTTTTAAATTTAAGTTCTTACAATGGCAACTTCTTTGGAAACCCTAAGAATAGCTTTTACTCGACCCCAAAGCAAGTGTTTCCATATGGGGGTCCATTTACTAGAACGTTGTATGAGAAACTGAGAACCCCCTAAAAGTCTTTAAATATTGAATTTTTTCCAATTTTTGTTTTTGCTAATCTGAAAATTTAGGGTCTAATCGTTAAGAATGCACTGAAAAAATTAAAAAAATGAAAATCAAAAAATTACAGGGGGATGCCAGTCGTACAGGTCCGCCTAAACACCTACTGGGCTCAAACTGTAGCGTTATATGTAACAGGCACCCTACTCATTTCAATACAGACAACTATTGTACAGATAGGATTTTAGATATGATTTTATCCAAAAGTGAGCTTTTCATCCCAAGCAAAACAATGAAACACTTTGTTCCAAAGGGAGATGAGAAAAAGTAAACATTATTATGGAGAGAGGAACACAAGAAAAACAAAGGTATAAGATAACAATTGAAATTTAATTTAATGTTTCAAGATCAAACTTTATTGGAAATGAAATGGCCGGAAGAAAGCTCCAAAGGTTCGAGAGAAGAACCGCTTAGCATTGAACTTACGGCCTTGCCGCCAATCTAGTCAGTCAGTTAAGTGCCATACGTGACACACGCTTAAGGCGATCATGTCTTGAACGAGACATGACTGGGCAGATAATTATTCCACAGTAGGTTGCCATTGCTTTCTGCGGTAGACTGGTTCCCAGCCAAGGTTATAAAACCAAATCGGTCTTAATTCTATAACTGGAGGGAAGAGACGGATTATTACCTTTCCCAAGAGTATTTGTGCGTAAGTGAATGCAAGGAATTCAACTGCATTTCGAACTTGGCTCCCGATCTGTCGTTCCCACAGTGTTAGCCTCACAGCATTATAATCACGCAACATAAGTGGGAGTTATTTTATACTTTCAAGTAAGGAATTCTGCGTCAACTAAAAGTTTTTTATTTATAATATTCACAGAACAAACAGTTAAGTGTTTGGGTAAAATAGTCAATACTAACTTATAATATGCAAATTCTACAAAGA
Source organism: Ascarosepion bandense (assembly GCA_037127315.1). NCBI lineage: Eukaryota > Metazoa > Mollusca > Cephalopoda > Sepiida > Sepiidae > Ascarosepion > Ascarosepion bandense. The sequence continues at coordinate 2,364,719 of JBBBDQ010001642.1, read as the reverse complement.
AATGTTTTACAGACCTTGAACCAATGTTGAGCTGCCAGAACGGTTTTAATGATATGGGTATATGCCAAAGAACCTGTGGTATGTATGTTACTAGCAGTATGACCTGGCGTTGCTCGAGTGTAATGAAAGCTTATATATTATCGATTTTCTGCACTATTGTAAGAACTGCAACCTTGAAACTTCTGAATATCGTTTCTTATGTCTTTATCTATGAGTGCATCAAGTTTGGTTAAAATCGGACCACTCCTTCTATAACTCGATATTTTTCGATTATCGATATTTATCGGGGGTACCTCGACACAAAACCTAGCTAAGAACACTCGCAGACGCTTATTGTACAACTGTGTAAATTTTCTAGAAAATCGGTTCAGCCGTTTCAGAGTCTATAGGTAACGGACACACACACACACACTTCCATTTATAAATAAGTTTAGATTTAGATATATATGCCACATATACGTATTATGAAGTGGCATGAACAACAGTTGAGAATATGAAACAGAAAAAGAGAGCAAAGGTTGAGACAAAAGTCTATTAAAAACAGTAGCAGTGGACAGATCAGGCCTAAGTTACTGTCTTCATTTCCGAAGGCGAGAACAAACGAAAGATCGGAAACACTCTTCAATCTGAAGTGAGTGCAGGTGCGGAAGAAATTAAAATCAGTAAAATAGTGGCCTTAGGTCAAAAGTGGGTCTGGACAAAATGGGGAAACCTAGAAAGAAAGATTTTCATGACGGATCTCTGGTATGCTAATAAAACAACAAGCTTGTGCAGGCAGTGTATGACATTACACAGCCCTGTGAGCAAACACATGGGGAAAAGAATGTCTCCACTTTGTCCGTTGTGCTAGAAGAAAGTATCCTTCAAACTAGTATTGAGGTGGCGCCATAAACTTCCAGGAGCCATTGCAATAATCGTCTCAAGGAGTCACCAAACAAAACAATAGAAATTCAATAAGATGAATTTCGGCAGAGCTTATAAAAAATTAAAAATATTTCAGAAGAAAATTTCCTTCCTCAGTTCTGCCTCTCAGACTGGCAAATGACATATCGGCAGGTAGCTAAAATTCCCAGTGAAAGTACAGACTAAGCTACGTCCGGACATGATTGTTTATTCGGAAAAGTCATGTTAGGATTAACAGTACCTTAAAAAGAAAACATGACTAAAGCCCAAGAAAGGAAACTTCGAAAATATTGTTAATAAAAGCATTTAAAAGTTTATCCAAATAAAAATTGGCATAGTTATTGCATTTTTCACAATTCGAACCTACTTTTTAGAAAATTGGCACCTCTTGAAGAAAAAAAGACAGGTGATTAGCATTCCTCAATGACTCCCGAATTTAATTATAGGTTTTAGTGGGAAGCGGTGGCGAATTTTAAGACATTTCTGCAATTTAATTGGTGTGGGGTAACATATGTAAAAAACATTGCTACCAATATTTTTTTAAAGTCTATTATGAATAAGTCCTGAAAGTTTTATCAAAATCTGACCATTATTTGATTTTTGCAAGAATTTTCAAATTAATGTATCTTTTACGGTAAAAAAAAGTGCATTGCGTAATATTTTTTTGACGTAATAAACTGTGCGTCAATTTAGATCTCGCACTGACGAAAGACAAAAAAAGATTTTCTACCAAAATTTCGAACGTGTTAGAAATAATTTTTAAAAATTTTTTAAATAATTAAAAATTACTTTCATCTATCCTCTTAATGATAATATAAACATTTTGCCGATAAAACTTTGTTTTTATTTAGTTTGGGGCCTTTTTCCTTCATACTATGATTTTTTTTTTTTTTTGCAGCAATTTTTTGGAGGGACCTAAATTTGCACAGAAAAGCAAACGACATGAGTTAAGTGTGAACCGATTAAAATCGAATGTAGAGCGGTCACTTCGTAAGATGTTGTCAAAATTATGTGTAACAAACTTGGAAAAGAACAAGGAAATCTACTCAATCACAATGGCACCTGAAGAATTCTCTGGATGGTTATGGCTTAAAAGATCAATAATTGGCAGTCAGTAATAAAATGAAAAAAATTATGGTTATCTGTTTTTCGAAAGAACTGCGATGGAGGTTTTGGGTATTACCTAAAACTATGTACGTGTCTCAGTGAGAAGAAAAAAAATCGTTACTTACCACTTCAAGCCGAGGGTGTTACCATGTTACTTATCAGGTCGAAACAGTCACTACGCTTGCTTTATTTTTTATGGAAGAGCGTAGCTTGCTACTATACCGGAAGTTATCCGTGATTGGACAATCAAATGCCAAGAGAAGTCGCTGTGTGTGATTAATATAAATAAAATGGATTAAAAATAAAAATAAATATCTTTTTTTTTTTTTTTTTTTTTTGTTGTAATCCTCAGCATCTAGCTTGAATTTGGGCACCCCCGACGTGGTGTAATCATTAGTACGTTTCTCTTGCTAAAAGCTGATGCAACTAAGTAGTGAGTTCGATCCTCACTGGGTGCTCCATACTTTCGGTCTTGTGCCACATCTAAGCTGGGCTTAGAAAATCACCATCTAGCTTGAATTTTTGGTTAATCTTTTTCTTTAAAGCTAATTTTTATTTTGCAGTTATTCCTATCCCCATTTTTCTATTCCTTTTTATTTTTCTGCATTTATTATTTTTATATGTACTCGTTGAACCTTTTTCTTTATATATAAAATTCAGTGATTTTTTTTGGGGGGGGGGGGCGAACTTTTGACTATTTTTGCTGTGCTGGGGCCCCTGCCACCATGCAAGATTTGTCACAACTGTTTGTCACTAAAACGGCTTGGACCGAAAAAAGAACCCAGAAAGGTGCGAGCTAATATAATTCGGTTTTAAGAAACGTTCAAAAATATTATTAAAGGAAACGAGTTCTTGGACGCAGTTTCGGCGAGGACGATCTCCCTGCTGACCACACATGTCAAAACTGTGAAACTAATTGGGGTCAGCAGATAAACAATAGAAGAAGCACTGAAAAGCTTAAAATTAGACCAAAGATGGTGTCCAAAAGATCGAATGCCATTTGGGACATTCGGCTGTCAATGGAATAAGAAACTAAGCAGCTGAAAAGAGTGACCAGACATGAGTTATCCGCGAGTATCACTGAGGATCGATTAGGGGGCATTTTTTTTTTGAGGATTATAAACAGGTCAGGGATGTCTCTTTAATAATGTAAAGCAACCCCCCCTACCCGTGGCTTCTGTGATTAGAAAGAAATTGTGAGGACAAGGACAAAATTCTACAACCCCTCCTCCTCTGCAGAATATCTCACAGCAAAACCACGAACGACCAGAACAGGGTCAGCAGCAACGGGAACATCAAACACGGCATCAGCATCAAACAGTGCAGCAGACGCAGCAGGACCCGCCCCAGCAGCAGACGCAGGACCCTCCCCAGCAGCAGCGGGAAAAGAATTCTCATTAGTCCAGGAAAAAATGGAAAAAAAGCAAAAGCTGCAGGAAAACCAGCAGTTACCGGATGCCAGTGGAGGCACTTATTGGGAATAGGTGGTAGGAGAGGCTTTAGGATAGTATTAGATCTTCTGCCACCGAATATAGGCAACGACTTCTCTAAATAAGGCGAAAAAGTGAAAACACTCCAAGATAGTCTTTCCGGTACGAAGGCTGGGGTGATTTCCTAGAGATAGGCATAACTAGGCAGGCTTTGGAGCCTGTTGGGTAGTTATGGTTGCCTTTTCTGCGGTTTTGGGGGTGTCCATCTCCTAAACTATCTGCAACAGAAGGTTAGATAGACTTGTCTAATCTGCTAATTAACCCATAGTTGAGGGATAGAAGAGATAGATTCATGCCTTTGGATTCAAGGTCATTAGTACGAAAGCCAACGCAATTGAACTCGGCTCTCCGATTGTACTTTTCGTTCTGATAACCGTTACGCTTCCCGGATGTTATGATAGTAAACTGCTGGAGGTATATTCCGATGTCTAACCGACCTAATGAAAGGAAGGATCATTGAAGATAGACGATGAACAGCCAACAAATAGTTCGACGAGCATAGCTGAGTGGTTAATCATGAAAACAGGTTTCGAATCTCACCATAGTCGATTTGTTATGGAGGTGGTGGGGAGACGATCACATCTAGTCGCAACGTTGTGATGTATCTGAAAACCATACCACGGCTTGACCCGAGGCTTGTAAGTGAAATTTGTTAGAAGGACCTTTTTGTCCGTCAATGGTTGTGCTAGCACAGAAGTCACAAGTCATCATGACCGAAGGGTTTGAAGGTATAGGTATTGTTCAAAACTGTTGATGACGCCAGATTATGCCTACCAGCACACACACACACACACACACACACACACACACACACACACACACACACACACACACTCTCTCTCTCTCTCTCTCTCTCTCTCTCTGTTTTATTAGTTAAATGCAAGACTCCTTGGATTATGTAAATCACCCTTTTTCTCTAAGAGTTCCTTTATTTTCAGAAAATCTGCTTCGAATAGTGAAAAGTAAATGCAATAAAACTAAACCATTTTTTATTCAAATAAACTTGTAGTTTTTTTAATAAGCAATTAAGGATACAGGCTTGAGAGAATTTTTTTTACAAGAATTGTTTTTGTTTTTATTTTTATTTTTTAAAAATAATTTATAAAGTTTCAAAAATCTTTTAAAATTTCTTCCAATAATCGTTCTAATCAGGTTCTTAATTTAATAAGTGAAGGCTAAATTTACTAATCGAAAATTGAAAATGTTAATACAAATCTTCACGCACCAAGATATTTAGAATTATAACTTTTGTGTGTGTGCAGATTTTTATTTTATTTTATTTTATTTTATGGTAGTCCATAACTACCATATCATTAAAAAGTCACATGTTTCAAGGGTTATCTCCTTGAAGAAACGTTCACGTAGGTTTTATAAAGTTATAGCAATTCTGGTCAACCATACTTGGCAAAAGAATAAACATGATTGATGACAGGGCTGTCATCGCCTACTTGAAAGGTCAGCGAGTCAGACTTCCGTGATTAATAAAACTTTTATTCCAAATTTCATGTCATAAACGAGTAATATTTGTTCCAAATCAGATTAACTTTAAATATGCTAATTTTCCAAAAATAAAGTGTTAAAAAATGTAAATTTTATTGTCGCAAGATTTTTTAAAACCGAAAATTAACTTTTGTTTACAAATGTGTCGATCGCTCAAAAATGGCCGAAAAAATTGAAAATTTTCAAAATCTAAAAATTTTAGATTCCAATCAACATAATCTATGTTTGAAATACACCACAGTATTTTGCTTACTGGGAATAGTAAATTCTATCATTTAGCTTTCAATTAAGCTAAAATTAAAGTTTCAAGAAAACTTTAATTTCAAAAATTCAATGTAAAAGTTAGGTATCGAAAATGAATGGAGATAAGTAGACCAAAGTTTTCACATCGATGTGAGAAATTATACTTTGGCACCAGTCCTTTGACTTTTTTAATGAGTAGCTGACGAGATACAATGCCATATATTTCCACTCACCATCTTTTAGTTTGAAGCAGAACCGTTATCGCCCACCTATTTACACTAGACCTTACTGACCACAATTCACAAATGCACAACTTATCTAGTCAAGTCAAAACAACAATAACCTGAAGATTGTGGAAAATCTATTTTTATATTTACATACATTATCTAAACTTATTTATAAATGGAACTTTGTCTGTATGTGTGTGTGTGTGTCCGTTACCTATAGATTCCGAAACGGCTGAACCGATTTTCTTGATAATTTCAACAGTTGTACAATAAGCGTCTGCGAGTGTTCTTAGCTAGGTTTTGTGTCGAGGTACCCCCGATAAATATCGAAAATCGATAATCGAAAAAATCGGGTTATAGAAGGAGTGGTCCGATTTTAATCAAATTTGATACACTCATAGACAAATACAAAAGAAACGATATTCAGAAGTTTCAAGGTTGCACTTATTACAATAGTGCAGAAAATCGACAATATATATATATATATATATATATATATATACAAAAGGCAAAATGTTTGTGTGTGTTTCTGTTTATCTGCCTGTATGTCTGTATTTTTCCGCCCTTTTATTTTAGTTTTTGCTTCGGGTTTGGCTCTAAATAGGAATAATTGTAGTTTTTAGTCTCAGCCATGATACCATTTACTCAGAGGACTTATTTAGCCTTCAAATTTCAGTTTACGACGAAAAAACGTATTTGATATCGATACCAGGAAATCAAAATTTAACTTACATCCATTAATTTTTCTTTCAGTCTACGCTTTCGCTTTAACTGGAAACAACTATTGCTTTTTAGTCTTTCGTGCCAACGTCCAAAGAGTCTGAGCTCAAGGACCATTGATTAGTCTTAAAGCTTTCATTACACCCGAGCAACGCCGTGCTATACTGCTAGTCCTTGATATTGAACACTTTAACCCATAAATATAGCAAATCTATCTATCGCCCGGTTCACACTCCACCCACGTCTATTGAACAGGTTAAGAGGCTCATCCCTTGTTCCCTGTTTAGGACGTGGTTTCCAGCTTTCTCTTTTCCAATCTTCTCACTTTGTTTTTGTTTTTTTTTTAATTGGATAGATAGATCTATCTATCACCCGGTTCACAATCCACCCACGTCTGTTGAACAGGTTAAGAGGCTCATCCCTTGTTCCCTGTTTAGGATGTGGTTTCCGGCTTTCTCTTTTCCAATCTTTTCACTATTACGTATTCCCTTGCACATCAGTGGCGTTACCGCCTTGCTCGGGGTGATACGATTAAAAAAAAAACCCTTATAACTGTATTTTTATCATATATGATAAAAAATTGTTTTCTTTCTCTCTCTTCTGTAGAGAGAGTAGGGAGACGAGGAAAGATAAGGGAAGGCGAAAAAAGAGAGGGGAGAGGAAAATAAGAAAAGTCAGAGAGGAAGAGATAGAGAGGAAAAGAGTGGTGGAAAAGTGAAAGGGAAAAGAGAGGAAATAAGAGAGAGTGGAAAGAGGAGAGAGGAAAAAGTTTTTCATAAGGTCGTTTAATGGGCCTGTAAGTTCATTTGTGGTTCGTCACCAGTTAAAAGTGGAGTGTGTGATGTAATTTAGTTTTGTTAAATTTAGTCCGCCATAAGAAATGTACGTAAATAAGATCAATCAAGATGGTGTGCAAAAATAAACATTTTTATAAATATTAATAATTCTGTGTTATTAATGTTCATAATGATTGGCACAAGGTTGGTAAGAAGAGTTCAGTAGTGTTCTTTATTTGGTACAAGGCTGATAAAAGTTCGTGTCATGTTCTTAAGTGTAATAAGTACTGTAAGTGTGTTCCCTGTTTAGGATGTGGTTTCCGGCGTTCTCTTTGTCAATCTTTTCACTATTACGTAGCCCCCTGCACATCAGTGGCGTTACCGCCTTGCTCGGGGTGATACGATTAAAAAAAAAATGTTGAATGTATAAGAGTAAAAACGACGATATATAGAAGCGGGGTGTAGTTTGTAGAGGGCGAGGAAGTCCCTAAAACAATTAATAAAAAGAAAAATGCACTACAAATAAAGTAAAATAAACTTTTGTTTATTTTCGCAAAAAAAATATAAAAAAAATAAATAAAAGAATTATTTTTTTATACAAAAATGTAGTTGTCCGTAAAGCTGTAAAAAGGAAGAATGAAAGGAACTGGGAATGTGAAAGGGAAAGAAAGAGAAAGAGAGGGTGAAAGAATGTTCACTGATATGTGATACTGCCTGTTGTGTGAACTGCTGAATTCTCTGTGTGTGTGCTCCAAGTTGTCCGTACCTCCCTGTGTGTTTCGAGCTGGTTTCTCTTCCCTCTGGCGTTGAAAGTTTCTGCTTTCCTTTTATCTTGACGGTGAGGCTCCGGGAGATCAAAACGTGTGTTTCTTATGTCGAGCCCTGATTGGTCGAAAATTAATATTTTTGACCACATGGTGTGCTTTCCACTACGTCCGAGCTTTTGCGTGCGCCGTCCTTGTTTTTGACTCCATAGGGCATGGTAAAGGGTTAATGCCCGCGCAATTGTATTTTTTTGAGATACACGTGATGTTAATTAATTTTATTGTGTGTGTGTGTGTATGTGTGTGTGTGTGTGTGTGTGTGTGTGTGTGTGTGTGTGTGTGTGTGTTGAGTTTGGAAAATAAAATAAGAAACAGCACAAGTTGTAGTCGTTGATGTCTTTGATGTGACCGCTCAGTTAAATATTCGTTTCATTGTCTCTTCTTCTTTGTGTCTGGTTTTACGAATTGTTCTTAACGAAGGAGAGGTACAGAACGCACTACAAGAGAGAGAGAGAGAGAGAGAGAGAGAGAGAGAGTGAGAATAAGCCAAATTCAGCTCGCCTGACATGCATCAAAGGAGACGGCTAAAGGGCCCTCTGAAAAGAGAGATGGAATCATTTGTACTCATAACTTTTGGAAGACAAAAGAGGATCCCTTTCAAATATATTTTTCTGTTCTCTGATTGTTATATACGTATTTCTTTTTAATTGTTTTTTCAACCGGAAGATCTTCGTGGATCCACATGAGCAAAAACTCAAATATGTCATTCTGCTTTAAGTCGTTGATGAGATAACTTCCTGTTTACCATTATCGTATTTATATAAAATACAAATTTTATTGTAACAGTAATGTGTCATGTGCAATATGGATAAACAGTTCAAGTAGAAAAATTTAAGATAAATGCATTGTATCTAAATACAAATTAGAGATGTCATAATCGATTATTCCATCTAAAAAAAAATCAACAATGTTTTGCGACAATTTTAATATCAATTTGAGGTTTTTCTTGTTAAAAACTTAAATAAATTTATGCATTCAACATTATGGATAAAAATTAGCGAATTTAATAAAGTGTTTTTTCGAGATTTTCAAGGACTTGGACGAGAAAAAATAAAAAGCTAGAATGGCGTGAAAATGCCCGAAAAATTTCCTCCTTTCACAGTAAATTGTGCTTAATTTATTTTGTAATGCATATAAGTGTAGTTAGAAAAAACAAAAAATAAAATAAAATAAAATAAAAAATTTAAAAAAATGGTGATAAGATAGCGATGTTCAAAAAGCACTGCCTGAGCTTCCAGGCTGGCCACCGACCGTTTCGTTGGTAGTACGCACCGACCCTGATTATGATTATGAATTTTTGCTATTTTATTCTATACAAATGAATAATACAACTATACAGCATTATGAATGGATATTAAAATGTTCTCAATTCGACCAAAAAAAACAAACGAAAAAAACATTCGAAATATTTACCGAATGATCAAACATGGGGCTTTATTTCGGAGCTTTTTCTTGGTCTGGCCGTTAAGATTTGAATTACCCATTTCAATGCAATAAAGTTAAGTATGGTATTTCTAAGGGGAATAACTCCTTTAAAGTAAAAAGAAGTTATTTCCCTTGCATTGTTTAAAATATTCTGAGATAAGTATGAGAAGGACGCATTTTAGAAGCTAAGCAAAGTATTAAAAGACAAGAAAATTTCGCTAGAAACAAAGAAGAGAGTTCTATGTGATGTCTGTTCTTCAATATGGCAGCGAAGCAACTGCAATGCGGTTCTGCAGAAGGATGCTGCGGATATCATGGATCGAGCATGTGAGCAATGATAAGGTTTTAGAAAGGATGGAAATGAAAAGGAAATTAATACTGAGCATCAGGAAATACAGCTAAGGTTCCTGGGACTTGTGATGAGGAAGGAAGGTTTAGAGAATTCGATATTCACAAGTCAGATATAGGGAAAGAGAGACAGGGTAAAGCAGCCGATAACATGTTTGACAGGCCTGAGCAGGTGGTTAGCAGAGAGGGGTTTGGGTGAGATAACAAGAGAAAGCGTGTTAAGAGCCACCAGGGATAAGGAGACGAGGAAAGCCATGATCGCCTACGTCCTGAACGGACATGGCATATGGATAAGAAGAGATAGGTATTTGAGCTGAAAATTAAACTGCAAAATATGGAAATGTTGAATAAACAAAACTGTACGTACATATGGTAAGTATTTGCAAAAAGCAAAAATTAATGATGAAAATTTAAATAAATGTATCGATAATAATTTGAACATGTCAAATGTTCAAAAGTTGCAGGCCCGAGAGAAAGAGGCCGGAAGAAGATAGCTAAAGAGAAAAGCGTGTGATAAGGGTGAAAAAAGAGAGAAGCGAAGGAAGACAGTGAAGGAGAGAAAGAGGCGAGAAAAATATAAGGAAAGAGAAAGAGAGGTCAAAGGAATAAAAAGAAATAGGCGGGAAAAGGATCTAAACCTATTTATAAATGGAACTTTGTCTCTCTCTCTCTCTCTCTCTCTCTCTCTCTCTCTCTCTCTCTCTCTCTTTCTGTGTGTGTGTCTGTTTGTGTGTCTGTGTGTCTGTTACCTATAGACTCCGAAACGACTTGAAAGTTTACACAGTTGTACTATAAGCGTCTGCGAGTGTTCTTAGCTAGGTTTTATGTCGAGGTACCCCCGATAAATATCGAAAATCGATAATCGAAAAAATCGGGTTATAGAAGGAGTGGTCCGATTTTATTTAAATTTGATGCACTCATAGACAAAGACAAAAGAAACGATATTCAGAAGTTTCAAGGTTGCAGTTCTTACAATAGTGCAGAAAATCGATAATATATATATATATATATATAAAAAAGGCAAGATGTTTGTGTGTGTGTGTGTCTGTTTATCTGCCTGTATGTCTGTATTTTTTCAGCCCTTTTATTTTAGTTTTTACTTCGGGTTTGGCTCTAAGTAGGTATAATTGTAGTTCTTAGTCTCAGCCATGATACGAATTACTCAGAGGACTTATTTAGCCTTCAAAATTCAGTTTACGACGAAAAAAGCTTATTTGATATCGATGCCATGAAATCAAAATTTCACTTACATCCATTCATTTTTCTTTCAGTCTACGGTTTCGCTTTAACTCGAAACAACTATTGCTTTTTAGTCTTTCGTGCCAACGTCCAAAGAGTCTGAGCTCCAGGACCATGGACTAGTTTTAAAGCTTTCATTACACCCGAGCAACGCTGGACTACACTGCTAGCAATGACATAAAAAGAGAGAAAGGTGACAAAAGTGAAAAAGAAAGAGAGTGAAAAAGATAGTGAAAGAGAGAGAGAGCCGAGAGAAAAATAGTGAAAGTGTGAGGGAGAGAGTAGAAAGAAAGAAAGAAAGAAAGAAAGAAAGAAAGAAAGAAAGAAAGAAAGAGGAAAAAACTTACAGAAAAAGATAAGTATAGTGAAAGAGTTAGGTTAGAGATAGTGAAAGAGGAAGTTAAATTAGAAGAAGACAGTGACAAAAATGAGAGCAAGAGATGGAGGGGGAGAGATTTACGCAGCATGGTTTCGTCAAACATCAGGCCAAATTCAAACGCTTAATTTAAAAATGAACAGTTGCTTTTACCTCAACCCGAACACTGATAACTGGGTCTTGCAAAAAAATATGCAAATATCTTTATTTCCTACAGACTGATATGTCAAAAATAAGAGAATAGGTGCCTGGTGTTTTAGAATAACCTCTAACCAGGCGAAGTGGCCTTAACTTCATACGTGGTCGAAACTTCTTTCGATATATATTGATTCATGCCATGTTGATAGCTGTTCACAAACCCTGGAGTTAGGATCTTGCGTGTGAATCGATATCTCCACTATATCACAAGTCCTGGATTGGGTAAACATTTAGGTAGGCACCCCCACTTTATTTTCGATACCTAAGTTTTAAATTGAATTTTTACAAATAATTTTGTTTTTCTTGAAACTTTAATTTTAGTTTAATTGAAAGCTAAATGATTAAATTTAATATTTCCACTAAACAAAATACTCTGGTGTATTTCAAACAGAAATTATATTCATTGGAATCTAAAAGTTTTAATTTTTTTTTAAATTTCAATTTTTCGGTCATTTTTTGAACAATCGAAACACTTGTAAACAAAAATTAATTCTCGGTTTTAAAAATCTTGGAAAAATGAAATATACATCTCCCATTCATTATTTTTAGAAAATTAGCAAATTTAAAGTTTAATTAATCTGATTCGAAGCAAATACTACTTTTTTATGTCATGAAAGTTAGAATAAAAGTATTTCTTAAACCCAAAGGTCTGTTTCGTTGACCTTTCAAGCAGGCGATGACAACACCTGTTATCTATCAATCTGGAAATATGGTGAACAAAAGTTGACAACCCAATGTGCGTTGTGGTGCAATGGATATCGGCTCGGAACGAGAAATCGGGGAGCCGAGTTCGAATTCCGGTTGAATTCATTGCATTCATTTACGCGCAAATACCCTTCTCTTCCTTCCAGTTATGGGTCAAATAACAGAACAGATTGGGTTCTATAGCTTTGGCTGGCAAGCAGTCTACCGCAGAACACAATGGCGGGATAATCTTCTGCCCAATCAGTCATGTCTCTTTCGAGACATATCGCCCAAGCGTGTTTCACGTAAAGCACTTAACTGACTGAAGGGGAACAACCCTTGAAACATGTGACCTTTTAATGATAAGTCTCTCATAAGTTTTCATAGTAAAAGAAAATGTGCAGTTTAACATAATAAGAAAAAATTAGAAATTATTTTTAAAATCTTAATTCTGAATGACTTGTATTAAGCTTTAGAATTTTCGATTTGTAAATAAAATCTATTTTTAATGAATTAATAACCGAAGAAAGTGAGTAACTCAAATAAAGTTAAAAGATGTTTGAAACTTTAATTAACGAAGAAAAAATAAAAACAATTCTTATAAAAATTCATTAGTCATAGATTTTTTTTCTTTTTTTTTTTTTTTTTTAATCATTTCACCCCGAGCAAGGCGGAAACGCCACTGATGTGCAGGGGGTTACATAAATGTAAAAAGATTAATTAGAAAAGAGTGAGGAGTACAAGCTAGTTAGAAAGGAACAATAGAAAGCTGAGAAAGCAGGTGCAATGACAGATACATGGGCGGAGAGAAAGTGAAGATTATACAGGGGAGGGGAGAGAGCTAGAGTCCAGTGGTTAGTAGATGAGTATTAACTATGCATTTAAATTTCTGGAGGTTGTAGCTGTCAGGAAAGCAAGAATACGGGAGTGAGTTCCACAGGCGGGAAGTGCGAGAGAGGAAGCTGCAGGAGTAGAATTGTCGTCTGCATTTGGCTAACCTGACTATGAATGGGTGGGACCCAGCTGCCAGTCTGGTTGCACGGGTAAACACCTGTTGAGGAGGCATCAGTGACTTAAGCTCATCCGAGCAGAATCCATGAAAGTATTTATAGAAGAGACAGAGGGAGGCCACATTTCGACGATGGGGAAGTGGCTGCAGTCGAGTCGCCAGATCAGTACCTATCACATTACAGACACTCCTTTGGAGCTTGTCAAGAACACTGAGGAGAACGGCAGGGGCACCTGACCATAAATGGCAGCAGTACTCCATGCACGGACGGATGGTTAACTTGTATATATGCAGGATGGATTCAGGTGGAAAAAACATCCTGGATCGACATAGTGACCCAGAATATGATATCCTAAAATTATGTTATTTATAAAATCAATGAAAAATTTATCTACATTATAAACAGCGTCGTTTTAATGCATTTTGATTTTACTATTCAGCCCAGATTTTCGGAAAGATGGTCTCGAATTTAAAAAAAATAATGCATGATTTAAATTCTCCAATAAGTCCTGCATTTAACTAATAAATAAAAAATGGTTATAGATAATGTATTTCTAGAGGTTTTATGCAATTAATTGGAGTGGGGGGGGGGGTGTAACAGATGTAAAAAAAACAAAAAATTTTGCAAGATTTTCCAAAAATAAAAATTGCATAAAATAATTTAATTCATTTGTGAATAAGTCCTGAAAGTTTCATTAAAATCAGAAATTTAGTTGATTTTTGCAAGAATTTTAAAATTAATCTATCTTTCAACGCCAAAAACGACTTACGTAATACTAAGTTTTCCTTAATAGTCACATTACGTAAACATAGCGTGAATCGCTGACGGGAAACAAAAAAAGAAATTTTAACTGAAATTTCGAACGTGTTAGAAAGGATTAAATTTTTTAAAAAAATAATGACAACAAAATTTGATCTTTCTTCTTAATAACAGTATAAACATTTTGATTTTGATGACAAAACTTATTAAGTTTTTATTAAGTTTAAACAACCTGCTATGCTGTTTTTAGGCAACTGAGTGGCGGTACCTACATTTACGCAGCACCATTCGTCTGAAGTATCCATAATGCTCTTCAAACCAATTCTGAGTAACTTAGGTCTCATAACAAAGCCCATGAATGGGCGCTAAATCTCTCCAATCAGTGTAGAGTAACAATCACCAGCCAATGTTTTGTTCAGCCGGGTCATCGGACCCAAAACCCGTTTATACACCACGCACAATTATTGAACCACTACCCTTTGAATTGTGCCTTGTTGAAAAAGTACGGCCACACTAAAACCCTACCATCAACCCAGAACTATTTAAACAGTCGTATCACGCCACACGTTACTATTACTCTAGGGTTCAATTTGTAAAGTTGCGATCCCAGGTTAGGAACAGTGTCCGATGTTGTTGTCTTAACAGGTAAATCCTGGTGGATCTTCTACTTCCATATACAATGGAAGTTAAAGAACACTAGTTTGTCTGGTACCTTCTTCGTTGAATTTGGATGCGATTTGAGCCAATTTCGCATGTCTTTTTCTACATATAAATCTCACTGGAAACCTCTGGTCATGACAATCGAGGACCCGTGTTCGGTCACTGCGCTGTTCCTAGCAAATAATAATGATCTCGATGAGGTATCCCTGATACGTAATATACAATTGAGAGACAAAAATTTCAGAAATTGCATGTCCCATCGTCTATATATCACTCGTTACCATTCCCCGATCGAAATCGAATAGTTCACGTCGTCTTGCCATGAGCAGCCTAATCAGCATTGATTCACGGAAATTTAGAGCACAGCTGACATAGATCTGGAGATTTTTAATGCATCCGTGAATGGTGGCACTTCCTACCATTAATTATACAGACTGTGGTCATCACAAGACTTTTGACACGGCACAGTATATATATACGATTACTAGGAAGTTGATCAGACCAACCAAAAATGGTAATGTTAATGATAATATTAATTTTTTTTTATATAGAAAGAATTAGCATTCATTAACCGAGCAGCCAGTGTTACTCGAGTTTCGCCTTTTATCATTTTCTAGTCACCATGATTGGATCAAAGTGTATTATCTGTCCTCATTTCCAATGATATTGGAATATTAGCTGTTTCCTCATATGGAAATATTCACTATTCATTAAACGAGTAGCCAGTGCTCAAGCCAGTCTCAATCTGATGAGGCTATTTAAAGACCTGACTTGAGTTTTAAGTTAATGTTTATATTTTGTATAAATTTTAGTTGTTGAGCGGAAGAGATTCCTAAATAAATAGAGATATATGGTCCGATTTTACGAAGTAGCTCCAATCGATAAACTTTCAAGATAACTTTAAGTGATACATATTTTTAAATAAGTCATTTCATGAGAAGATGCAACAAACTGATGATTTCATAGAATTCTACAAATTGGTCAAATGTAATATAAATCATCTTAATTTAAAATTTTAAATTATTACGCAAATTTCACCTGTCGAACAACTTTATGAGTTCATATCATTTAGAGAAGCAACAATTTGAAACAAGGAGAAAAATACGGTTTTACCAATAGCAAATAATTGCGTAATAATTGCGTAATAATTTAAATTATTAATATGCGAATCTACGCGTACTGAGGTGTGTGTCTGCGCATAAGAAAGAGCCTGTACTTATCTGGACTGAGCTGGAGGAATCTGATGTCGATGAATTTGGTTGTTACCAGTTTTGATCTGGTTTTCAGCGCGCGTGAGCGTTGGCTAGGGGTGTCTCATCTTGGGTGTCCGTTCCCTTTAGCTAGCTGGATGAAATCTCCCTTGGTCGTTTTTGACGTACTATTCATGACGCAGCGTGCGGACGTTGTTGAAAGCAAAACTTCACATCTACTTGGCGATTTGAGTTAAATATTTACGCCAAAGAAAATGTGTGATGGCTTAAGGATAAAGAAAAACGTATTTTTTAACCTACCGTTTTTTTTTTTTAGCCCGCTGCACATCGTGTCTTTTGGGTAATATGTGAAAATGAAACCCCAAAACGTGAAAGTAAATATAACATTTCATCCACATTATTTGACCGTGACTTAGGGTACCTAGACGTGGTGTAATGGTTAGCAAGCTTTTCTCGCTAGATCAATTACGATTGAGTTGTGTTCCTCACTGAGTGCTACATAAATTTTCTACGCTTAGAAAATCATTATTTGATCGTGATATCAAAGGTTTAAACATAGTGAAACAGAAAGAGGCAGTAGAAAAATAGTTAACCAGAGAGAGAAAGAGACGAGTGAAAGAGAAAGAGAGAGAGAGAGAGAGAAAGAGGGCCGAGGGAAAGATAATGAAACCAAGAGAAGCAGGAAAAGTGAAAGAAATAGGCAGAGAAAGTGAAAGAAATAGGCAGAGAAAGTGTGTGTGTGTGTGTGTGTGTGTGAGAGAGAGAGAGAGAGTTACGAGAGATATATCGTGAAAAAGAGAAAGAAAGGTGGTAGAAAGATAGTGGGAGAGAAAGAAACGAGACGAATATAGTGAAAGAGAAAAAGTTAGATCAAACATAGTGAAAGAGAGAGTTAGATGAGAGGATGACACTGAAGGAGTGAGAAAGATAGAGAGATAGAAGAGGAGGAAAAGGAAGAGGAGAAGAAGGAGGAGGAGGAGGAAGAGAGAGAGAGAGATTTACGTAGCTTGGTTTCGTCAATCATCAGGCCAAATTCAGTTGCTTGGTTTAAAAGTAATAGTGGCTTTTGCCTCTACCCGAACACTAATCTGTGAAGCTAGTGAAAAATATGAAAATATCTCTTTTTGTCACAAAAAAGACCGTGATGTCAGGCTTTTTATCCCACCTTTATATGTTATGTCATGAATCCTAACAATACCTAAGCTTATCGACGTTCATCGTGCTTTCCAGTCTTGATAAAAATCAAAAGTGTCTCCACAGCCTTTATTTACCACGCTACAACGTTTTTCCCCCCACAGATGAAAGGTCCCAAGCTTCTCACTAGTTTATCGCTATTTCAAGGTACATGATCCAACTAACGTCATTTCTTAGTTCCACCAGTTCTAAACTTCACAGCTAAGACCTGCCATGTCACTGACACTGGGACGAATTACCCTATTCTCTTGGCACCATTAGTATAATATGTAGCCGACCTTTTGTATGTGGCCTACGAAATTCTCTCACTGGTATAGTATGTCAGTCAGTTAAGTGCCACACGTGATACACGCTTTGGGCGATCATGTCTCCAAATGAACATGACTGACCGAACAGAAGATTATCCCACAGTAGGTTGCCATTGCTTTCTGCGGTAGACTGGTTGCCAGCAAAGGCTATAGAACCCAATCTGTCCTATTATTTAACCCATAACTGAAGGGAAGAGACGGATTAATACCTTTCCCAAAGGTAAGGGAATGCAAGGTATTCAACTGGAATTCGAACTCGGCACCCCGATTTGTCCACTTCACCGCAACGCCCATCCGGTATAGTATGTGGCCTACCTTAAAAAGCGTAATATAAGGAAGTATTATATCTGTCTGGGAAGTGTTAGGGTTAGGATTAGAGCAGAGTTAATGTTAGGGTTAGGGAAAATAATTACTTTCAATAAATAGCCGAATACTTATATCTATAAATATACACTTCCTGAGGTAGAATACATTCAAATCGAGTAGGATACATCAAACAGTTAATTGCCATACGTGAGATACGCTTGAGCAATCATATCTCGAAAGAGACATGAGTGACTAGACAGATTTTCTTGCAGTAGGTTGCCATTATTTTGTCCGAAGGTCACATACTATACCAGAAACAGTCAGATAAGCTGCATACTATACTGACACCGAATAAAGTTCCATTTAGATTGTTTCTTCCTAATAACGGCTACTTCAGATACCGTAGACTAAGTGATTTATTTGTTTTTTATGGTTTATCAAAACTTACTGGGTTGTTTAACCTTTAGCACTCTGCAATATTTCATCCATTGGATATAAATGCCCAGGCAAGTAGCATCATTTTCGATTTTTCAGTTTGTCATTTACTTGTTGCCATAGTAGGATATGACAACACTAGAGCAAAATTCAACTACACTATTATCTGATGATCAAAATTGCATGGAGTGGCTGTACCAACATATAAATTGACAAATGAAGTTACCTCCATACAGAATGCTAAGAGTTAAAGTCGAGACATATCTCGCTTGCAGGAGGTCGCTTACAGTGCTCGGTGTTTCCAAGCGTTCTCTCATCTAAGTACTAACCTGGATCGACTTAATGTCAGTAATCGAAAGAAACACGACGTTTTTAACATGGTTGACCCTAAGCAGATTCCCGGTAGGATGTTATCTTCGATCGCTACAAAATCTCAATGTCCGTTTTTACTGTTTTAATTAAATTTTGCAGCTATAAAGGTTATCGTCTGACATCACCCGTTCCCATTATATATCGATGTATAATATTTGCGGGCCCCGCGTAGTACTTTGTGACCCTCGCTATCTTATCAACATTTGCTTATGTCTACCTATAAATATATAAGTAAAAATTAAACTAAATAAAAAAAAAACTTTTCCGTAACACCCAATGGTGTGTAGGGCAGCGTTTTTGCTGTTTCCGTAATATACTGTTTTTTTATGGGGCAGAGTTGTTAGCCCTGTGCCTAACCCCACAAACCTAGAGGAAGGTGATATTCTAAGCGTAGCTTAAATGTAACACACCGCCGAAAGTAGGGGGCACCCAGTGAGGATCGGACTCACAAATCATTTATAATGATTCTAGCGAGACGAGCTGGTTAACCATTAAACCGCGCCGAGGTGCTCAAATTAAACCCAGCACAACTGATAATTAAAAGATGAAAAACTTTCTCGAATTTTACTGCTCAAATCTGAGAATTTGTTTTTCTCGTGCTAAATCTTTTTTCTTTTTTAATAACCGTTTCACCCCGAGCAAAGTAGAAATGCCACTGGTGAGGAGGGAGATAGAATAAGAAAATAAAAACGATACAGGGAATGTTGAAGAAAAGATAACAGATGGATAGGAATCAAGGAGATAAAAGATAGCAATTGATGTTGCATTTAAACTTTTGGAGATTGTAGCTACTAGGATGTTGAAGAAAAGATAAGAGTAGGATTGGAATCAAGTAGATAAAAGATGGAAATTGATGCTGCATTTAAACTTTTGGGAGATTGTAACTATTGGAATGTTGAAGAAAGATAAGAGAAGATTGGGTTCAAGGAGATAAAAGATAGCAATTGATGTTGCATTTAAACTTTTGGAAATTGTAGCTATTGGAATGTTGAAGAAAAGATAAGTGATGGATGGGAATCAAAGAGATAAAAGGTGGCAATTGACGTTGCATTTAAACTTTTGGAGATTGTAACTATTGGAATGTTGAAGAAAGATAAGAGAAGATTGGGTTCAAGGCGATAAAAGATGGTAATTGATGTTGCATTTAAACTTTTGGAAATTGTAGCTATTGGAATGTTGAAGAAAGATAAGAGATGGATGGGAATCAAGGAGATAAAAGATGGTAATTGATGATGCATTTAAACTTTTCGAGATTGTAACTATTGGAATGTTGAAGAAAAGATAAGTGATGGATGGGAATCAAAGAGATAAAAGGTGGCAATTGACGTTGCATTTAAACTTTTCGAGATTGTAACTATTGGAATGTTGAAGAAAGATAAGAGAAGATTGGGTTCAAGGCGATAAAAGATGGTAATTGATGTTGCATTTAAACTTTTGGAAATTGTAGCTATTGGAATGTTGAAGAAAGATAAGAGATGGATGGGAATCAAGGAGATAAAAGATGGTAATTGATGTTGCATTTAAACTTTTAGAGATTGTAACTATTGGAATGTTGAAGAAAAGATAAGTGATGGATGGGAATCAAAGAGATAAAAGATGGCAATTGATGTTGCATTTAAACTTTTGGAGATTGTAGCCATTGGAATGTTGAAGAAAGATAAGAGATGGATGGGAATCAAGGAGATAAAAGGTGGCAATTGACGTTGCATTTAAACTTTTGGAGATTTTAGCCATTGGAATGTTGAAGAAAGATAAGAGATGGATGGGAATCAAGGAGATAAAAGATGGTAATTGATGTTGCATTTAAACTTTTGGAGATTGTAGCCATTGGAATGTTGAAGAAAGATAAGAGATGGATGGGAATCAAAGAGATAAAAGATGGTAATTGATGTTGCATTTAAACTTTTCGAGATTGTAACTATTGGAATGTTGAAGAAAAGATAAAAGATGGATGGGAATCAAGGAGATAAAAGATGGTAATTGATGTTGCATTTAAACTTTTCGAGATTGTAACTATTGGAATGTTGAAGAAAGATAAGAGAAGATTGGGTTCAAGGCGATAAAAGATGGTAATTGATGTTGCATTTAAACTTTTCGAGATTGTAACTATTGGAATGTTGAAGAAAAGATAAGTGATGGATGGGAATCAAAGAGATAAAAGATGGCAATTGATGTTGCATTTAAACTTTTGGAGATTGTAGCCATTGGAATGCTGAAGAAAGATAAGAGATGGATGGGAATCAAGGAGATAAAAGTTTGGCAATTGACGTTGCATTTAAACTTTTGGAGATTGTAACTATTGGAATGTTGAAGAAAAGATAAGTGATGGATGGGAATCAAGGAGATAAAAGATGGCAATTGATGTTGCATTTAAAATTTTGGAGATTGTAACTATTCGAATGTTGAAGAAAAGATAAGTGATGGATGGGAATCAAAGAGATAAAAGGTGGCAATTGACGTTGCATTTAAACTTTTGGAGATTTTAGCCATTGGAATGTTGAAGAAAGATAAGAGATGGATGGGAATCAAGGAGATAAAAGATGGTAATTGATGTTGCATTTAAACTTTTGGAGATTGTAGCCATTGGAATGTTGAAGAAAGATAAGAGATGGATGGGAATCAAGGAGATAAAAGATGGTAATTGATGTTGCATTTAAACTTTTCGAGATTGTAACTATTGGAATGTTGAAGAAAAGATAAAAGATGGATGGGAATCAAGGAGATAAAAAGATGGTAATTGATGTTGCATTTAAACTTTTCGAGATTTTAGCCATTGGAATGTTGAAGAAAGATAAGAGATGGATGGGAATCAAGGAGATTAAAGATGACAATTGATGTTGCATTTAAACCTTTGGAGATTGTAGCCATTGGAATGTTGAAGAAAGATAAGAGATGGATGGGAATCAAGGAGATCAAAGATGACAATTGATGTTGCATTTAAACCTTTGGAGATTTTAGCCATTGGAATGTTGAAGAAAGATAAGAGATGGATGGGAATCAAGGAGATAAAAGATGGCAATTGATGTTGCATTTAAACCTTTGGAGATTGTAGCCATTGGAATGTTGAAGAAAGATAAGAGATGAATGGGAATCAAGGAGATTAAAGATGACAATTGATGTTGCATTTAAACTTTTCGAGATTGCAACTATTGGAATGTTGAAGAAAGATAAGAGAAGATTGGGTTCAAGGCGATAAAAGATGGTAATTGATGTTGCATTTAAACTTTTCGAGATTGTAACTATTGGAATGTTGAAGAAAAGATAAGTGATGGATGGGAATCAAAGAGATAAAAGATGGCAATTGATGTTGCATTTAAACTTTTGGAGATTGTAGCCATTGGAATGCTGAAGAAAGATAAGAGATGGATGGGAATCAAGGAGATAAAAGTTTGGCAATTGACGTTGCATTTAAACTTTTGGAGATTGTAACTATTGGAATGTTGAAGAAAAGATAAGTGATGGATGGGAATCAAGGAGATAAAAGATGGCAATTGATGTTGCATTTAAAATTTTGGAGATTGTAACTATTCGAATGTTGAAGAAAAGATAAGAGATGGATGGGAATCAAAGAGATAAAAGGTGGCAATTGACGTTGCATTTAAACTTTTAGAGATTGTAGCCAACAGGAAAGCAAGCGAATGGAAGCGTGTTCCACAAACGGTAAATGCTAGAAAAGAAACTATTAAAGTAGAAGAGATGGTTACATTTAACTAATTCGACGGTAAAAGGCTAGGAACTTGATGCCAATCTAGTAGAACTAGTAAATACACATGGTCGGGGAACCAAGGAAACAATCTCGTCAGAGCAGTTGCCATGAACATACGTATAGAAAAGACAGAGGGAAGCCACATTATATCGATGACTGAATGCGTGCTGCCAAGACAGGATCGATTATACTCCAGATCCTTCCTTCTTTGGATTTTGTCGAGAAACTCAAGATGTATAGCAGGAGCTCCCGATCAGATATGGCAACAGTATTCAACACACGGACGAATTTATAAATGTGCTAAATGGTTTCTGACGAGAAAAACTTACTGGCCCGACATAAAGAGCCAACCGTCTTAGTAGTAGATGCAGCTATGGATTCAATGTAGTTTTTTCTATTTGAGGTCATTATTACTTTATAAAATTCGCTACATTTTTTTATCCATAATATTGAATTTGTTAAATTATTCACCTTTTTAACAAGAAAAATCTCAAAATGATGTTAAACATTGCCGCAACGCATTGTTGATTTAAAATGGAATAATCTATTATGACAGGTCTCTAATTTGTATTTAGATACATTGTATTTATTTTCAAATTTTCTAGTTGAATTGATCACCTATACTGCATATAACTAAAAAGGAAAAATAATGGAAAAAACGCAACAGACGCCAGTTACAGTTTGCTTCGACTTAAAGTTTGAGAAAGAACCAGTTTAACAACATATGTGACACTTTCTCCCGCGGGGATACTTTCCCTTGTTTGGTTTAATACAGTGGAAGGAGAGAAATTGATACTAGTAATATTATTAGTTATGCTTTATTGTAATACGCGATGTGAGCTTATGTAAAAAAATATAATTTTGATACTATCAAATACTTGTAAAATATGGGGAATAGAAAAATTAACTATTTTAATACTATCATGAACTTCTGAAATCCGGAGAATATAAAATCTAACTATTTCTGGGGGGGAAAAAAAAAGGAAAAATATATTTTTTCTTCTTTCGTGTTTGATATTTTTCGGTAAAGCTAACAAATTTTTAGCCAAAACAAGTGTCAGAATTATTTGATGGGGTCAGGCGGGGTTAAAGTCAAGCAACAGATTTTTCTGGGAAAGAGAAAATCTGTGGGAAATTGGAAAAATCTGAATGCAATGTGAGCTGGCGATATCTCATTCGTCGAGCTAAACCCCTTCCGCAAATCGAGTGGGCGGAAAACGATTTCATTGGCCGAAGGCTTCGAGCCGGCTGAATTCCCAGTGGGGATTGAAAATGGTTATAAAAATCCGGACTCGGCGAGAAAATTTCAGTTATTCAGTTATCCAGTTAGCTGTTGAGAAGCAGTTTGTTTTTTGGGTTGGCTGAGTAGCTATCAGTCGAAATGTAACGACTGTGGAAAAAGGTTCCCAACCGGGGAGCCATGATCCTCGGCTAGTCGCCCAACATATAACTTATGGTTAAAGAGTTAATTTTGAATGAAGCCTGCCGCAGATCAACTTAAGGAGTTAATTTGGAATAATGCGCCCTCGATATGAATCCCGAAAGAACGCTATTGTTTTGTTTTTTTTTTAATCACGGGAAAAACGAAAATTCTGATTCTTCGTTCGCTCTACTTCGGTAAACTCGGACTCGAAAAGGACTTTGCTACTTTAGAAGCTACATAGAAAATTGACAGCCCTGATTATAGAGAATATGTGAAAAGACTTTAATGAAAATTTAATGAAAATGTGAAAAGACTTTAGTGAAAATTTGAAGAGCTCTATTTACTTTAACGAAACTTAGATAAGACATTTTTATTTAAGGATTGGAAGCCCTGATATTTTTTTAGCGAACTTTCTCTCTCCGTTGTAACCGGCA
Source organism: Ascarosepion bandense (assembly GCA_037127315.1). Classification (NCBI taxonomy): domain Eukaryota; kingdom Metazoa; phylum Mollusca; class Cephalopoda; order Sepiida; family Sepiidae; genus Ascarosepion; species Ascarosepion bandense. Next base: position 2,340,841 of record JBBBDQ010001642.1, on the reverse strand, counting down.
TTTCGGCAACTGTATTATCATTTTCGACAACTGTATTATCTGCTCCTGTGAAAAGAAAAACATCTTTTTTTATTTCCCTGTCTCTCTTCTATAAATACTTTCATGGCTTCTGCTCCGATGAACTTAGATCATTGGTGCCCCCTAAATACGAATTTGCACGAGATACTAGATTAGCAACTAGATCCCACCCTTTTACAGTGAAACCGATAAAATGCAGCCGTAACTTCTACTCCAACAGTTTCTTTCCTCGCACTTCCCGACTGTGGAATTCTCTTCCAAACGATTGCTTCCCCGACGGCTACAATCTCCAGGAGTTTAAATGTAAGGTCAATAGACACCTCCTAACACACTAACCTGCTCTCATACTATCAAGCACTCTTCCCATCTGCCCGACCCTCATCCTCGCTATCCTTACTCATCTGTCACCTTTCTCCTGGCATTCCCTATGTCTATCCACTCCTTCTCTTTACCTTCCCTTTGTTTCTTCTACAAATATTTTCATGGATTCTACTCCGACGAACTTAGTTCACTGGTGACCCCGCCAGAAGAATTTACTCATGTAAACAGTCTGGCAACAAGATCCAACCCATTTACAGTTAGATTAACCAAATGCAGCCGACAATTCTACTCCAGAGCTTCTTTGCTCACACTTCTCGCTTGTGGAACTCCAGGAATTTAAATGCAATGTCAATACCCATCTCTTATCCACTTAACTCCAGTTCTTTCTACATCATCCTGTATACCCATTCCTTTCTCTCTACCTTCGCAACTGTCTTCACACCTGTGTTCCCATCCTTCTCTTGCCCTTTCTCTGACACCCCCTATAACTGGTACGTCTTTCTCTTCACTCTCCTCCAGTCTAAACTTATACTCTTATATGTAGCCCCCTGCGCATCAGTGGCAGTACCGCCTTGCTTGGGATGAAACGATAAAAAAAAAAAAAATAGAAATGGTCCAGCAATATATTAATATTATATTAATATTAATAATATATATTCATTTAATGTAATATATTAGGTTGCGTTATAGTTTCCGTTAATTTTTTTATCAATTTTATTGCTCAGAAGTTAAGTACAATTACATTTTCATTTAGATTATATACACCACCATATATTAATAAAACAAAAATAATTTGAAGTCTAAGATTTCAGCGTCCTCTCTACTTCATGTACGTGTATAGTTTTTCTACGTGCCGTATCCATTCTGGACGTAGGCGATCATGGCCTTCCAAATCTCGACGTAATAATCACTTTAGTTGGATAAAGTCCCAAAGAACGAAACGCGCCACAAGAAAAAAAAATTCCCACTTGTCATTAATTTCCCTAACAGGTATCTCCACTAATTCACTGAAAAATAGCATCAGAAATGATTTTAAAAAATTGACCCAAATTTGATAAAAATATAGTTTTAACGTCAAAATCTTTATTTCATTATTAAAAAGAAAGACTAAAGAATTTTTGGCGGATCTGAATTATACGACTATCACATCTAATTTCATTGTTTTAAATTTTTTTTCTTTTTTTTCTTTTTTTCTTTTTTCAGCACAGTCCTATCGATTACCCCCTTAGCTTTACGACTGACAAAAAAATTTTGAAAAATTTCAATGCTTAAACATTTTCTGGGGGTGGGGGAAACAGTTTCTCATAATAATTTGAGCCTCCATTTTGAAACCAATCGCCAGTACGACATTACGGTCACCTGTAACTGTGTTCATTATCAAATGTTTTGGACTTTTATCAGTGCAATATTATCTTTTACACCTTAAACTTTGCGAATGACAAAAAAAAAAAAAAAAGAAAAAATTGCAAAAATTTCAATATTTAAACAATTTTAGTGGGAGGACCTGTTTCTCATACAACCTTATAGTGAATTGAAAATGGAGGATCGATTTACTATAACGTTGTATGAGAAACTGAACCCCCCACCAAATTTATTTAAATATTGAAATTTTAATTTTTTTTTTTTTTTGATAATCGGAAAATTTAAGTAACAATCGATAGAATTGCGCTGAAAAAAGTAAAAAAAGTAAAAAAAAAAGAAATTAAAAATAACGAAATTAAATGTGGTGGTAGTCTGCTTCAGGTCCGCCAAATTTTTAAAACTATTTTATTTTATTTTATTTTTTTTTTTCAGTCCTTTCTAGCACATTCGAAATTTTGGTTAAACATTTTGCTATCCTTGCGTTAGTGAGGGAATCAAAGGTTAATATAGGAAATTTTAGCGGTTTTGAGATTTTTGCAAAAATCAAATAATTGTTGAGTTTTAATTAAACTTTCGGAACTTATTCACAAATGAATGAAATTATTTTAGAAATATTGTTTCATCTGTTTCTAGGATGTGCGCTGTGGTGCAGTGAATATCGTCTTAGAATGCGAAATCAGAGTGCCGAGTTCGAATTTCAGTCGAATTTGTTTAATTCACTTAGGTACACACCAAAAACAAGAACAAAATAACCATATGTCCGCAAATCCTAGGTTCTCGAGTTAATGGAGTTTCAAGCTGTGTTTGTTCATGGTATGAATATCCGGCCATTGTTAAACGGAAAACTCATCAGTTAACTTACTACTACACAAGTGAAAAGTTGAAGACGGTTTGTCCTTCTTTTGGTGTGAAGAACACGTTCCCAAAGTTTGTAAAAGTATTTTTGATACAGCCTCCCATAGCTCAGATGTAGAATCGCCGACTGACGCTAATTCGTTCGGGTTTCAATCCTGGGTAAAAGCAATCGGATGTCTACCCGTACTGATGAACTGTGATACAGCGAAACAGATCTGTCTGCGGATGACTATATATATATATATATATATATATATATATCAGAAAGGGAGATTATTCAAAGAGTATCATATAATGATATAAATTATTTAAAATGCCTTTTCAAATCGCAAAAGTATTAATCTATAAAACTTAAGGTGCGCATCCGCAATGATTTCTATCAACATTTCCACATTTTTCATGTTACACACCCCTTGCAAATTTATTATTACACACAACAACGAAAAATTGCGCGACTTTTCAGTTTTTGTTTTAATTTCACATTTTCAAGTAGTTTTTTTTGTTAAAGGTAAGTTCTACACAATAACTTTTACATGGAGAATTACCTAATGAAAAAATACAAGAGTTATCTTCCGTATTTAATATCTGCAGATGTGGGTCGTAAAGACTTAAATTTTGAGCCAGTTGTAGTCAAGTTGTTTAATGCAGTTAACGAGTGAAAGAACACAAGCCTGAAGTTTTAAAGCTTAAAATTTCTGACGTGTATCTATAACTGGTATCTCTTCTCTTATTTCATTTGTAGTGAGGGGTAGTAGGATTCCGTAGCATGTTAACGGAATTTGGCCTTGTGGGAAGATAGCCCACTATAATTCATAAATTCAAGAAAGGCAATTTTTGAGTGTAAAATAACATTTATACATATATACATTTCAATCAATGTTTTACAAAATAAGTAATGCTTGAAATAAAAGTCCAACGGAGGTAAAAAAGTTCATAGAAAATAATGATGAGCTGAAAGAAAAGAATGTTCATTACCAAGTTGCCGTTTTTAAGGTCAGTAGGTCAGCAAGTTGGTTTGTGGAATGTTTTAGAAAAGGTCAGTTAGTACTATGAGAACAGGGGAGGAAGAAAGTGGCGAACATAGTAGCCGCTCGACCTAGATCAAGGAAGAAACTAATTACACTCCTCTCCTCTGTCTGTGCCTGTCTGTCTGGGTGCCTTTTTAACGTTTTTTTTTTTTAATCGTGTCACCCCAAGCAAGGCATTCCACTGCCACTATAGCGCAGGGGGTTACATAGAGGGATTAGGTATAGGAAATGTCAGAAGGACAGTGATAGACGACTTAGGATGTACATAGGGAGAGAGTGGGTGTGAGTTAGTGTGTTAGGAGGTGTCTATTGATCTTACATTTAAACTCCTGGAGGTTGTAGCCATCGGGGGAGCAAGCATGCGGTAGGAAATTCCACCCGGCGGGAAGTGCGAGGAAAGAAGCTGTTGAAGTAGAAATTGCGGTTACATTTCATCGGTTTCACTGTAAAAGGGTGGGACCTAGTTGGCAATCTAGTATCTCAAAATCTATTAATTCTTTATCTCTGCTTTTTCTTGTTTTCTTTTAATATCTTCTTCTTCATTTAATTGCACTGTCCTTTCAGGACGTAGGTGATCATGGCTTTCCACATCTGCCTATCTCTGGTAGCTCTTGGCACGCTTTCTCCTGTTAGTATCAGGTTCTCCAAGCCCTCCATCCTCATTGCATGTCCCAGGAACTTCAGCTGTCTCTTCCTGATGCTCAGTATTAATTTTCTTTTTGTTGCCATCATTTCCAAGACCTCATCATTGCTCGATCCATGATATTTGCAGCATCCTCTGTAGATCCGCATTTCGGATGCTTCAAGTTTTTCCTTCATCTTCGAAGATATTGTCCAACATTCACTGCCATATTGAAGAAATGACAACACAGCAATCCAGGATTCTCTTCTTTGTTTCTCAATGCTCTTCTCAGCTCCTGGAATGCATTCTTGTACTTTTGGATCTCAGGAATATAAATGTATAGAAACTGCTGTGACCACAAAGTGAGGGGTCATTTTATATATTGATTGTAATATGGAACTGATCCTCCACTTTATATCCAGTATGCTTCTGTATAACCACTTTTCAGTTGCTTCAAGTTTTTCCTTCATCTTCAAAGATATTGTCCAACATTCACTGCCAGATTGAAGAGCTGATATCAGATAGCAATCCAGTACTCTCTTCTTCACGCGTATGTATAAAAACAATGTAAGCTTCTATACACATACATATACACTCTTTACCCCCAAACGAGGTGGTATATTTCACATTTCATACATCTTAACAAACATTACACATATATATCTATATATACCGGCATATATCATTCGGATATTGATATTAACCTGTACACACATGAGTAAAATGATCAATATATGACAATTTCATCCGATTTGTTTTAAAACTTACGCACCTCTTGCAAATTTATTCAAGCAAACATTCATTTAGCACAGCCAACCCAGAAGTAAACTTCCAACATTTACCTAACTCCACTTTATCCTACTGTGTCGGCTGAAGTTGCACCAATCACGGCTAACTATCCCCCGTCTGCATAGGGGTGTAACATATTTCTGTAACCCGACAAAAATATGCTCGACATCAAAAGCAGGACCGACAAGTGTGGTCGATGTCGAAAATAGAAAATCAAAACAGAACCAACAGGAGTGTGATTACATCAAAGGGAGCCGAATGAATGACACATGTGCCTAGCAATAGATGACACAATTAAACAAAAATTTGAGAAGGCAAAAATACGAGTAAATTTCAGCATATATAAGTTCGTTTTTTTTTTGTTTGGAGTAAAAGCAGAAAACCTGCAGAAGATCGAGGGAACACTGAGAAGAGAGGAGAAGAGAAGACAACACCCACAAGTCGATGACTCCCAACAACTCCGTCGTATATGCGTGATTCCTTTTGACTACCACCCCACACAACCGTCGCTAACGAAGAATAAAATTATAAATTTAAATTTATATTTATATATATATACGTTGCTTGTTGTTTGTCCAGAGAACCAGACATTATACTTCAGTGGTACAGTTTCCCTTATAAAGACCAACGTTTATATTGCCCATGGGAATTCTTACACATCCCATCCCGTGCAACGCCAGGTACTTACTGCTAGTATAAAAAATAAGTAATATAATTTATTTTTTTCTTGACCGATACTGTAGTTAATAAATTTTAATTAAGATTTAAATGATAATTGTTTGTTTCATTGAATATCACATCACGAATTTAGTCCTATAATAAGACGGTGTGTGCCAAGGATCTATAAAAAAAGAAACCTGTTTTCTTCTTTGTATTCAGTGTCTCGTTTTCACAAAACAGCATTTTCGCACACATAGGAGTACATTTGATCTAATACCCACGGAATGATATACTTTTTAACTATTAAGTTTTTATTAAGCGGATATATAAAAATGAAATGTAAGTATTTCTGAAGACAGGCAGACAGATTGATATTGCCAAACAGTAGTAAGAAAAAGGAAATATTAACTGAAAGAAGACAGAATAAATGGTGGACAAAGCCAAAGTGTCAGGTACGTATTATGGATCTAAAACTCAAGCTATTTTAAGAAAATTAAAAGATTAAAAGAAGGCACGTTGCAATAGTGAATGTTGCCTTCCAGAATGTAAGTAAAGTATTAAGAAAAAAGAAAACAAAAAAATAAAGAAAAGTGTATGAAGGAAAAACTTGGAGCAGCTGAAATAATGTTCTACAGAAGGATGTTGCGGATATCATGGACCGAGCAATGACGAGGTTTTGGAAATGATGGAGACGAAACGGAAATTAATACTGAGCATCAGGAAGAGACAACTAAAGTTCCTGGAGCATGCAATGAGAAAGGAGGACTTGGAGAACTTGTTACTAACAGGCCAGGTAGAGGGAAAAAGGGACAGAGGAAAGCAGCGGATAACATATTTGAAGGACCTGATCAGGTGGATGACGGAACGTGCTAAGAGCCAGCAAGGACAGGGAGATGTGGAAAGCCATGATCGCCTACGTCATGAAAGGACATGGCACATAGAAGATGAAGAAAGTACTGAACTAGTTGTCCTTTTAAATGTCAGTGAATAATGAACATTTCCCGAACAGATGAAGAAGAAATTTTGAAGCAAAAAAAAATGTGGTTCTACCAATAAATGCTGAAAATGTCATAGAAAAATATGTGAGCAACGAAGATGCTTTAAGGTAAATTGGAAGAACAAAGAAATGTATACTTACAATCGAAACGAAACAACTGAAATTTCTGATGATCCAAATGAGAAAACAGGGTCTACATAAATTAACACTCAAAAGTCATACTTAAGTCAAGAACACAACTAGAAAGGAGCGAATAACGCACTTTTTTTACACTAAGGTTCACTTTGTACAATGCCAGGAGCCACTCAAAGTAGAGGGTTACGTTAAGGGATAATTTCTATGGATAGGTCGGGAAGGCTCTAGACTTGAACAGGTTATGGTTGTACGAATCTGGGAAACATCTTCTTGGGACTCTGTTTTACAGAGGAGTGTTTTGTGTGAAGAAATCGTTCGAGTAAAACTTACTTCTCTTCTATGAAACACGGAAGGAATGTGCGTGGATTGCTACGATGTAAATGGTATGGCGGGTCCTAGCCGTGAAATTTCGACCCAGCGGAACCAAAGAATGTAGTTTGTCCGAGCAATTTCTATGGAAATAGCGATAAAGCGGTGAGAGACTCGCCACACCCCGCCTTTGAGAGAGAGAGAGAGAGAGAGAGAGGAACTTGACTAGTTTATATGAAAAAATGGCAGAAAGAAAAGTGAAGAGAAAAGCAGCAAAAGACAGGATGCTGTGGAGAGTCATGGTCGCCTATGTGTAATCTACTTAAGTAGTGTGAATGGATGTCACAACAGAGACAAAGAGGAATAGTAAAAGTTAAAAAATGAGAACAACAAAAAGCTGGAAGTTCTGGAGAGCCTTGATCATCCACGTCCTAAAAGGACATGGCACATGAAAGAAGTTAATATTTTGCATAAGTTTTTTCCAAAACCAAAATAAGGATAAATAATTTTTAGGTTCATATTTGCAACATCGCTTCACATCTTGACTGAACAATGGAAAGTTCTGCACTTGCTTATTTCCTAATACGACTTTAATATTTGCTTTAACACTCTTGATGTAATGATTAGAAGAAATTAAAGTTTTCATACATTTGCTCAATAAATCTTATCTTTATATGAAAGGCTTCATAAGCAGCTAGAAGTCAAATCATCTGCAATGCATTCCTATAGTAAAATCATTTACAATACATAACTATAACACTTCTAAATTTTCTGTGTAACTATATATGTAATCATTGCATAGAATGAAAGTTTTGGTGTATTTGTTTAATAAATCCTGCCCTTTATATCAAGGGTTCTATAGACAACTACTATTTAAATCATTTGCAATGCATTCCTCAAGTAAAATAATTTTATAATAGAAATGCATTGAAAATCACAAAAAATAAAATAAATACTATCAGTAGTCGAAAATAAATGTAAGCATTACAAACAGTTTTATAAATGATTAAACACATCTGTCTCGAAGAACTAACTTAATTTAAAACAACAAAATAGAGCCCTTCATGCTTATACTTCTAAAATCTTAAATGCAGAAATCGCATAATTATTTGTCTTTGCATGAATATTTGGCACGTTCGCCCTGTTTTTCTGTTTTCTCCCATGAAACTGCTTTCGATAATGTCGAAATGAAAGCCGCAAAGTTATGAATACATTTTCACTTGGGCATCATGTCGGTTTGATTAACGTACGACTTGTTTACCCAGATAGTCCATCATCCTGCAGTTCATTTATTATCTGTCACTTGGGCCGCCTTTCGACTGGGAAAGGCCGAGAGTGGTGGGAACGAAGACTAATGGCAGCCGACAGTTCTACGCTCACAGTTTCTTGGCGGGAAACGAGATGTCCTACTTCAAGAAAGAAAGAATGATGTGAGCGCTGTATTCGTAAAATTAAAATTAAAGAGGAGTAATGGGAATTATTCAACAGTGAAATATCTGATATTATATTACTGTTTTACAGTTTTCAGTCGTTTTTTTTTAATACTTTTTAATACTTTTTTTTATACTGATTTATTTATTTTTTATTAATACGTCTCCAATTCTTTTTTATTAGGCTGCACGTCCCTATTTTTCTTTTCTTTCTTCTCGTTCATATTTTTACATATACCGTCAGTTTCTTTTTTTACGTCTTCATTTTATTTCACTCTTTTCGCTTGCAATTTTCTTTCTTTTTCTTTTATGATGTTAAACTTATAGCAGTTTTCTGTATTTTTCCTTTTTCGTTTTTTTTTCTATCGTTCACTTTTATTCGTTTTCATGCTTTTTAAGGTTTATTTTATTTTCTTCTTACTCTTTTCTTTTTCACCTGCTGTATTTATTTTTTAGTTTTGCAGATGATATCTTCATTTTTTTTTTATCTTAGCTTAATCTAGCACAAGACGAAAGTATTGGAGCACCTAAAGAAGATGAAACTCATAACAACGAACTGATCTATGAATGTAAAATTCTAATAATCATAAATCAACAAACGTTCTTTTTTAATTTAATTTTTTTCTATCTTAGTATTAAAATGTATTGCGGTTTGCTTAGTATGAGAATGGAATATAATAAAATTATTTTCTTCATTTATTTTTAAGTTTTCTTTTTTCATACTTTTTCGCATATATTTTCTCATCTATACATGTTCTCTTCATTTTTCTGTCCTGCGTGATCTTGTTTCTTTAAATTTATGTACTTTCACAGATTTCTGAAAACTAAGGTATAAAATTAATTTTTTAAAATAAAAAAATCTTTCTAGACGATTTTATTTTAGTTTTAATTTTAAGTTCTTAATAGATTAAATTTAAAATTTCTAAAAAGCAAAAAAAAAAAAATTGCTCTATTTCAAAACAAATTTAAATTGACTGGAAGGATTTTATAAAATTTCATTTTTCATTTTTTGGTAAAAAATCTTATTGTAGCGTCATTTTTTATCCTGCGTTTATTGAAATGTAATTCTCTTTATTAAACAATAACACAAAAGTATAATACACTTTTTAAAAACTTTATTTGAGGTATATTAGCTGATTTAATGTATAACTACTCTTACTGAAAAAATATTATTTACTTTAAGTTTACAATATAGCAGAAATTCATTTTTTTTAACACGCCGGTAGCTATATATTTAAGCTGTTGATTTGCTGACAATTTGATGACATGTTGTTCTATGGGGCATTTATCTAAACAATATAATTTAATATAACGTGAGCACATTTTACATATATTTTTTTAGTATTCGGCAATATTAAAAAATTAGGAAAATATTATCCGTAATCTAATGTTTTATTAAAATTTAGATTTATGACTGTAAATTTACTATAGTTATCCCTCTAGTTTATTTTATTTTAAATGTCGTATGTGGACAACAGTAATAATAATCTAAACTTATTTATAAATGGAACTGTGTGTGTGTGTGTGTGTGTGTGTGTGTGTGTGTGTGTGTGTGTGTGTGTGTGTCCGTTACCTATAGACTCCGAAACGGCTGAACCGATTTCCTTGAAAATTTACACAGTTGTACTATAAGCGTCTGCAAGTGTTCTTAGCTAGGTTTTGTGTCGTGGTACCCCCGATAAAAATCGAAAATCGATAATCGGAAAAATCAGGTTATAGAAGGAGTGGTCCGATTTTAATCAAATTTGATACACTCATAGACAAAGACATAAGAAACGATATTTACAAGTTTCAATGTTGCAGTTCTTACGATAGTGCAGAAAATCGATAATATATATATATATATAAAAGGCAAGATGTTTTTGTGTGTGTGTCTGTTTGTCTGCCTGTATGTTTGTATTTTTTCAGCCCTTTTATTTTAGTTTTTGTTTCGGGTTTGGCTCTAAGTAGGTATACTTGTAGTTCTTAGTCTCAGCCATGATACGAATTACTCAGAGGACTTATCTAGCCTTCAAAATTCAGTTTACGACGAAAGAAACTTACTTGATATCGATACTAGGAAATCAAAATTTGATTTACATCCATTCAATTTTTCTTTCAGTCTTCGCTTTAACTGGAATCAACTATTGCTTTTTAGTCTTTCGTGCCAACGTCCAAAGAGTCTGAGCTCCAGGACCATGGATTAGTTTTAAAGCATTCATTACACCCGAGCAACGCCGGTCTATAATCTAAAAGGGTTAAATTAACACAGAATTTTAAATGATTTAAAAATTAACATATTATTCTGGTTCAGAATTTTAAAAAAAAATGTAAACAATTCTTATAAAACATCTTATAAAAATTCATTATTGATTGAAAAATAGTGTCCTTAATATCTCATATATAAAAACGCACGCCCGGTTCACACTCTACCCACGTCTATTGAACAGGTGTAGAGGCTCATCCCTTGTTCCCTGTTTAGGATGTGGTTTCCGGCTTTTTCTTCTCCAATCTTTTCACTTTTCTTTTTTTTTTTTTTCAACTGGAGTAGATAGACTGAACTATCGCCCGGTTCACACTCCACCCACGTCTATTGAACAGGTGTAGAGGCTCATCCCTTGTTCCCTGTTTAGTGGTTTCCGGCTTTCTCTTTTCCAATCTTTTCACTCTTACGTAGCCCCCTGCACACCAGTGGCCTTACCGCCTTGCCCGGGGTGATATGATTAAAAAAAAAAAATGATAGTTTTCATAGTTTTATTGCCTTTTTTATTTTACGATTCAGAGCAGATTTGTGGTAAATGTTGTTTCTGTTTGACAAAAACAAATTGATTATTTAAATTCTTCAAGGAGTCTTGCTTTTAATTAATATAAATATGAAAGTGGTGAAATTTTAATTTCTCGAAATTTCATAAAATTAAGTATCGGTAAGAGACGTAGAAAAAATTCATTAATAATTTCATTCATTTTTTTGTGAATAAGTCCTAAAAATTTAAGTATTTGACGTTTATTTGGCTTTTGCAAGAATTTTCAATGTAATTTTTTTCTTTAGACACTAAAATTTTCTATATTAAAACAACGTCTTAACCAAAATTTCGAACATCATAGAAATTATTAAAAATTTAATTAAATAAGAAAATACTTGATAATACATTTTTTTAGGTTAATTCGTTTTTATCAAGTTTGGGACATTATACTAGATTAGCAACTAGGTCCCAACCCTTTACAGTGAAACAGATAAAATGTAACTGCAATTTCTACTTTACCAGCTTCTTTTCTTGCACTTCCCGCCTGTGGAATTCCCTTCCATATACTTGCTTCCCAGACACCTACAATCTCCAGGAATTTAAATGTAAGGTCAACAGACATCTATAACACTAACTCACATCCATTCTCTCAAAAACTCTTCCCATCTACCCAACGCCTATCCTCGGTATCCTCATCCGTCTACCACCCTCCTTCCGACATTTCCTATAACTAACCACTCTTTCTCATCACTCTCCCCTATGTAACCCCCTGCGCAATAGTGGCAGTGGAATGCCTTGCTTGGGATGAAATGACTAAAAAAAAAAAACTTTTGTTATCATCATGTTCTGTTGAACATGTACAGCGAGAATATCTTGAGGACCCTAGATGAAACGCCAGGATTTGTTGCTGGAGGACACAACTTGAACAACATAAGATACGCAGATGACACAGTGCTGATTGCGGACACGGAAAGGAAGCTACAAGACCTCATACAGAAGGTAGCGGTGGAGAGCGACAAAAAAGGACTACAAATAAACTTTAAGAAAACTGAGTGCATGGTCATCAGCAAAAGGTACAACCCAAAATGCCAAATAAATGTGGGAGATACCAGAATCAAGCAAGTACAAAAATTTAAATACCTAGGAAGTGTCCTAACTGAAGATGGAAAGTGCGACACGGAGATCCGAAGTCGAATTGGCATGGCAAAGGACGCGTTCCAGAAGCTGAGCAAAATACTAGCACACAGGAAAATCTCACTGGAAACAAAGAAAAGAGTGCTGGACTGCTACGTGATGTCAGTTCTTCAATACGGCAGCGAATGCTGGACAATATAATCGAAAATGAGGAAAAACTGGAAGCAGCGGAAATGTGGTTCTACAGAAGGATGCTGAGGATATCGTGGACTGAGCATGCAAGCAACGATGAGGTGTTGGAAAGAATGGCAACAAAGAGGAAATTGATACTGAGCATCAGGAAGAGACAACTGAAGTTCCTGGGACACACAATGAGGAAGGAGAGCCTGGAGAACCTGATACTTACATGGCCAGATAGAAGGAAAGAGAGACAGAGGAAGGCAGCGGATAACATATTTGCAGGGCCTGATCAGGTGGTTGACGGAACGGGGGTTGACAGGAGTAACGGGAGCAAACATACTAGGAGCCACAAGGGATAGGGAGACGTGGAGAACCATGATCGCCTACGTCCTGAAAGGACAGGGCACATAGAAGAAGAAGAATACTCGTTTGTCAGTGAATTGGACAATTGTGCAACAACAACGTTTTACAGAAAATAAAAACAAAAAGGACACTTATAAACCCCAGGAAGATATAATTGAAATAATGAAGATAGAGGGTTTGGAAAATTTGATACTCACAAGACAAATTGAAGGCAAGAGGGACAGAAGAAAACTACCAAGCAGAATGAGGTTTAAGAAAGTTAGTGAAAAAAGAAAATTCATTAAGAGCTAAAAGGGTAGAACATTATGGAGAGATATGATCGCCAAAGTTCTAAAGATGGTATCTAATTTTATTTATTTCTCTTTTCTGATGCATACCCGCAATGTGAAATAATCCTTGTCCGTGCATTTACAACAACGCTAGAAATGCTGGAAAATAGTCGCTCCAGTAAGTACTTGACCCCTGCTTTCTTCTACCTTTACAAGAGCGAAATCAAACCGAAAATGGAATACTTCTGTCATATATGGACAACAGCTACCCAGTCATCAGTTTCCAGTCACGATAGAGTCTATGCAGCCTTGTGGGTGGTTAATTATTGTCCAGCCTCCTACCTTTTTTCCACAGGAAACATTGCAAGCCTCTCGCTATTGTATCGCTCTTTCAATGGAAAGTGTTCCGGCGAACTATATTTCTTAGCTGAGCTTCACGGCTAAGACCTGCCATGTCACACACATTGCAGCGAAAGACCTTCATTCCCTTCGTCTTCCCATTAGTGAAATGTAATTACTAGATTGCTATGTGATGTCAGTTCTTCAATATGGCAGTAAATGTTGGACAATATCAACAAAGATGAAGGGAAAACTTGAAGCAGCTGAAATGTTGTTCTACAGAAGGATGATGCGGATATCGTGGACCGAGCATATGAGCAATGCCAAGGTGTTGGAAACGAAAAGGAAATTAATATTTAGCATTAGGAAGAGATAAATGAAGGTCATGGGGCATGCAATGAGGAAGGAGGGCTTGGAGAACCTGATACTAACACGCCAAATAGAGGGAAAAGAGACAGAGGAAAGCAGCGGATAACATATTTGAAGGACCTAAGCAGGTGGATGACAGAACGGGGGCTAAGAGACGTTACAGGAGAAAGCGTGCTAATAGTCACCAGGGATAGGGAGACGTGGAAAGCCATTCATCGGCTACGTCCTGAAGGGACAAGGTGCATAAAAGAAGAAGCAGCTGTTTCCCACAAACCATCACTTTGCGCAACCGGTCACTATGATGGAGCAGAATTGACATAAATTTGCCAATTCTAAGTGAACACTTAGTTTTATTGGTTTTAAGGGGAGGACAACCCTTAAAACATGTGACTTTTAATGATAATACCATGTATGAATTACCATACTTACAAAAATCGCAATATTTATACACTAAAAAAATAATTTGAAAATCTTGGTGTAAAATTGTTGTGGCGAATCTTTGCCGTCAAATTCTTGTGACATGTTTAGGCCAGGAATAAAGACACGGAAACAAAAAGGTAGGTTTAAACAGTGTATTAGAATAACAGAACGTATATACGAATACGAGTGTTAGGGCCAGGAAGAAAGACATGGAAACAAGAACGTAGGTTCAAACTGTGTATTAGAATAACAGAACGTATATACGAATACAAGTGCTAAGGCCAGGAAGAAAGACATGGAAACAAGAACGTAGGTTCAAACTGTGTATTAGAATAACAGAACGTATATACGAATACGAGTGTTAGGGCCAGGAAGAAAGACACGAAAACAAGAAGATAGGTTTAAACAGTGTATTAGAATAACAGAACATATATACGAATACGAGTGTTAGGGCCAGGAAGAAAGACACGAAAACAAGAAGATAGGTTTAAACAGTGTATTAGAATAACAGAGCATATATACGAATACGAGTGTTAGGGCCAGGAAGAAAGACACGAAAACAAGAATGTAGGTTCAACTAGTGTATTAGAATAACAGAACATATATACGAATACGAGTGTTAGAGCCAGGAAGAAAGACACGAAAACAAGAAGATAGGTTTAAACAGTGTATTAGAATAACAGAACGTATATACGAATACGAGTGTTAGTAGTCAGCAGATAGAAGTGTAAGTTCGAACTGTATAGTTAGGCTGCGTCTCGACTGCCTCCCCGGAAGTCGCGCAGGTTAGTATTTATACAAGGAGAAAGAGTCCATTCCACTGTAAAAGGGCACCATAACAAAAATGACTTTTATTAAGTTTTCAATTTTTGATTAGTAAATATAATTTTTACTTAATAAAAATTTCAGATAACGGTATGAAAGTAATACGTAATTTTAAGATTTATATATTATAAGTCATTAAAATTTATAAATTTGAAAGAAAACGAAAACAATCTTTATAAAAATTCATTATTCATCGAAATTTTTTCTTAAGACAATAGTCTCCTAAAAAAATTTTATTTATAAAAGCAATTAAAAGCTTTTATAATTAAACAATGTCATAATTTTATTGCATCTTTTATTTTACTATTCAGAGTAAATTTTTGGTTAATGGTGTTTCGGTTAGAAAAAAACAAAAATTGAATATTTACATTCTCCAAAAAATCCTGCTTTTAATTAATTAATTTTCAGATGTAAATTTGACTTCTCAAATTTTAATGAAATTAAGTAACATAAGTAAAAAAATATATATATTTTTACCAAGATTTTCTAAAAAAATTAAAAATTTAAAAATAATTTCATTCATTTTTTTTAATAAATCCTGAAGATTTAATTTAAATTTGATGATTTTTGTAAGAATTTCCAAATTAACGTGTTTTTCACTTGAAAATATTACGTCGACAGTCAACAAAAGAAATCAAGATTTGTAATCAAAGTTTTGAACGTGCTACAAAAGATTAAAAGTTTAATAAAATATGAAAAGATACTTTAGTATTTTCTTCTTGATGAAAAACAAAAACATATTGGCAATAAAACTTTAAGTTTGAACCTTTTTTCATCTTCCTTAGGTACCTCCACTCATTTTGGATAGCTAAATTTAAATTGAATTTTTAAAAATAAGAAAAAGTTTTCTTGAAGCTTTAATTGTAGCTTTAATTGAAAGCCAAGAAATTGAATTTACTGATTTCAGTAAGCAAAATACTCTGGTGTATTTTAAGCCGAAATTATATTGACTGATATCAAAATTTATTCTGATTTTTAAAAAAATTCGATTTTTCGGCCATTTTTGTTCGATCGACACATTTTGTAAACAAAAGCCAATTCTCGGTTTTAAAAAATCTTGAAAAAATAAAATATACCTCGCTGACACATTATTTTACTCAAATTAGCAAATTTAAACTTACCGTAATCTGATTTGAAACCAGTATTACTTGTTTACTGCTTGAAATGTACTATAAAAGCGTTTCTTAATTACAGTAGCCTTGTTATCAAGTGTTATCATTGTATTATCAGGGGTGATAAATGACATGACAAACGGAAGCCGTCAAAAATGCTAAGCATGGAAGACGAATTTGACATAATTTAATGTAGCTTAATCGTACGCTTCGTTTTTGGGTTTTTTAGCAATATAGTAAAATTTAAAATTTAACAATATTTTCAGCAATTATCTAATATTTTATAGAATTTTTGTTTAGCTTTAAAGCTTTTTTTTTCATAAAAGATGTTTTATGAAAAATACTTTGAATGTTGAAACGTAGAGCACACGAAACACGAAAGCGAGATGAAAGAATTGTACCCAGTTGAAAATATTTACAAAGTTTGTTATTTATTTATTTATTGTCAAAAGCGCAACCCTTGAAACACGTAAACTTTTAATGATATATATCATGTACGGCCACCCGTAAAAAAGAAAATAAGGTCAGCAGTATGCGCACAAAATGTTCTAATTATTTTAAAAATCAAATGGCTCGATGATTTGTATTAAGCTTTTCAATTTTTGATGAGTAAATATAGTCTTTACGTATAAACTTAACAGCCTAGCGAGAATGATCAAGGGGAAAATTTTTAAAGATTTTTGAAAATTTACAAATTATTATAATAAAAAATAATAAAAATGGAAACAATTCTTGTAAAAATTCATTATTCATTGAAAAATTTTTTCTCTTCAGACTCTGATATCCTTAATATATATTGTTTATGAAACTAATTAAAAGTTTATCTAAATAAAAAATGGCATAGTTTATTGCATTTTTGTTGAGCTAATTTAGAAAAGCAACAACAAAAAACAAAAAACAAAAAACAAAACAAAAGTCAGTTGATTAGCATTTTCTAATGACTCCTGAATTTAATTAATATTAGCTATATGGGCGAACACTCGCGAATTACTAGAAAGATATTTCAGGAAATTAATTAGTGTGGTGTGGTAATATATGTAAAAAAATATTTTTACCAAGATTTTCTAAAGATAAGTATTTTAAAAATGATTTTAGTTATTTGTGAATAAGTCACGAAATTTTCATCAAAATCCAACCATTAATTGATTTGTGCAAGAATTTCCAAATTAATGTGTTTTTCACCGGCAAAAAGTGACTTGCGTAATAATACGATTGCTGTAATAAACCCTAGTAAAAATTGCGTCACTCACGAACGAAAGAAAAACAAGATGTTATACCTAAATTTTGAACGTGCTAGATAGAATTAAAAATTGTTAAAAAGATAATTAAGAAATGCATTAATCTATCTTCTTAATAATTGTACTTTTTGCCGATAAAACTTTGTTTTTATTAATTTATTTAGTTTGGGGCCTTTTTTCTTCATACTGCTGTTTTATTTTTCAGCAAATTTGTCGGGTTTCGAGGTACCTAACTTAACCTATTTCTTACATATTCTTAGAAACTATGCCTCTTGTCTATTTATTTGCAACACTTTACCTCGAATGGCTTTTGTTGAGCCTTTTAAAGGGTGAACATTATTGTAAATAACTAAAAACAAAGCCCATACGCACACAAATACACATTATTGCATATTCTCAGGCAAGAGCTGAAAAGAGTTCTTTCCCTTTACTTGAAGCGATCACACACCCAGATTTATTCCAATGTAGAAAGGATCTCACGTGCGCGCACGCACGCACACACACACACACACACACACACACACACACACACACACACACACACACAGTATTACGTCTATCAAAAAGTCCCAACGTCTTCTTGAAAAGTTCGGATCGAATGCTGTAGAAACCTGATTTATTTTTTTAATAATGAAAGCTGAAAACTTTCTCACAACCACTTTATATGAGAGAAAAAAAGACCAGCGGGAGAGAGGGGGAAAAAGAAAGAGGGATAGAGAGAAGGAGAGGGAGAAAGAGGGAGAGAGGGAATAAGTATACGATCTCATTACTTTTTTGTCTAAAATGTTGTTTTTTTAACTTTTATAAAAAATTTAAATATTAAATATTTTTTAAATTATAATTAACATGTTAATGAAAAATATATTTAAAATTTTCAATAAACATGAATTTTCAATTATTAAAATACATGTTTAATTCAGTTGTAATTAAAATAAATTTTAATTACAAATGAATTTACACAATTCAGAATTCAATTAAATTTTAACTAATTTCAATATTTTTAAATACTTTTTAATTAAAATATTTTATAAATTTTTTGCAAAATTTAAAAAAATCACATTTTATTTTAATTACAATCGTAATTAAAATTTATTTAAAATTTAATTAAAAATAAGTTTTAAATAATTCAAAATAATAAAATAATTCAAAATAATTAAAATTAACTAATGAAGTTTGTTTTTCAGTGTTCATTCTGGTAAAACTTACAATTTTTATTTTAACAGATATATTTACCAAAATTGCACAAAATCATCTTGAAATACTGAAGAGTAAATTTATTCAATAAAATCGCCATTGGCTTCAACCACGGCCACCAGACGACTTCGGAATCTTCTGCAACTCTTCTGAGTGGTGTATTTGTTCAAATTGGTGAATCCTGAAGTAATCCTTGTCTCTTGTTCAGCTGCGCACTACCCACAATAATGACCAAGATGGTAACGTTTCATCATCACAGAACAAACCCTGAGTTTTCCCCAGTCACGATGAACGGTTGTACTTTGAAACATGTTCCATTGCTGAAATGTCTATTTAGATTCAAGCTCACTTTAAACCTCAAGTGGAATTCTTACATAAGATACATCGCTAAAGATGCAGGAAAAATGTTGGTTTCTTGCCCCTTTGCAAGAGCCAGATCAAACAAAAAATAGAGCATTTTCTTTTAATTATTTCCCCACAAGTAAGGTAATAATGCCACTAAGACGCAAAGAGAGCAGGATTAAAGAAGAGAGAAGATGGTGATTAAAGTGGCGTTTAAAACCTTTGAAGAACGTTAGGGAATATTCAATAAATCTTATCTAAACTTATTTATAAATAGAACTTTGTCTGTGTGTGTGTGTCTGTGTGTGTGTCTGTGTGTGTCTGTGTATGCGTGTCCGTTACCTATAGACTCCGAAACGGCTGAGCGGATTTTCTTGAAAATTTATACAGTTGTACTATAAGCATCTGCGAATGTTCGTAGCTAAGTTTTGTGTCGCGGTACCCCCGATAAATATCGAAAATCGATAATCGAAAAAATCGGATTATAGAAGAAGTGGTCCGATTTTAATCAAATTTGATACACTCATAGACAAAGACATAAGAAACGATATTCAGAAGTTTCAAGGTTGCAGTTCTTACAATAGTGCAGAAAATTGATAATATATATATATAAAAGGCAAGATGTTTGTGTGTGTGTGAGTTTATCTATCTGTTTGTCCTTTATACAAATCCACAATTTTTATCCGATTCTCATCAAACTTCACACAAATATTCTTTAGTCTGAGCTCCAGGACCATGGATTAGTTTTAAAGCTTTCATTACACCCGAGCAACGCCGGGCTATACTGCTAGTTTATACTATTTACATTGTTCTTTGTTGCCATATACGCGACGTTACGTTTCGGCTGTTGTACGCTCTGACCTTTTCAAGTGATTGAAATTTCGAACTCTTGTCCAGTAGATAAAAGCGTTGGTTGGATCCAGTGATTTTGACCCAAAGAGTTGTGAGTTCAATACCTGGCTACAGCAGAGGTGAACAAAAAACTTGGAGAGTTGAGTTAAAAAAGGAATAACTGATACTGAGACATCTGGAAGTGGAATGACTCATAGAACAAGAACGATCTACACCGGTGAACGAAATAATGTGTTTAGTTTGAAATTTCAATCACTTGAAAAGGTTGGAGCGTACAACGGCCGAAACGTAACGTCGTTAATATGGCAACAAAGATTAGAAAAATAGTCCGAACAATGTCAATAGTGTAAATAATTACAATACCTCATCTCAGAAATATAGATAAATATCCAATAAATTTTATTAAAGAAAAGATCGTCCTCTGGTTGGATTTGAACCTGCGGCCTCCTCGGTCATTAGACCAACTCGGCTACGAAGGATTTCGCTGATCAAGCAAAGCAGGGTGATAGGTTTGAATCCTATCAGAATGCGGTATATTTTCTTTATGATTTCTTGAATATTCAGGCCGGTAGACGAAAAGAGATAAATATATATTGTTTCGTAAATAAACGGAGCGTCAAGTCAAACATGGCTATCCAATAAAAATATCGTTTAAATGACAAAATCTGCCCGATTAATAAATAAAAATCAATGACTTCTTGATGAATACAATAATTTACATTATTCGGACTATTGTCCTAATCTTTGTTGGCATTTGTACGACGTTTCGGCCGCTGTACGCTCCGGCCTTCTTCAGGAGCTAGGATTTTCGAACCGAACCCTTTATTACAATCATTGGGAGATATCATCTTCATTCCCTGCATAAAGCTTCGATTGAAAGTCTTGAGTTATCTCTCTCTAACCCTGCAAGTTACTTGTTCATCACTGGTGTAGCCTGGTATTGAACTTACACTCTTTGGGTCAGGTCACAAGAACTAACCAACGTCTGTATCCACTAGGCTATGTGTCCTTGCAGGGTTAGAGGGAAATAACTCATGGCTTCCAATCGAGGCTTTACGCAAGGAATGGAGTTCATATACCCCAATGATTGTAATAGAAGGCCGGAGCGTACAACGGCCGAAAGGTCTTACAAATGGCAACAAAGATGAAGACAATACTCTGAATAATGTAAATACTGTAAATACTACATAATCCCAGAGATATAGACAAATGCTAAATACAATAATATATGTAAATAAGGAGCAGGGCCTATATGAGATCCTAATTCGGTAAATGATGGCATGAAATGTGCTTACTACGAGTAAATATCATTAGTAATAATAAGCATATCAGCACCTATATTGTTGTATATTGGTAGAAAATTTTAGTAGAAACATATAAGAAAATTTTGGTAGAAACATATAAGAAAATTTTGGTATAAACATATAAGAAAATTTTGGTATAAACATATAAGCATATTTGTCTAAATTAAAAACCTTTGAACTGAGGCTTCTTCTGGCTTTAAAGTGTATTTATTTTAAATACTTCGCATCTTGCAAAATCAACGATACTCAGTCAAATAAATATTTTCATATGATTGGACCAACGAAGAGATCTAATGGAACCACTGAAAACTAATGAAGACGTGATGTTGAGTCTCCCAAATTATTCTCTTGGGGTAGTGTGGAGGGGGTTCCTCTCGGAAACGACGTAAGCAAACAATAAAGCAAATTAGAAACGCCAGCAGACGTCAAGAAAATCTATTAAAGATTAGTGTTGTACGTGGAGTCTCCGTTGAGTTCGGACCATATATATATATATATATATATAGTCATCCACACACAGATCTGTTTCGCTGTATAACAGCTCATCAGTACGGTTAGACTCCGATTGCTTTTTAACCCTGGATTGAAAACCGACTGAACTGGCGTCAGTCGGCGATTCTACCTCTGAGCTATGGGCGCTCGGTAGATGGAGGCAGACTTTTTAGCGTGTATATTATCATAATACACGCTCAATAGCTCAGCTGTGCGTGCGTGCCCTCGTGTACATATAAACACACACACACACACACACACACACACACACACACACACACACACACACACGCACACACACATGAAAACCTATATTTACTCGCTTCAACCAAATCGGAGATATGTTCACGAATAGAACTTACGTCAGTAGTTTTATAAACCAAGTTGTTATCAACCACGTCACAAGAGTCGCCGAAGTAGATAACTATTAAACTTACACAGAGAAAACATTTAGAAAAACACACGATTATAGGGTATTTAGTGAAGATTCAATTCGATAATTTAATCAAATCTGTCAAATTAGATTAATCGCCATTACTTCATGGCAGCCATCTTAAACATTTCTGCAACTTTGATTGGTACAAGGCCACAGAAGTAAAGCGCGATTAGCAATGTTAGTATGTGAGACAAGCTTGTTTGTTGTCGCACTTTGGCGATACTTTGATTAGTGTATAAAATGAAATGTAATCTATAATCAAATGCACGATGGCGTAACGGATAAAAGCTTGGAACGAGAAATTGGCGAACCGTGTTCGAATTCCAGTCGAGTTCATTACGCGCAAATATCCTTAGGAATGGGGTGAAACCATTACTTCTCCACGAACTTGTAGATTAAACAATACTACTTGTATCTGGTAAAACCTTTATCATGTGGTACAGTGAATATCGGCTCAGAACGAGAAATCGGAGAGCCGAGTTCGAATTCCAGTTGAATATCTTGCATTCATTACGCGTAAACATCCATGTTCTATTCGTCGCTTCTCCTAATCTTTCCTGCTTTTTAACCCATAGCAGGACAAATTGGGTTCTATAACCTTGGATGGCAACCAGTCTACAGCAGAAAGTTATAGCAACCTACTGCGGAAAAATCTTTTGCCTAGTCAGACATGTCTCTTTCGCGACATGATCGCTCAAGCTTGTATCCTGTATGGCACTGATATATCTGATATATGATATCGAATTCAATGGATAATCCATTGACATACTAATCTCTCGTTATCGAGTGCACAAACGCCATACCCACAGACATACACGTGTGTGAGTGAGGCGGTTGTATACTCGATGTTGAAGAGTTCCATCTCTACATGATTATATCTATGCTAGCGTTACCTGGTCATTAGCTTCGCAGTGACTTTAAACGTCAGAAAGTTTATTAAATGTTCCATTACACTACTGACTACAGTCAGCCGAATGAGTCACAGGTAAAATAGTGAGGAAAAAAGGCTTGTAAAAATAGATACTCACAGGACATGCTAAGGGCAAGAGAGACAGTGGAAAGCAGCACATAATCAATCTAACGTGCTTGTGTAGATGGTTGGCAATATGGATTCGAAGATATGGCAAAAAGACAAACTTTGCTAAGTGCTATGAAAGACAGAAGTTGTGAAGAGCCATGATCGCCTTTGTCCTGAATGGACTCGACACATAGAAGAAGAATTATAGTGTTAAACAATTTATTTTCTATACTGGTTTGTTCCATGTTTTCGTGATTAGTGTTATGTACCTTCCTATGACCGGTGAGATTAGATTTGTTCTAAATATTACTTAGAACACAAAGTACCAATCAAGGCTTCCTGTTGACGGCAACATTTAATCAGATATCTGTGTACATTACTACTAATCTGATTAATGTACCCAACATGTGATACAGATATGGCTACATTCTTCACAAACACACTGAGCCACTTATATATATATATATATATATTAGTCTTCCATATACAAGGTTGTTCCGCTGTATCACAGCTCATCAGTGTGGATAAACGCATCTACTTGCTTCCAGTCGGGGTCGAAACTCGACCAATTTGGTGTCAGTCGGAGTCCCTACTCCCTAAGCCATGAAATGAGAGAGGGGAAATTTTAGCGTGTTATATATATATGTTGTGTATACACAGTCACCGAGAGAATTCAATTCATTTCTAAAAAAGTAACGCGTAAATCTCAAAAGTGGTAACTGTTTTTAAAATTTTCCTCTCTAGAGAGCTCAATCGTACCACACATATATAATGATTGATTGAATGAAAGCCACCCTCCTACCTCTTGCATCACTTGTAATGACTTTAAGATGACTCTTGAAGCCAGCATTTGATTTCGCAGTTCTCAGGAATTAACTCTGTATCCTGGTTGGGTTGATTGGATCTGCATGTCCCACAACTCTCCTGTTTACTACCATGTGCAACCTCAATCTTGATAATCTGCTAGCCCTTTTGCAAACAACACAGGTATTTTCGGCAGGACGTTAAAGCAGGTTATCATAGAGGGCTTGCTTCTGGTCGTAAGGACGACTTTTGAGATGATTTTAAAAAAGACTGCGTTCATACACACCATATTTCCAAGACTGTAGTAAAAGAGAAAAGCCGGAAACCATATCCTAAACAAGGAACAAGGGATGAGCCTATTCACCTGTTCAATAGACGTGGGTGGAGTGGGAACCGGGCGATAGTTTAGTCTATCTACTCCAATTGGAAAAGAAAAAAGAAAAGAGTGAAAAGATTGCAAAAGAGAAAGCCAGAAACCACATCCTAAACAGGAAACAAGGGATGAGCCTATTCACCTGTTCAATAGACGTGAGTGGTGTGGGAACCGGGCGATAGTTTAGTCTATCTACTCCAATTGAAAAAGAAAAAAGAAAAGAGTGAAAAGATTGCAAAAGAGAAAGCCGGAAACCACATCCTAAATAGGAAACAAGGGATGAGCCTATTCACCTGTTCAATAGACGTGAGTGGTGTGGGAACCGGGCGATAGTTTAGTCTATCTACTCCAATTGGAAAAGAAAAAAGAAAAGAGTGAAAAGATTGCAAAAGAGAAAGCCGGAAACCACATCCTAAACAGGAAACAAGGGATGAGTCTATTCACCTGTTCAATAGACGTGGGTGGAGTGGGAACCGGGCGATAGTTTAGTCTATCTACTCCAATTGAAAAAGAAAATAAAGAAAAGAGTGAAAAAATCGGAAAAGAGAAAACCGGAAACCACATCCTAAACAGGAAACAAGGGATGAGCCTATTCACCTGTTCAATAGACGATTTAAGTATGCCTGAGACATTCATCCCCAAAGAAGTTACATCCCTCCCTAATAGTGACTCCACTCTGTACGACTTAAATTCAGTCTGCACATCACTGTTCATTGTACTCAGTTTATTCTACAAATATACAGATATCAACATACATATACATCATGCATATATATTTCAGCGCGACTTACCAGCAAAGATTTGAGCAAATAACGAAAGCCCTGTGTCTGACAATAAACTACATCAAGGCCTCTGATCGGAAGGTTTTGACAATCGTGGAACAACCTCTTAATTGCTATTGTTCCCAGGTCCATCCTGATCCGAGGTGGTAGCACATGTCAGGGTCCCAGCTATGAGCAAATAGTGACCCTTCAAACTGGGGTAATAACGCTATAAAATATAAGAATATATTTTTATAGTAAAGATTTCCAGCAATTGATAGTAAAAAAATATTTCCAGCAACTGATTTTGATATTTAAAAAAATAAGTTTCACGATCGTGATCTTTAGGCTACCAAAATGCAAATGAAAATAGGTGAAAACTAGCATCTATACAGAAAGCTATGGGTTAAATAGCAGGTCAGATTAGGTTTTGTAGCCTTGTTTGGCAACCAATCTACCGCAGAAAGTAATGACAACCTATTGCAGGAAAATCATCTGCGCAGTCAGTTAGGTTTCTTTCGAGACATGATCGACCAAAGCGTGTATCACGTATGGCACTTAACTGACTGACTATGATATGATGCAAATTATTGCATCATAGGAAAAATATTTATCTCATTCGCTCTCAAGTAGGCTAAAACCAGCAAAAAACAAAAAGTTGAGTCGAGTACGACTGACTATACTAATCCAGTGGCAGATAGAGCAAGTGTTTTGTGCTATGCTTACACCTGCCGATTAATTCCGACATTTTATTTAACTCTCTCGTGTCGCTGTTCAAACTTTTTACAGAAAACCTTACTTCAAAGGAAAGCATATACCTATCACAGTTTTCTTTAGTTTTCCATTCACTTAAACTTCACTTTTAATTTTCCAGTACAAGGCTGACAGTGCCATCATATTTTCATATTTATTCGACTTGAAACTAAGTCTAAGGTTATAATATCTCTTGTTTCATTCATTTTTTGTGGCTCCAATGTATAGTCTATTTTCATTAAAACTCATAAATTATATTTGATATCTATTGTTGTGTCGTGGCTCGTACCATGTGACATCCGTTCGCCCGGATGTATAAAAGACAATATGCGCTTAGCACGGGGGTGTTGTCATTATCACGGACTTCGGGAAGTTACACCTACTACTGCGAGAGACTGTAAATATTGTATATACATCTTGGTTGTACCACTCTGTTAATAAAGTAGTTTAGCCACATTTCCCGGTGTATCTCTTTATTTAACGATATAACATATATATATATATATATATATTCATTATTTTCTTAAGATATACGCGATTTGTTTTTCTTACCACAACTTTCTTTTATTTTTTACATCACTTTGCTGAATTATATTTTATACATCTGAAATGAGGTATCATTTACACTATTTACATTGTTCAGACTTTCGTCCTCATTTTCATTGCCATGTTTGCGACGCTTCGGACATTGTACGCTCTAGACTTCTTCAGGTGCAAGAAATATTTAACCGAACCCTTTATTACAATCACTGGGGTATATCATTCTCATTCCATGTGCGATGCCACTTCATGTAGTTATCTCCCTTTAATTTAACTCGCTAAGTTATTTGTTCACCACTTTTTCTTTGTGGCCTTTTTTGCGATTTGTTCCTTTAATCGCACCAATAATGTTATATAATATTCGCCATTGATGGTTCTTCCTTTCTCAAGGTAATCGATGAACAAAATACCTTGTGCATCTCAAAATACGGAGGCACAAAACTTTGCTTGCTGATGTTTGCGTTTTTGGCCGCTTTGTACGGCTTTCACCTTTTGCTGTCCACTCAGTTGACTGACGATTTGACTCCGGAGTGAAGTGGAGGATCGATGTTTCATCTATTGTCATATATTTACGCAAAACTCCTTGTTGCCTTGAAACAGTTGCTAACAAAGCTCTGAATAGTCGACACGTTGTTGTTTTTGTTCGGGTGTGAGCAAACGCGGCATCCACTTTGAACACAGCTTCATGCAAAACGGTGAATACACTGCCTCCTGATATGTTCAACTCCTCTGCTATCTCACGCAACTTCAATTTACAATCGGCCAAATGTAGTTTGTGAATTTTGTTGGTGTTTTCTGGGACAACTGCCGATTTTGGGCGACCTGAACATTAAGCATCATTTGTGTCTGTACGACCGCGTTTAAAGTCAGCATACCACTTTTTAACCGACGGAGCAGAGTCCGAATAACACTTATCAAGCCATTGCTTTGCTTGTACAGTATCTTTCTCATCAGAAAGCAATGCTTTATCAACACACGAAATTCAGATTTTTTCATTGTTTTGAAAATTTGCAACAGTAGCTTCACTTAAATAACTGTAATTTGTAAACTAATAATCCGATTAGGCCCAAATTTTGTCACGTGCCATTTGAAGGTTAGTACTTCGTATAAATTATATGGATTTTTTATTATTGGTGCTATCTATATATCAGGCCCGGGACTTATTGAGTGATGTGTTACGGACAAATTGTGAAACCCGAACAAAAACACTGTAAAAGTGTAAAGATACATTAAAAGACAATACATTGTCAGCAATTCATTGTACCTGTAACTGAAGGCGTTCAAAATCTATTTAGTTGAAGTCATGAAATTGTGTTCAACTTATTTAGATATGGATTCTTTATTAGTAGCGACATCTATATGTCAGGCCCGGAAATTATTGAATAATGTGTTATAAATAGTACTTTTTTTTTTTCAAGCATAAAAAAATTACAACTTTATCGGATGTTTGAAAAATTAAATAAATAGTTGGATAGATTGGGGGGGGGGGCACGTGACCCATACTTGATCTTGGATTAAAAAAAAAAACAAAAAGAAAGACAGCATTTAAGAAACATTTTTTTTATTACTTTGGAAGAAGAAATAATTGTCAGCGTCCAGCTAAACATTTACAAATTTAGCAAAAACATAAAAAATGAACCTTGATGTATCGATACCATTTTTGTACCTTGTTGTTGTTGTTGTTGTTGTTGTTCTTCTTCTTCTTCTTCTTCTTCTATGTGCCTTGTCCCTTCAGGACGTTGACGATCATTACTCTCCACAATTGCTAGACCTTTGTAGCTCTTCTTCTTCTTCTTCTTCTTCTTTTTGTTCTTCTTCTTGTGCCTTGTCCCTTCAGGACGTTGACGATCATTACTCTCTACAATTGCTAGACCTTTGTAGCTCTTCTTCTTCTTCTTCTTCTTCTTCTTCTTCTTCTTCTTTTTGTTCTTCTTCTTGTGCCTTGACCCTTCAGGACGTTGACGATCATTACTCTCCACAATTGCTAGACCTTTGTAGCTCGTTAGGTAAATTAATTGTTGCTTTCTGTTGCCCCTCTTGCCTCCAATACGTTCTGTGACGGTCAATTTTTAAGGCTTCTTTACTCATCATATGCCCTCGAAACTTCTTTCTATTGACCCACATTTCTGATGCTTTAAGTTTCTTCCTTATCTGTCAGGGGATTGCGCAGCATTAATTAACATATGGGAGGATTGTTATTGCGTTAGAATTCAGTAGTATTTTTTGTTTCTAAAAAAATCTTTCTTTTTTATAATACTTTGCTTAGGTATCGTTGCTATCCCAATGGGCCTCGAATTTCAGTAGCACATTTTCCGCCCTTTGTTAAAACACTTCCTAGATATTTAAAATTTTGCTATTTGATTTTGGTATCTCCAATATGTAATTTTCATCTTGGCCTGTTTTTTTTTTCTTTTTTGCTGGCAACCATATCTTCTTTCTTTTCGTAATTTATTTTTAGTCATTTCTTCTCATTTTCCTTCACTACATTGTGTAGTTCTTGTAAATTCATTTCTGTGTCTGCTATGGACACTGTGTCATCTGCATATCTTATGCTGTTAACATTGCGGCCACCAATAATAAATCCTGATTGGACATCTAGTTCTCTCGGGATCGTATCACTGTGCAGATTGAATAATCCCGATGAGATGACACATCCTTGGCTTACATCCCTTTCTATTTCTATATATTTAATCAATTTATTTTGTATCCGTATGCATGCGGTTTTCTCTCATTATAGGTTATGGATTATTCTAATCCAGATCCAGATATCTCCGTAACTCAGTAGAGTGCTAGGGTCACTACATGTACTATAACGGCAGCAGATGTATTTGACATAGCCCAACCCTCACAGTTTTTCCTTCTCTTAGAACGGTTGCCACCCAAGTCTATAGAACCCAGTCTGTCCTGACATTTTACCCATAGCTCTGAGGAAAAAAGATAGATTCATACCTTTTCCAAAGGTATTCGCACGTAAGCGAATGTAATGAATCCGACTGGAATTCAAACTCGGCTCTCCGATTCCTCAATCTGAGCCGCTGGCCATTACTCCAAATATGTCAAGGTTAACGAGCAGTTCCAACAGTTTTTGTGATTTAGTTTATCAAAGGCTTTCGCAGACTCTATAAACATAGGCAGACATCGTTCTGCATCGTATTGCTCTTTCTGATATCATTCTGAGAATAAATATCTCATTCCTTGTTCCAGTGTCTTGAACGGAGCTGCTCTGTGTTTGTCCTATTTTCTGTTTAATTCTGCTCCCAGTGATTAATGATAGTTTTTTTTTTATGGGAAGATAAAGTTGTGGTTCCATAAAACAATAGTACAGGGCTATTAACCTTCGTTGAAGATAAGGGAAAATCACCTTCTTCCGAAGGGTGTAAATAGTCTGTTTACTCCTACTTCCATTCACGAGAACGCCAGTGATTGAACTTTTGTAGGGTCAATATAATTTCGCCCAGCAATTTTTAACTGTAAACCTTTGTCAACAAGCCTATATTCCATTTACATTTGAACTAATGTCCTCATTTTTTGTCCTTATTGATCGGGAAAAATTTCAAACAACTTCGATCTGAATCCTTTATTTTAAAAAAATGTCTATGTCTTATTCAGGTTTGAACTAATGTCCTCATCTTTGTCGTTATAATCACAACGTTTCGGTTTTTGTACCTTCCAACCTTCTTCAGTAGCCTGTTGATCTGTGTAAATTTAAAAGAATTTCCATCTGAATGCTTTATTTTTTAAAAAAAGCCTATGTCTTATTTATTTTTGAACTAATATTATCACCTTTGTCGTTATTATCACAACGTTTCGATTGCTGTGACTTCTGAACTTCTTCAGTTGCCTGTCGATCTGTGTAAATTTCAGAAAATTTCTATCTGAATCCTTTTTATTTTTATTTTTTCAAAAATGCCAGCAACTTATTTCTGTTTGAACAAATGTTATTATCTTTGTCGCTATCATCACAACGTTTCGGTTACCGTGACTTCCGACCTTCTTCAGTTACCTGTCAATCTGTGTAAATTTATTTTTAACGATTGTACCTCTGCCGTCAAAATTATTAGATAGGATTAATATATATATATATATATATATATATATATATATATATATATTAATCCTATATATATATATATATATATATATATTAATCCTATCTACTAATTTTGACGGCAGAGGTACAATCGTTAAAAATAAATTTACACAGATTATATATATATATATATATATATATATATATATGCAAATAAATATGCAAGGGTCTTTATTATAATAGAAAGGATATATATATATATTCTTCATTACTCGGCGTGTTAATTATAGCAACAAAAAATAAAATAACAAGGCACCGATTAAAAAGCAAGCACGTGATAAGAGCTTTCATAATTGGTTTTAAATTTTAATAACTGTTAGTAAAGAATGAACTGAGTCGATGCTGCCTCGCTATTATCTCTCTCTCTCTCTCTCTCTCTCTCTCTCTCTCTTTCCGTGAATGTGAAAGGAGGGAAATATATATATATATATATATATATATAGAATCTAGAAAAATCTTTGATATTCTACAATTTTATATTTCGCAGCCAATTTCTGGGTCTGAAGAGCAGCAGGCTTTGGTTGCGAAATATGTATTACCTATGAAATTGTAGAATATCTTAAATTTTTTCTAGATTATATTACTCTGTTATTAAAAAAAATAAGTTTAACATTCAGTTTTTTTGAGTTCGTCTCTATCGAAATGTACCCGACTTAAATGCGAAATATTCTACGTTATATATATATATATATATATATATATATATATATATATATATATATCGCATATAGGTATGTTTCGCCGTATGACAGCTTATCGGTCCGGCTAGATTAAATGCCCGCCTCAAACCGGGACCAATATATATATATATATATATATATAGTCAACCGCAGACAGATCTGTTTCACTGTATCACAGCTCATCAGTACGGTTAGACTCCGATTGCTTTTAACCCAGGATTGAAACCCGACCGAATTGGCGTCAGTCGGCGATTCTACCTCTGGGCTATGGGCGCTCGGTAGAAGAAGGCAGAATTTTTAGCGTGTATATTATCATATTACACGCCTAATAGCCAGAGGTATATATAACAGTTTTTATTATAATAGTGGGATACTGTCCAGCCAGAATCTGTACTAGCCAGAACATGGATTGAACCCACCAAAATTCACGTATCAACGCTTTTCCACAGTTCAATAGTCTAAATAAAATCCTGGTAGAAAGCCTCCGCCTGTAAATGCACTTTTGAAAAGTAATCAGTTTAATGATTGGCTTATTGAAGGAATAGCCTAGAATGATTTGTCAAGGGTGATTATGGTTCTAGCAGTTTTGAACTGCCATATTTGCGCAGTTAACGTGCTTCGAGGAAAGTTGTTTGTTCAAATTCTCGCCTACCATTAAGATACGTCTGTGATGAGACAAGATGTCTGGCTATGGGGTAAAGCACACTGATAAAGACATTCTTGCCGAGATGAATAATAAAAAACAAATATAAGCAACTTCAGTCGAAATTCGAACACGTCTCGCCGCTTTTATTTTCCATGTAGATATCTGTTACGCCATCCAAATTGTCCTTTTAGAATGCAAACACACGCTCAAAAACGATATCAACTCATAAAAAAGCAGCACGTCTCGATATGAATATTTATGAGTTGAAAACTGCCCGATTGAATTGTCGAATGCTGCACATGAGTCAGCTTGTGTAGATCTGTCCATTGGGGGGAAAAAAAAACATTTAAAAATTGGGGAACGTTGGTCGACTTATCACGATATATTTGTGAAAAGGGAAAAGTATTCTATGTTAAATTGAACCTTTGACTGTCCGGGTAATTAATGTTTCTTTTTATTTTGGACAGCGTTGGTATTTTCTCACTTATCCCTTCGATTCGTCGACATTTCTAAGTGGGGGCAAAACTGCTCCCATTACAATGCGACCGATTCCGAATCCGCTTCCAATCGTTACTCATTAGCACGGTGTTTTCAACCATACTTCAACAAATACTTTCACTGCACACCAAATTCTCATCGCAAAAAGACTATGCCTTTTTCTGACCCCAAGGTCCCATCAACCAAACGCCTTAACAAAATGTTTCTCGCTTTTTGTTTTATTGCTCTAATATTTTCCCTTCGCCAATGATGAATTATCTATTTGCGCGTGGCACTCAACCGTCAGAGGGTAAAGAAAAAGAAAGAAGGAAAACTTTGATTTCAAGGCCAGAGCAAAGAGTCCTTATTCGAAGCGTAACACTAGCCCTTATAAATACCAACAATTTAATTTGTAACAATGGTAAAAGGTTAAAAAAATTAGAATATACCAGCGAGTAACATTTGAAAGACTTAACTGAAAAATGTATAACACGACCTTTATTATTTTTTTAACTAGTAATTATTCCCTGTTAGTTTCGCTTGCATTTCTTTTTAATTGAAGCTATTTGACTACAAATTTGTAATACTATTGTCATTAGTAATACTATCTTAAATTTTCAATGGATGAAACGTTATCAAGCGCTATTAATATTTGACTAGTATTTCTTTCATTTTAATTTCATTCCGCTTTTTATTGCAAACTATTCAAGCTACCAGTCAATGGCTATTAATAATAATACCATCTTGAGGTGTTATTAGATGAAGCATTGTCAGCCATGATTAATTTCTATATTAGTATGTTTTTTATTTATTTAATTTTAATCATCGCAGCTATTCAGTACTAGCAGTATATCCCGGCGTTGCTCGGGTGTAATGAAAGCATTAAAACTAATCCATGGTCCTGGAGCTCAGACTCTTTGCACGAAAGACTAAAAAGCAATAGTTGTTTCCAGTTAAAGCGAAACCGTAGACTGAAAGAAAAATGAATGGATGTAAGTCAAATTTTGATTTCCTGGTAACGATATAATATCAGTTTTTTCGTCGTAAACTGAATTTTGAAGGCTAAATAAGTCCTCAGAGTAAATGGTATAATGGCTGAGACTAATAACTACAATTATACCTACTTATAGCCAAACCCGAAGCAAAAACTAAACTAAAAGGGCTGAAAAAAATACAGACATACAGGCAGATAAACAGACGCACACACAAATATCTTGCCTTTTATATATATATATATATATATATATATATATATATATAATCGATTTTCTGCACTATTATTAGAATTGCAACCTTGAAACTTCTTAATATCGTTTCTTATGTCTTTGTCTATGAGTGCATCAAATTTAATTAAAATCGGACCACTCCTTCTATAACTCGATTTTTTCGATTATCGATTTTCGATATTTATCGGGGATACCTCGACACAAAACCTAGCTAAGAACACTCGCAGACGCTTATAGTACAACTGTGTAAATTTTTAAGAAAATCGGTTCAGCTGTTTCGGAGTCTATAGGTAACGGACACACACACACACACACACACACAGGCACACACACACACGCATATATATACACACACACACATACACACACAGAGACAAAGTTCCATTTATAAATAAGTTTATATATAGCATTAGTTATCATGTACATTTTTTTTATTCAAATAGATATTCCCAGCTGGCATTCATTCTTTCTTAGTGTTTATTACATTTTAATTTTTGTTGCTTTATATATACTATTAATTACATAAACTTGGATTTTTATTATATGAAGCTTTATTAACCAGCATTAAATCCTGAAAAGTATTTTATTTGAAAGCTGTGGCCTTTTATCACCACTATTCAAAAAGTTATTTTATTAGATGGCTATTGTACATTCATATGAGTGTGGTAACACATACCAGCCAAGCTGTAATAATTCTTGTCGTGTCGTCAAAGAAACGTGAGATCTCGCATGATCCTGATGGAAAAAAAAAACAAACAAAACAAAGCAAAACAAAAACTTTCCTGTTATCCAATTCTGTGTGTTTTTCTTTAACTTTGTCCTTGTTTTGGTGTAAGGAAGGTTGCTAAAATGCCATATCATATTTAATCCGCGATAAGGCAATGCAGAACAACTACCTCACAGATGGAGAAAAGAGTCGACGCCATGCATGTTGTGGCCTGTTAGAGCCAGGAAGAAAATAAAGCCGTAAAGAAATGGTTAATGCTTATTAATTCGGCCTTGTGTCATACATAACCGAACTTCCTACAGCTTACAGGTTTCATTCGGAAATTTCATCAGGTTTTAATCAGAAGGTTAATTGTTGGTAGGTTGGTTGAATGTGTGGAGTAGTGTGAAAGAGTGGAACAATAAAGTATACCTTTTTTATTCAAAAATAGAAAGTTCTTAAAAGAAAGTAATAACAAGAATTAGTCGAAATTAATGTTCAATTAGAAAGTTAAAGGTATCAAGAGTTCGTACAACTGTTCGTAGTAGTAATTTGTTGAAATAGTATATGCGTGCGTACGTACGTATGTACATATGAGCGTTTGTTCGTTAGCGTGTCTTTGAAGGGAGAAGATGAAGTTAAAGGAATCAGTACACGAGAAAGAAGGAGAAAGAGGACAAATGTCCGGGTTACTTGAAGCTTCTCCTGTTACATTTTAGCTTGTCGTCTTTGCTCCTTCCATGTGTGACTGTCTTTTAACGCTGACAACGCCTAACGTCTTTTATAGTATTTAGATTTTTCGCACTGGATCGTAAAGTCTTCATATCGCTTCCATTGGTCAGAAAATCAGTTTAACATCTACTGGCGAAATCCGGTTTCGACTTTTTCTTCAAGCACATGGTCAATCCTTTTTCTATTTGGGAAAAACCGGGATTTCACACGCCTTTGTGAATATCTATAAAAGTGAAGAAGCGAGTTTTTAATTCTTAATTTCCTATCTACTACAAAAGACACGGAAACAAGAAGGTAGGTTGAACCAGTGTATTGGAATAACAGAAAATATATACAAAATAAGAGCGTCAGCAGATAGAAGTGTCCGTACGAATTGTCAAATTACACTGTGTCTCGACTGCCTCACTGGAAGTCTCGCAGGTTAGTATTTATGAAGAAGGAAGAGTCCATTCCAATGTAGATAGGGCACCATAACAATACAGACATGCTTCTACCGACGGATGACGAGAATACCATGGATGGGGCATATGAGCAATAAATAAGTTTTAAGGAAAATGGAAACAACAAAGACATGCTTACAATCAGAAAGAGAGAGATGAATTTTAAATGTAGTCATGTTAAACTGATAGACTGTAGACGGTAGACTGGCTGCCAGGGAAGGCTATAGAACCCAATCTGTCCTATTGTTTAACCCATAACTGAAGGGAAGAGACGGAATAATAACTTTCCCAAGGATATTTGCGTGTAAGTGAATGCAAGTATTTCAACTGGAATTCGAACTCGGCTCCCCGATTTGTCGTTCGAGTCGATATTCATTGCACCCGATATATGAGTCATAATGAGGATAGATGACTTGGAAAATTTAATTCTCACAGGATATAGAAAAGACAAGAAAGAAAGGAAAACAGAGTAGCATATTTAATGAGCTTGTATGAAGGGCTAGCAGAATGGGGTAAAGAGTGATGGCACAGAGTTAAAAGTTGTTTAGAGTTCCAAGCGACAAGAGGTTGCGGATAGCTATGATCATCCACGTTCTAACGGGATAGCGTACGTAACAGGACGTTGAGAATATAACAAGCGGAACATGGAAACAACGAGAACTATTTCAAGTAAAATAGAAAAAAACAAAAATTTCTAATCTCTCTTTCCGATTTTTATATATAATTGTCCATGTTTCAACGTAAGATGCGATCAGCGTTTGATAAGCTTCTTCTCAATAGAAAAAATATAAACATAATGAAAAAAAACCCGGTATATCGACTCGAACGACAAATCGGGGAGCCGAGTTCGAATTCCAGTTGAAATATTTGCATTCACTTACGCGCAAATATCCTTTGGAAACTCTTTCACACTACTTCACACATTCCAACCAACCTACCAACAATTAAACTTCTGATTAAAACCTGATGAAATTTCCGAATGAAACCGGTTAGCTGTAGGAAGTTCGGTTATGTATGACACAAGGCCGAATTAATAAGCATTAACCATTTCTTTACGGCTTCATTTTCTTCCTGGCCCTAACAGGCCACAACATGCATGGCGTCGACTCTTTTCTCCATTTGTGAGGTAGTTGTTCTGCATTGCCTTATCGCGGATTAAATATGATATGGCATTTCAGCATCCTTCCTTACACCAAAACAAGGACAAAGTTAAAGAAAAACACACAGAATTGGATAACAGGAAAGTTTTTGTTTTGCTATGTTTCCGTCTCTTCCCTTCAGTTATGGGTCAAACAATAGGACAGATTGGGTTCTATAGCCTTCCCTGGCAACCAGTCTACCGCAGAAAGCAATGTAAACCTACTGTGGGATAATCTTCTGACTAGTTAGTCATGTCTCTTTCGAGATATGATCGCCCAAAGCGTGTATCACGTATTGTGCTTAACTGACTGATCAGGTGATTAGGACGTATTCGTTAAATCTGTACTATTGTCCGAATAATCGGAAAAAATGATGTATCTGGTGAAAAGACCAAAATTAGTGCATAAAAGACACTAAAACCAATTCAAAAAGAGGCATGCAATTTAAGAAAACAATTCTTCAAATAAGGTGGAACCTATGGAAGTTCTCTTTGATTCGTTCAACGTGCGTATCTCATTAAAAGATCTGGAAAAAGAGATCCGCAAAAGACGTAAAAATGGAAGAGAAAAGATACGGAAAGGACCATTTTTAAAAAAGTGGGTGTTTTATACCTACCTGTATACAAGAATGGAATGTTCTTATCCTCTTAAATACGTGAACCCAGTTTAAGTAAAGTGTAGTAGAGAAATATTATACTGAATAGTAGTTCACTAACAGTGTATCTTCTTCATGCAGTGTACAAGTCTTGTACTTGTTGATATACTATTATTCCCAACCTTTGTTTTGGTGATTACTTACACAGTAACTCATTTATTAACTGTTGTAAAAGTTAATAAATGAGATATATATTTTAAGATGCTTGTAAAAAACATACATACATTAAGGTGACCAAGACACAAGAGGTTACAGACTGTGGAAGAATTACAAACAAGAACAGAAACAATAGTGAGTGGGAAGAGGAAAGAGTCATCAGGAGGACAGTAGATAGCAATTGAAATTGAATTTAAATTTTTGCACATTGAAGTTGATTGGAAAGTTGATTAATGAACAGGAAGAGGAAAGAGTAATCAGGAGGACAGTAGATAGCAATCATCATTGCATTTAAATTTTTGCTGATTAAAATTCTTTTCCAAGCATGCAGTTGGAAGCAATTCCACACACCAGAAGTATCTACAAACATTTTCAAAACAGCAGATTTTAATTCAATCATAAAATGAAACTTCTCAACAGTCAAACAGCAACAGACACTTTCAGTAATAAAAGAAGTTCCATTTCATTTTGAAGGAAAATAAAAATATGAATGCAGTATGAAAAATAACCTTTTCATTAAAAAAAAACAAAAACAGCTGAACAACTTCTAAAAGAATGATTAGATATTTTAACAGTTAATGTTGTATACCTACCTGTATACAAGAATGGAATGTTGTTATCCTCTTAAATACGTGGACCCAGTTTAAGTAAAGTGTAGTAGAGAAATATTATACTGACTAGCAGTTCACTAACAGTGTATCTACTTCATGCAGTGTACGAGTCTTGTACTTGTTGATATACTATTATTCCCAACCTTTGTTTTGATTACTTACGTAGTAACCTCTTAGGGTTACAACAGTTAATAAATGAGATATATATTTTGAGATGCTTGCAAACACATACATACATTAAGGTGACCAAGACACAAGAGGTTACAGACTGTGGAAGAATTACAAACAAGAACAGAAACAATAGTGAGTGGGAAGAGGAAAGAGTCATCAGGAGGACAGTAGATAGCGATGGAAATTTTAAAGAAAAAAAACAGCTGAACAACTTATAAAAGAATAATTAGATATTTTAACAGTTAATGTTGTATACCTACCTGTATACAGGAATGGGATGTTCCTATCCTCTTAAATATGTGGATACTAATGGAGAAGAGTCGAGTGATTCTACTGACTAGCATTTCACTAGCAGTGTATCTACTTCACGCAGCTTGTGGGTCTTGTACTTGTTGATACATTATTATTCCCAACATCCGTTTTGGAGATTACTTACGCAGTAACTTTTTAACCTTACAAAGAGATAGCGGATATTTTTGGTGTCAGTCTTTCAACTGTCAGTCGTGTCATCAAGGCGAAGAAACAAACTGGATCCATCAGTCCAAAACGTAAAGGAAAATGTGGTCGGAAGAGAAAAACAACGCCAAGAGACGACGTATACGTGATCAGAGAAAGTGTAAAAGATTCTAAGATGAGATTATTCATTTTGTTTCAGTTAATTTGCTGAAAGGTATATATATATATATATATATAGGGAGAGAGAGAGAGAGAGAGAGAGAGAGAGAGAGAGAGAGAGAGAGAAGACGAGATGTTGAGAAGAACGAGAGAACATAGCAGAATAAGGTGAAGAGAAAGAAGGAGAGATGGGATGAGTAAAGGTAGAGAGAGAGAGAGAAAATAAAGAGAGAATGATGTGAATAAGGTTAAATGAGGGGAGTGAGAGGAGTGGGGAATAGAAAAGATAAAGAGAGACAAAGAGAGAGAGAGAGAAAGAAAGAAAGAAAGAAAGAAAGAAAGAAAGAAAGAAAGAAGAAAGTGAGAAAGAAGGGAATAGGGGTGAATATAAATGAGAAGATTGAAAAAACAGAATCGTATGAAGGTGAATAGGTGGTGAGAGAAAAGAGATGGTAAGAGAGAGAGAGAGAGAATGAAAGAGAAGAAAAGATAAAGGAGAGAGAGAGAAAAAAGAGGAAGGCAGATAGAGAGGAAGGTGTAAAACGTATACAATGAATTTGAATGTTGATCTCTTTCTTTAAAAATTAAAAATTCAAATTTAATGAAATTATTCGTTTCGTTACAATTAATTTGCACAAGGGTATACATAAACGGAACTTATTCAGTTACGTGATTAGCGCATTCTGCCACTGGCGGAGAAAAAGTTTTTTTAAATTTTTTTATTTTATTTTAAATGTAATGTGACAAATAAGCCTTAGAAAATAGAGTTGGAAGCTAATGTGTTAATAACAGAAAATAAAGAAATACTGATTGAAATATTTGAAGCAAATTCGTGCTGTTCATTAAAATTTATCTGAATCTATTAGGAAGGTGCGAGTTATTTTAATTTTAAAAAATATGTTTTGTCTCTGCTTTAAGTTAATTATTGTATTTTTTGATTGTTTTAAAGTTAATTAGCAGTTTCTTCTGAATAAATTAAAATGCGTCGGGGACATTGTATAATAATCAAGGTCAATATCTCAAACAAAACTCTTTCAATATTTGTCTATGCTTCTGAGATGAGGTTGTATTTGCATTATTTACATTGTTACATCTCTATTACCACGTTTACGACGTTTCGGTCGTTGTACGCCCGGTCTTTTTCAGATGCTAGGAATTTCCAACCCAAAACCTTTATTTCGATCACTGGGGTATATCATGAAGAAATCACTTGATTTAAATGTTGATAGCTACATTACACCCGGAAGTGGTATCGTACATGAAATGAGAATGCTATACCCCAGTGACCGAAAAGTCGTGAACATTGCAATAAAGATGAGGACAATAGTCCGAACAATGTAAATAAAGAAAACTCTTTCAAATATTAAAAAAATGTTTTTTTTAATCATTTCACCCCAAGCAAGACATTCCACTGCCACGATAGCGCAGGGGGTTACATAGAGTGATTGGATATAGGAAATGTCAGAAGGAGGGTGATAGACGAGTAAGGAGGTACATAGGAAGAGTATTTGAGAGAATGGGTGCGAGTTAGTGTGTTAGGAGGTGTCTATTGACCTTACATTTAAACTTCTGGAGGTTGTAGCCGTCGGGGAAGCAAGCATGCGGAAGGGAATTCCACAGGCGGAAAGTGCGAGAAAAAAAGCTGTTGGAGTAGAAATTGCGGTTACATTTTATCTGTTTCACTGTAAAAGAGTGGGACCTAGTTACTAATCTAGTATCTCGTGCAAATTCGTACCTAGGGGGCACCAGTGATCTAAGTTCATCGGAGCAGAAGCCGTGAAAGTATTTATAGAAGAGGCACAAGGAAGCCACGTCACACCGGTGAGAGAGTGACTGCAGGCAGTCAGCCAAGTCGGTATCGATCACATTACAGATTCTCCGTTGTATTTTGTCAAGAACCCCGAGGAGAATAGCAGGAGCACCCGACCAGATGTGGCAGCAGTATTCAATACACGGGCGGATGGTAGATTTATATATGTGCAGGATAGATTTAGACGGAAAGAACTTCCGGGCTCTGCACAGAGAACCAATTTTCATAGAAGCGGATTTAGCAATGGATTCGACGTAGTCATTCCACTTGAGGTCCGCTGAGAGTGTCAGGCCAAGCAGGCGTAGTGTTTTACTCTCTAGGAGGCAAGCCTATTCATAACTGAAAAGGAGGAGAAGTGGTCAGTAAGAAAGAAAGGGGATTTCCCAACGACCGTTTGGAGATTTGTGAGATCTCTGCTTCTTCTTCTTCTATATGCCCTTTCCTTTCAGGACGTAGGCGATCATGGCTTTCCACATCTCCCTATCTCTGGTGGCTCTTAGCACGCTTTCTCCTGTTACACCACGCAACCCCCGTTCTGTCATCAGACAGGCCCTTCAAATATGTAATCCGCTGCTTCGCTCTGTCTGTTTTTCCCTTTATCTGGCCTGTCAGTATCAGGTTCTCCAAGCCCTCTATCCCATGAACTTAGTTGTCTCTTCCTGATGCTCACTATTAATTTTCATTTCGTTTCCATTCTTTCTAACACCTCATCATTGCTAATATGCTCGGCCCATGATATCCACAGCATCCTTCTCTAGAACCACATTTACGCTG
This sequence comes from Ascarosepion bandense, assembly GCA_037127315.1. NCBI lineage: Eukaryota > Metazoa > Mollusca > Cephalopoda > Sepiida > Sepiidae > Ascarosepion > Ascarosepion bandense. The sequence goes on along the minus strand of JBBBDQ010001642.1, from coordinate 2,299,546 downwards.
CTTCAAGTTTTTCTTTCATCTTCAATGATATTGTCCAACATTCACTGCCATATTGAAGAACTGACATCACATAGTAATCTAGTATTCTCTTCTTTGTTTCTAATGAAATTTTCCTGTGTCTTAGTACTTTGATCAGCTTCTGGAACGCGTCCTTCGTCATGTCAATTCGCCTTCGGATCTCTGTGTCGAACTTTCTATCTCCTATTAGAATGCTTCCTAGGTTATCTAAATTTTTGTACTTGCTTGATTCTAGTATCCCCAACCTGTATTAGGCATTTTGGGTTGCTCTTTTTGCTGATGACCATTCATTCATTTTTTTAAAAAGTTTATTTGTAGCCCTTTTTGTCACTTTCTTCAGCTACCTTCTGTAGGAGATGTTGTAGTTTTCTTTCCGTGTCTGCAATCAGCACTGTATCATCTGAGTATCTTATGTTGTTCAAATTGTGGCCTCAGATTACAAATCCTGGCATAGCATCTAGGGTCCTCAAAATATTCTCGTTGTATAAGTTGAACAGATCCAGTGAAAAGGCACATCCTTGTCTTACGCCCCCCCCCTCTGTCTTTGTAAATCTGCTGGACTCGTTACCTGTTCGGATGCAGGCGGTTTGCTTACAGTTGAGATTCTTAATTACTCTGATATCTTTCCTAAAAATATCGAGGCTGCTGACCATCTCCATAACTTTTTGTGGCTTATTTTGTCGAATGCCTTCACTTCTAATCGATAAAACATAGGTACAAGTCCTTCATTTGTATTGCTTTTTCGGAGAGCATCCTAATCATAAATATGGCGTTCCTTGTTCCAGTGTTTTTGACGAACCCGAAAAAAAAGTGGTGTTTATCATTCAAAAAACGGGAAAAAAAACTTTCAATAAAGTGTGAACCCTACAACTGAAAATGAAAGATGTTCGAATTATATTTCGGTGGTCCTACCAGTAGGACGACCATCACTGGGTGACGAAGAAGTATGATGTTTATTTCATTTGTATTCACAGAATGAAGAAGTTTATGAATTGTTGGAGATACTTAAAAACGTACTTTTTTAAATAATCATATCGCTCCAAGTAAGGCATTTTACTGCCACTGTTTTGCAGGGGGTTACATAGGAGGAAAGTTATGAGAAAGAGTGACAGGTTACAGGGAGTGTCAGGAAGGGGGCAAGGGAAGGATGGGAATACTGATGAGAGTGGAGTGGACGGAGAAAGGAGTATGAAAGAGACGGTGCAGGTTAGTGAGATTGGAGATGGCTATTGACTTTACATGCTTGGAGATTGTAGCTGTCGGGGAAAGAAGTAAATGGAAGAGAATTCCACAGGCGAGAATTGCGAGAAAAAAGCTGATGAAGTAGAATTTGCTTTTACAATTTATTGGTTTCACAGTTAAAGTGTGGGACCTAGTTGCTAATCTCGTTGCTCGAGTAAATTTATTGCGCCGGTGATAAAGTGACTGTATCTGAGCTGCCAAGCCGGGATCTATTACATTACAGATTCTTCGTTGGATTTGTCAAGGACCATTAGGTGGATAGCAGGAGCAGCCGACCAGATATGGCAGCGGTATTCAATGTACGGACGGATGGTAGATTTATATATGTGAAGGATTGTTTCAGGCGGAAAAAAAACTTCCTGGCCCTACACAGAGAACCGACTTTCTTAGCAGCGGATTTAGCTATGGATTCTACATAGCCATTTCACTTGAGGTCTGTTGTGAGAGTTAAGCCGAGGAGGCGCAATGTTTTGCTTTCAAGGAGACTAAATTGATCCATGCTAATGGGGTGGGGGTAGGAGCAATTGTCTGTGATGTATTATTCGTGTTCTACGATTTGATTATTTATTGCACTTTGTTGTGTCTTTCACATAAGAATAAAAAAAGCATTGTCAATTGCCAGGACTTAATCTAAAAATGGCAGACTTGAAGCAGACGACCACCACATTTAATTTTGTTGTTTTTCATTTTTATTTTTATTTTTATTTTTTTACTTTTTTCAGCACAGTCCTATCTTTTACCCCATTAGCTTTACAATTGGCAAAATAAATTTTGAAAAATTTCAATATTTAAACAGTTTCTGGGGTGGGGGATCAGTTTCTCATACAGCGTCATAGTAAATCGAAACCAGTCGCCGGTACGACATTACCGCCGCCTGTAAATTTGTTCATTATTAAATTTTTTTGACTTTTTCAGTGCAATATTATCTTTTACACCTTAAACTTTACGAATGACAAAAAAAAAAAATTGTAAAAATTTCAATATTTAAACAAAGCGACCCCAACGCGAGTGGATTGAAAATGGATGGTCGATTTACTTTAACGTTGTATGAGAAACAGACCCCACCATAAATTTGTTTAAATTTCTAATTTTTCAAAGATTTTTTTTGAAAATCGGAAAGGTTAAGTAACAATCGATAGGGCTGCGCTGAAGAAAGTAAAAAAAAAAAGAGAAAAACAACGAAGTTAAACGTGGTGATCGTCTGCTTCAGGTCCGTCCAAAAAATTACTTAAAGAATAATGATTGAATAATGAGATTGTTTATGTTATTATCTGATGTTTAAATGTTTGCTATCGTAACACAGCAAAAACAGTACATCGCTTCGCAGTATTTGGTAGTATAATACCAATAGAATGCGATATCCGTTACACTACAAGAATATGAGTTGAGTAAGAGATGCGATAAAATAAAACAAATAAAAATTAAGATTAATATATGTGTTCATCAATAATTAATAATAATAATGTTATACGTATGTATATTAATACTGTAGACTCCCAATCTTGGAGTTTGAAGCTACAACCTCACTACTCTAGGATTTGTTATTGTGGTCTCTGAAGCAAAAAGTGAGGTTGTTAGCTCAACCGTATTTTGGATTAAAAGATGTCCTTTTTCTTAGACTTCTTCAATATATATTCAGCCGCCTTTCCTATAATATGAAAACAGACTTCGCACATCAGATAATCAGGGAAACCATGTTCATCAGAGACAACGTTAAAGATGAATTCCTATCACCTTAACCCTCTATGGCCATTCGTATCATATTTGAAACAGTATGAAAACAAGCCTTGAAAGAAATATTTTCCTGAAAAATTTTTAAAGAGAAATATTTTATAAATTTCAAATGAAAGCAGTACTGACTGCTCAGTCAATGAATACCAAATGTTTCTTTATAGGGAAATACCAAATGTTTCCTTATAGGGAAATACTGTATCAAATATGATACGAATGGCCCTAGAGGGTTAACTTATCGTCAGTTGTTACCCTTTTTATGTAAACACACTGGGTTGAACAACCAGCTGAGCTTATTGATTATTTTTTTCAGCGGCATATCAACATCTCTATGGGTTATTTAACGTTGAAATCTAAATATTTTGAAATATATATATTTTTTTTTTAAACATAATAATGTTTTTCAGTGATACAAATCTTACTAATTAACCCATAGCTTGAAGGAGAAAAAGAGGTGGATTCTTACCTTTCCCAAGGTTATTTGCGCCTAAGTGAATATAACGAACCCAATGGGAATCGGAGCACGGCTCTCCAATTAACAATTCCGAGTTATTATTCATAACATCACTGGCACACCCATGCTTACAGCACATGGATGGTCACCCATCTAGGTACTGACATTGCTTAACTTCGGTGATTGTACTGGAACCGGTGTTTCAACGTGATATGATCGCCCAGTTCACACTCCACCCACGTCTATTAAACAGGTTAAGAGGCTCATCCCCTGTTCCCTGTTTAGGATGTGGTTTCCGGCTTTCTCTTTTCAAATCTTCTCACTTTGTTTTTTTTTCAATTGGAGTAGATAGATCTATCGCCCAGTTCACACTCCACCCACGTCTATTGAACAGGTTAAGAGGCTCATCCCTTGTTCCCTGTTTAGGACGTGGTTTCCAGCTTTCTCTTTTCCAATCTTCTCACTTTGTTTTTGTTTTTTTTTTAATTGGAGTAGATAGATCTATCTATCACCCGGTTCACAATTCACCCACGTCTGTTGAATAGGTTAAGAGGCTCACCCCTTGTTCCCTGTTTAGGATGTGGTTTCCGGCTTTCTCTTTTCAAATCTTTTCACTATTACGTAGCCCCCTGCACATCAGTGGCATTACCGCCTTGCTCGAGGTGAAACGATTAAAAAAAAAGAAAAAAGCCTAGCTGCGTTTAGGATGTGCATATGAGGGACAGACGATGATGGAAGAAGAATAGGTTTTGTTGACATCCTCGTGATGAGAATCGACTTTTGGAGAAAACTCCTAAAATTACCCACGTCTCGCCGATATTAAGTGAAGAGGCCCGGAGTTGAATAACAAATAATTTTACGGATGAGAAATTTAGATTTGTATTCTTATTATTATTATTAGTGCGGACAACGATAATATTGCAACAGTTTATGTTTGGTAAACATCAGAAAATGTCTCTATTAGTATCTTTTGGTAATTTACAATGCAAGGGAAAAATGAAAGTAAACGAGAGCCTTTATGCCAACAAAAAAGGTGAGTTACAACGATTTGGAAATAACAAGAAAATAATTTCACGTCGTGAAAGCAACGAAGATAAAGAT